>OX451413.1:7638202-8238202 GCA_949629135.1 Eremobia ochroleuca | reverse complement strand
CAATTTCACATAAAAGCTCAAGTCAATTTGATTCAGGCAAACTAAATATGTTTTCTATAATAAAACATCAAATAGCACTAAGTACGTAGGAATGCTTCAAAGAATTTGTATTTTTGCGCGAAAATCGTTAAATATGAACAAGCAGTGTTTTATGTACTATGATATGAGTGAATGTATAAAACTAAGGCAATGAAAGTAGTTTCCTGCTTTTGTTTTAAAAATACGGTTAATAATCAAGTACGCCGAATAGCGGTTCACTCCAAAAATGTTGCGAAATTATGATTCATTCGTCTAGGACTCTAGTTCGTGTCAATTTAATTTGCCAATTTATATCACATCATTAGAAAATATTATCCGAAGTTATCAAAACAGAATGCGGATTGAATTAAGTAAAACGTACGTAACGTAATACAAACTTTTTCCAGATTCTCAAACGGAAGAAATCGACGCTACGGAAAAAAATCAACATTCGATTTTCAAAACACCATAACACCACACTTTGATGTAGTTATGACGAAACTTCGCGAAAATAACACAAAAATAACTTCTAAACCTCACAAAATGGCGTTGTAATTCATAAATGCGAGAAACAATAAGACTTCTCATGAAATAACTGCACACGGGTATACATCGGGTTGATCTAATTATATTATTATGTACTTATTTTGAATGAAACACTGACCTTTTAGCGGTTTTTCTCACAGTATGAGCCAAAATAACGTTATTTGGATCACATGAATGGCGTTTTCCTTTGATTTTTATTGTTTCTTAGTTAAAATTATAGCGAAACATGAAAATAAAAGGTTAAGTACACCCGTATAATAATAACAAGTTCTATTGTATAGTGATGGGGCACGCCGAGTAAGCGAGTCACTCGGCTGTGTTGACATCGTAAAAATCGATTTTGTCAAATTGAATGTTGTAATAAAATAATTATAACAGGAACTATTTAAAATTAAAAAAAAACATAAATAAAGGACTGTTCATTTATTATGTAAGACGATTTGAGGGGAGAGGGGTCCAAACAAGTCTCATTTTTTCTTACCTGAGTAAGCAAAAATAATAACTTTTTAATTTTTTGGTACTTTTTTTGCAATTATGGTAGATACTGATCTTACGTAAGATTGAAAGGGGCGGAGGGGGTTCTTCCTAGTCTTATTTTTTGTTACGAAGTGGGACAGGGAGAGAAAGTGATCAAAATTGTCTTACGTAATAAATTAAGAGCCCCTAAGATAGTAAAATCTTGTAGGCTTACATCCTGATTGAAAAAATGTTTTAAGGCAAGCTGTGTCCAATCTGCGTTACCATTAAATTATGTAACATTTTATAAATCTGTAACAATTCATAAATCTTTGAGTGGATTATATTAGCCACACATCTAAACTACTATTAGTTTACAAAACTGATACTTTAATTATCAAAATAACCAAAAAAAAGTAAAAATTAAATCGATCATGTGCAGAAATCGATTTGAAGAATAAAAATGCAATTTTGGGCATCACTATACGAAGCTTCACGGCCGCGCGTTCAAAGATGCATTGTAAATTGTTGTAAAGGAAAATTAAGCTGTAAGGCTCAGACTTAAAGTTTAAATTAACATGTTCGATAAGTTACTTTTTAACGTTCTGTGATTGGATCAATTTCAATCTGGAGCGTCATATTTAGTTTACGTTCAGAAATGTATATTTATACTGTTGCAATAATTTCGTCTTACAATTCATTGCATAAAACAGTATTAATAATTTTATTGGAAAGGTATAATTTATTATTTAGATAAATTAAAGTTTATTTAGATTTATTTTAGGACTATAACAAATAATTAAAATCCATAAAAATTAAATTCTAAATAGTTCCAGTTATAACTACTAGATGTCACCACACTACTCTATTTTTTTTTTAATAATTTTTGTTCATGACCAATACATACAAGTCTTTCAGTCGAATACATAGATGGGTATAACTTAGATGTAGCCACGCTACTCTATTTTTTTTTAATAATTTTTATTCATGACCATAAAGCGCACTACTCAAAAAAAAGTGTGTTGCCAGCAGTATTACGAAAATACTACCATGTTATAATAAAACTCCCAAAAAGTACTTGTTTGGCGATCATCGCTTTTTGCCCTATATGAGCCAACGCAGCTATAAATATCTAAGTAAATAGGTAGTGTCGGTTTGATAATGATTAATCTCTGATCATTTCCGGAATATGTTTGGATTGGCGTTTAGTATTTGTCTGATGTAATAGTCCCCCAGACTGTATTTCAGCCATGGCGGCCAAACTCAACGGAAACTGGCCTTCGGCGCGGGAGATATTGGCACCGATTACCTTGTTCACAAACATAACCAAATTTAAAATTATATTAATAAAATTTAAATATTACTTTAGTCCTGTCAAATTACGATACTCCATAGACCAGTTTAGACCCGATTAAAAATTTGGCTACTAAAAATACGTCAATTAAGTCAATTTACGTCAGGCGCTGACTAATTTTACAGGACTAAACTAATATAATATAACGAAAGAAAAAGATGCACTGAACTTAAATTTAGTTTAGTTTGTGAATAAGAGAATTACCGCCAACATAGTGCAAATGTGTGTGCAGACACAGACGTCAGACTATGAGATCATACAGAGTGCATCTGATGCAGTCTCTCTTATGGTCGGACGTAGTTCAGTTTTGAACACAGCTACTGTAATTCCTGATTGCTGGGTGCACTTATTTCACGCATAATCAGCCTAAACGTTCCCACTGCTGGAACAGGCCTCCTCTGCGAGGGAGTGAGCCGCAATCGTGTCACTGACTCTGGCAGGGCCACCATCAGGGATTTTAATTTTGAAAACTCCAAAAATTAGTCGCTAATTAGTCGAAATTAGTCGCCAAATATCAGAATTAGTCGGTCACTGGTTCAAAAGATATAAGGGTTTATAGGTGGCCCTGCTGGAGAGACTCTCCCCAGCAGGGCCAAATTTATATCTCAAAAACTAGGGCACCTAGCGAAGATCTGTTTTCTCCGATATTTAGTCGCCAATTAGTCGGAATTAGTTGCCAAATATCAGAATTAGTCGGTAACTGGTTCAAAAGATATAAGGGTTTATAGGTGGCCCTGCTGGAGAGAGTCTCCCCAGCAGGGCCACATTTATATCTCAAAAACTAGGACACCTAGCGAAGATCTGTTTTCTCCCATATTTAGTCGCCAATTATTCGGAATCAGTCGCCAAGTTACAGATTTAGTCGGGTCTTAGTTTAGGAGATATAATGAGTTCAATTAGTAAGGTATAGTCCAAGAGCTAGATCGAAGAGTTCACGAAAAATTACCAAGAAAAAATATTTCTATTAATATGTGTAATATACTTTTAGTTTTATCGGTCTAAAGTCTTTAGAAATGTCCCAGAGATATAAATTCTCAATTAAATTCATGTTTTTATGTTTTTTAGAGTGGCTTAAACTTCTTCGAAAACATTAAACCTTGCTCTTGGTCTATTTGGTGTCAAGATGTACAGTCGCATGCAACTGTTTTACCAGTTTACAATGTTAACCTCTAATTAATGTTAGAATAATAAAAAAATATCGTACCTTTAGTAAAATGTTTAAAATACTAAAACGTTGAAAACGTATTGTCAATTGTAATCTAATTTTATTTTATAAAAATGAATTTTCAAAAAGTTCGTTTGATGTGTGTTGTGTTTGTGTGTATTTTGAGGTTATTGTGAGTGTTGTGTTGTGGGTATGGACGGGTTGAGTTTTTATTTTATCTTAATTTAGGTTAGAATAATAAAACTTCTGTTGTCGAAATATGAAAAAAAAAATGAAATGAAAAAAGGTTTATTGGAATCAACAAGTTTTCGTGTTACATCAGTGGTGATTGGAGCCTCCTTTTAAGCGTATAAAGCCTGTATTAGGGGACTCCGCTCTTCCATGCATTAGTAGTACTTTAAATATAAAATGATTTATTACCTTAAAATTATTGTACTTTCAGAAAATGTTACAAATACCTATTTATTCAATATTATGAACAGATACAGTTTGTTTAACGGTTTACTCGCGCAGGCTCGCGAGGTCGCGCGCAAGCTCGAACATACGCGATCCGTAAAGAAAATACCCGAGACCGTGCGGGGATTATTCCTCTCTGTCTGCGCTGACCCTTCACGTGACGGGCAACTCGTTCTAAGCAGCTCGTCTGTACACGCGCATCTATCTCTTTCTTACTTACCGTAAATGAAACGGAGCGCAGCGATCTATCTGCCAGCGACTAAGTGGTAAGTGCACATTGTGTTGGATAAATAATTACACATACACATACACACATTACACACACACACATACACATTACATCATACATTATTGTAGATTTGTTTATAAGTAATGAATACAGCTTTCCTATGGTGGGTTGAAATTATAGACTAAGTTTATATTTATTTAATTCGGAACAAACATTCCTCCATAAGACGTCATAGATACTATCTAGAAAATACATAAAGTATTTTGTACTCGCTTGTACCACTGTATGGGGAAATTGAATTCTTTAATATCTTTTTAATTACACACCGACTAAATCTGTAACTTGGCGACTGATTCCAACTAATTGGCGACTAAATATGGGAGAAAACAGATCTTCGCTAGGTGTCCTAGTTTTTGAGATATAAATGTGGCCCTGCTGGGGAGACTCTCTCCAGCAGGGCCACCTATAAACCCTTATATCTTTTGAACCAGTGACTGACTAATTCTGATATTTGGCGACTAATTCCGACTAATTGGCGACTAAATATGGGAGAAAACAGATCTTCGCTAGGTGCCCTAGTTTTTGAGATATAAATTTGGCCCTGCTGGGGAGAGTCTCTCCAGCAGGGCCACCTATAAACCCTTATATCTTTTGAACCAGTGACCGACTAATTCTGATATTTGGCGACTAATTTCGACTAATTAGCGACTAATTTTTTGCGTTTTCAAAATTAAAATCCGTGATGGTGGCCCTGCCAGAGTCAGTGACACGCCGCAATCCACCACGCGGGCCCAGTGCGGGTCTTATTTCACGTAAAGGGGATAAAAAATACAAAAAAATGTTCGATAACCATTTTTATTTCAAACTTAATCTAATCTCCAACGTCATTACAGAGTGCTTGATTTTCACAAAATAATAAAAAAAAGAAAAATAAATTACTAAAGACTAGATGACAATGCTGTACATGACCAAGTTCTGAAAAATATTAAAAAAAAAAACACGATATCACATACCACTTGGTCTTTCTTTCTTCTTAGTGTATGACTGAGATTTGGGTAATACAAAAATATCATAGTTTATTTTAATTTGCCGATGTAACTGGCAAACATCCAGAAAAAAAAGAAAAATGTCATTTATTCTTTTTTTTTTCTGAATTTTTGGCCGATTGATGCCAATAGTTTCATCCACTATTACATGGGACTTAATTAGTGGCGAAATTTACGGACGGCATTTTAAGCTATACTTTTCCAGTTTAAGCTGACCTCTCATTGTACAGATGCCAGCACATCAGGCTACCCGAAACTGACAAGTTTTCCCAATCAACTTTGAGCCTTATACTTTAGGTATAAAGTTGAAAATCTGTTAAAGAAATTTGAGAGATTGTAGTAGCTTGGTGTGCTGGCGTCTGTACGAAAAGCAAGAAATAGGTCAGCTAAAACTGGAAATGTATTTGATATGTCGTCGTGAGTACTACAGGTACACTGTCTAATCCTTCGAAGAAACAAGAAGAAAATAATGTTTATAAGGTTAATGTTATTGATTGGAATACAGTCCTTGTGAGCGTTACTTCCATGAAAATTGAGTACAGGATTACAAACAACAGACGCCTCCATTATTATTACACACCTTGACGGTAGTTGTTTTGCGTTATTCAGTTTCTCTGAAGGACAATTCCTGTATTTTTAAGAACGTTCACATTCGAAAGTTGTGTCAAAAATATAATCTTACATTTTTGACATTGATTTTCGCTGAGGTGAGATTGCGACTTGATTCTGAACGTTTCTTAAGTACGACAATTTGGCCTTCAGGAATCGTGTGTTATACTAGGACAATTAAAAACTGAAAGTTAGAGACATAATTCATTATAACAATAACAGCTACGCAACACTAGCATTGCTTTATAAGGGTTATTAGTACGAGCGAGAGGTCTCGATAAAAATGATTCAAGACTCGTTAACTTTGCATCTGTAATGTTCCAATTATAGTCACAGTTTCAAATTACCCTTCTCAGTCTTACTCTAGCATTCCCATTCACACAATTATATACATTTTTCCACTAAATACTACAAGATTTGGCTTTAATAGTCTGTTTACTTTTTTGTCAAACTGGTCACCTCGTTTTGGTATTACATTATTAGTATTATTATTTTTTTAAATGTCTTACGTTTAATAAATAACGTCTAATTTGCGTTGCGTTTGTTGTTACATTCTTAAAACATGTTGAAAAAAAAAATGTTCACTATGCAGTCAGAAGCCCAAAAGTCAACTTATAATTGTATTGTAGAGGTCAGATAGGTAGTCGCTCCATGTGAAATACTGGTATTCAGCTGCATCCGGTTAGACTGGAAGCTGACCCCAACATAGTTGGGAAAAGGCTAGGCAGATTGATACACAAATAATGTCTCAACAAACTCAACACGTTAAATAATACAAAAAAAAAATCAGATTACACAATTATTAAAGTTTACTTCATAAATTAAAGTTACAATGAATGAAACTGGCTTCACGTTTGGTTTCTGTATTGGTAATCAAGGAATGGTTATATTATTTACAACAAAAATATTCAAATTTATCTCGTGTTTAAACGTTCGTTAACTACCGGTATATCCTGTAAAAATCTCATCGCGAAATCTTAGTTGAACCGTGTTTGAAGGGAGGTGTCAATAGTATCAATCCCTAGCATATCGCACGCGTGTTGGATTATGGCCCACTCGCTCTCACAGAGACGAGGCCTGTGTCCCGGCTGAGGGAACCTTATAGGCAGATTATGCTAGCATATGATGTATACAGTTCACAGCTCACTTCACCTAAGTTTTCACGTTTTCACTATTGGACTTGATAGTTAAGTGTCAAATACGACTTACTGATATTTTACTGGATTTTGCAGAATCTGAATCTTGGTTTAAAGATCAACAGTAAATATAAACGTTTAACACGGCAAATAAAGAAAACTTGAATTAAAAGTAAAATAAATATTCAGTCTAAATGAACTGAATTTAAAGATATGTTTTATTACAAATAAATGCATTAATTATTACAGGGGTAGTTCAGTCATAAAATTTTTCAATAGCGAGATAGTAACCTCGACACAAAGTATCAGGGAAACATGTTTAACCAAGAGGTCGTTAAAAGTCAAAAGAGTTTACGAAATAAAAGTACAATTGCATATAAAAATGATATGTTAACAATTGCTTTATGAAAGTTGAGCATTCAAGGAATGATAGATAAAGAATACAAAGAGATGGTGTCATTATCATCTACTTATTATAAGTCAAATGTTTAAATTGTCAATCGAACGACATCATTAATTCTTTTCAATCATGATCGACAAATGTTAAAAAAAACAATTACTTTTTCAATTACAGTACCTACACATTATTAAAAGTTTTCGACTGTAATGTCATCAACTAACTACAGTCACTAGCTAGGCGGGACTATTTCCAAAACCTGTAACTACTAGAACAAAAAAAAAAACTAAGAAAAACTTTTTTACTTAAAGCTCAGCAATGCCTATTGTCGTCATGCGGTAAAAAAAAAATGCGTCCCCACAACTTTCTACCATCGATCAGAGAAATTTAACACTGGCAACACAGCTTGGTAGCTTTGGTAGATCTACCGGCTCTATCAAAGCTAAATTTTCGATCGACGCACTTTGCGTTTCAGTACAAATATTATTTTTATTAGCTAGGAATATTCGAGATTTATATCGCGTTGTGTTAAGAAAGTTCTTCGGAGGCATTTTTAGGAACTCCCATTTTTTTAGAAATATCAAGTAATGCTATGGTATCCAGTATATTAAATTAGTTAACTTTCGAAGTTTAAAGTTATATTTAACCGTTTTCTGATATGAAGAAACGAGTTTAAATGAATAACTTTATTCGATAGTCAGCTGTCTTTGGAGTTTTATAGTTCAAGAGACAGTGATGAAAATTGTTCAATTTTACAATCTATTGCATTTTCTTGTGTGTATATGTCGTAAGTTATGAAGTAATTAACACTATATATGTCAGTTTTGCCTAAATGTTGCTTAGAGTGACATTTTAAAATAAAATCATCACTATCTCCTAGACTATTCGCGTTAATAATTAAAGATTATGATATAATTATTAAATGCTTATAATAGTGTCATGGACGTAATAACAATCGTTTTCTAATTAATTTACTAAAAGTTTTGTGTCCCAAACTAAAATTTTTATCAGCGCCATCTATCGGTCATTTCGAGAACTACAGTTTTAACTTGATTTGTTTTCAAATGAAAAACGTATTTTTTGTAGTAACATAAAAAAATATATATTAAATGAGATAATCAATATTGTCAAAATCCTTTAAAAATAATCGATGAAAATTTTTAGGACACAAAAACTTAAAAGGCAGTGCTACACTGAAACGAAAGCTTTAAATGTGGTTTATTAACTAGGAACCTATCGCTTACTCTAGCATAACTACATTATGTACACCGCATAGCCTCACTTTTTATTTGGGGCTATTTTCAACAACTACCTGTCGAAAACACAAAAGGGGGTGTAACTCTAGATAAACTGCTACGTTTCACCCCTTTTTATTTAGGTGCGAATTTTTAATGTCTTTGACTGTTATTTTTTTATTATATTTCGTCCTAGTCGTAGTTATTTTTGATTTTTTCTATAAGGGTTTGAAATCGGCCACAATATAACTTCTCACCGACTGTTCTTCTGCCATTTTGTGTGTTAAACGCACCGCACTCAACAACTATTTCACCCCGTTACAACCCCTTGAGAAAAATGTCTTAAAATTTATAGTAAATGTAAAATGATTTCTATATATGATTTAGAATTTAGATTACTATTCATCGTATAAAACTTTCGACCCATTTCAACCCCCCTCTAATAATTTGTCTAATACCCCTAAGAGAATACAGTACAAATGTGTAACTTTAAAGAAAAAAAAAAGCTAAGAAAGGTGTGAAACTCCCCCGTTATACCATAGACACACCACAGAAATATAAAAGGTTTTTGTGTGTGAAGATTAAGTCATTTTAGAATTACATATTCACCTGTCAAATATATACGAAAAAAAAAAATCGAATAAAGTAATTATTTTTCGTTACATAAATGTCACCGTTCTATCCACATTTGGCAATATTTATTCAAAAAATACTATTTACAGTTAGTTTAAATACCAGGATAATAATATTGTCCATGATTGACCGCCAAGGTATGGGGATAGTAACTGTCAAATATTTTCTGCACAAATGTTGTCAATCCAATAATTTAATATTTAACCAATCATAGCTCTCTTACGTCAATTCCGCCGCCATTTTGTATTACGTCATTCGAATAAATAACCGACCTACGAGCGAACCGTTTCTTATATATTATTATTATTATTGATATATTATTAATTTTCAAGTTGATATTTTTTTTTGTACTGAAAATGAGTTTAGCAGACCAAGTTTCATTTCAATCAATTATCAAAAATGTCTGTACAAATTCGCACAACAATCCAGCCTTTTACCCGACTGCCTAAAAAGAAGGTTATGTATTTATCATTTCACCCCCTTACAACCCCTTTCCAGTACAAAAAAAAAACATCCCTAACCTAACTACCAAATATATACACAGAATTTTTGGGATTACAAAACGAATTTGGCATCTAAACACATCAGGACTTATACGTACGGATCACATCTTTGATTTGTGCCCTACAAAGAGGGCATTGGCCACCACCTTTGCCCCTCCACTGCTGCACAGCACAGCGGTAGCACATGCACATGTGACCACACATATATAGAACAGAATCTATGGGGTTCTCGTAGCAAATGGTGCATTCCGTTCCTGTAAGATTCCCAGTTGTAGCCCCTTCACCGATGATAGAGTAAATAGGTTGGTGACGACTCGTTGAAGGTCCGTTTTGGAGTCTGTCAGCCAGTCTTAAAGGTTCTGTGTGACCGTTTGGTATCTGAGCTTGCTCGTTGATATTGTTTTGGCTGGTTGATGAGCATTGGTTGTCGGTTCGCGGTCTGGGTGGCTGATAGTTGCAGGTCGCTGGCTGGTTGATGGGTAGCCCGGTTAGGCAGAGCTGGGAGGCAGTCTGGATCGGCTGGAAGGAGAGTTGAATTCATAAGTATATGGAGAATTGAACACAAAAGAATTAGTGCTGTTAAATGTGAAAATGACTTATATAAGATGACAAGGACATTAATGGGCAACCCGTTACCATGGATTGATTCTGAACTCACTTTTGGTAGAAATTGTTCCTTGGATATTAAAAAAAAAAAAAACAATAACTTCCATAAATTTTTACCGTGTAGGTATTGCACTTTTCTATGAAAGAGCACTTTTTTTTTTTGATAACCAACGAAAAAATTCTATTCGGGGGGGGGGGGGGGGGGGGGGATCATGGTTACAGTTTTTGGTTGATGCCACGAGACTATGTTGGGGTCCGCTTCCAGCCTAATGGGATGCAGATGAATACCAGTATTTTACATGGAGCGACTGCCTATCTGACCTCCACAACCCAGTTACTGGGTAATACGATACCCCTAGGTAAGACTGGTTGTCAGATTTTCGGGCTTCTGACACCCGTAACGACTGTCAAAGATCTACAAATGACAGCGGGACCAACGGCTTAACGTGGTCTCGGTAAGTAAAGATGGTCACCCATCCACAGACCAACCGCGGCAAGCAAAGCTTAACCTGATCTATCGACCTGTGCGGCTGTTATTATTTAGCCACGAGCCCCTCAAAAGCCCTAAAAATAAAGAAGATTTATAACTCACACTCACCTCAATGTAATGAGCACTGGCAAGCGTCAGGCTCTGCTGATTAGCAGCATTCTGTCCATTTTGGGGAGGCAAGCTGACCACCAGAACTGTGCCTCCAGCACCAGCTGTAATCGGCCCCGCCGACCCCGTGAGCACCCTCAATTGCTGCGGAGGAGTTTGGGCTTGCTGCACAACTTGAGTACTGAGCATTCGAACTTTTTGCGTAGCCCCATATATATCTACAAACGCCCATAGTCTTAGCGTATGATCTACGTGCATGACAGTGACAGGAGTGGACCCGTTTCTGCTGACTCTGACTTCTCCGTCTAATGTCAAGGTGACAGCCAGTTCGTCACCCCTGCGAAGTCCGTTAGCAGCGTCCCGTCTCACAACCCAGTATTCAGGACGGTCTAAGAGCAGTTCTGCATCATCAGGAAGGTCGCAAGGTCTTAAAGTAGCAGGATCGCAGGATGTAAGACCGATCGCTAAGCTGCCAGCGTAAGCTGCCTCTGTGGCTAGAATCTGGACTACTATAGTCTGTCCGGGACGCATTGGACGCGCTGTAAATACATATCCTTGGCAGAATTCGGCATCAGCTCTTGCAGCAACGCCTCTATCGTTCACACACTGTACATTTCTGCCTTTAGTTCTGTGCAGAGTTAGTGGTACTAAAGGGTTTTGATATCTCGGTGGAGGTAACGATTCTTCGACGGTCAACGACCTCATGCTGCCAACAAGTCTATCCTCATCTAACGGACTGTGCCTCCTCTGGCTTGGGGCTCTAGGATCAGCGAATTGGACAGCTGTGCAGTTGCCGTAAACATCGACTAAGGCCCAGAGAGGGTTTCTGGTGTCAACACCAGAGAAGAACAGCCCTTTATCTTCACCATTCACTCCGAAGTGGACGTCGCCTGAAGAGTTGACGTAGTAGTACAAGATGTTGTCCTTCTCGCAGAATCTTTCGCCGAGGGCTTTGGCCCAGTTGCCCGGTTTGTTGGTGAGGTCTGGGCAGGCGTATTTGGGGAGCGCATGCGCGAGGGTGGCAGGGTCATGGTTCGTGAATCCGAAGCGAATGACGCCGCTCCAGCTGTTTGAGATTTCAACGAAGCGAAGGCACACCTGGAAGAAGAAAGGAGAGATTATTCATGTGTTCGATCGAACTGACTGGTACTTCTGAATTACTGTTTTATGACAACGAATTCTAAATGAAACTGGTGCACGGACTCGTAATGCGAAGCATTATAGAATGCTTTCCGAACGAAAAAAAATTTTTTGCTCCTTTCTGCAACTGTTTCTATTTGTAGGCAAACCATAATTATACTCTGCGTTTGTCTGATAAATGATGTTACGTTGTTTAATTTATTTGACAATGCAAAAACAGAGTATTACTAAAGAAATTATCTTATAAATTACAGACACCTCTTGAAACCTGTCAGGATACCCACCTTCTCATTAACCCTGACAGGTCTGGCACTGAAGGCGACACCCTTGCAGAATGACTCCACACGGCGAGCCATCGACCCATCGCGGGAGACCCTGACGTTCTCCCCATGGATGGAATGGAACCCCAGGGGGGGCAGGTTGTTCGGAGTACCACCGGTGCAAGATGTGCGGGGGGCTGTAACAAGAGAGACGAGGGTTTATTAAGGAGGTTGTATTCAGAAACGATCAGTCGGCAGTTGATCTGAAATTGTTTTGGAAAGCAATGGGGCACGCTTTTGTCTAGCATCAGAAGGCCGATTCTCGTAATTAAAAACGTTCAAAATTCAGTGGCCATCTCATCTCAGCGACAATCAATGTGAAAACCTTGTCAAAAATATTGGGAAATTAAAGATATTTTTAACAGATTGAGACTAACTTCAGACGGTGAACGTTCTTAAAATTACTTGTTGTACGAGTTGCCCCTCTGGTGTCGTACGGCTGACATAAAGATGCAGATATCCTGTATTTGGTTTGTTACTTTATAAAGTTTTCATTGTATCATTTGTATCAAAGTTCATGATTTTATGGTAGGTAGTATACAGCATGCTTTTTTTTACCGGGTCCAAATTTTTACAGGGTGTTCCACCCATGAATATGATTATCTTTCACTATGGAACCAACTCTGAGATCACGAAAAAAAAAATGAGCTGTTTCATACATTTTGGTATTGAACTTTAGTATTAAACACTGATTTTGTTTTCGTGATTTCAGACTTGGTCCCATAGTGAAAGTTGTTCATATTCATGAGTAGAACACCCTGTAAAAATTTGTAACCTGAAAAAAAAAACATCCAGTATAATAGTTTATTACGTACAGACGCCAGCACATGAAGCTACTACAATCTGTTAATTTTTTAAAATAGATTTTCAACTTTGATTTTCAAAGTTGACTGGGAAAATTTGTCAGTTTCGAGTAGCTTGATGTGCTGGCGTCTGTACACCATACGAATTACTGGCATGAATCTAGATTTTTTAAACATTCTAGATGTTGTTTCAAAACAACTGGTGGTCAGATCACGTTTGGTTTTTTTCAAAATTATCATGTTTAATAGAAATCGTTACGAGTTTAACGTGCCGATCTATATTCTAAATCAGTAGAACATCATTCCGAACGCTGCAGCAGTGGGATGTTTGAAAAAAGCGCTAGAAACATCGCGATTTTTTTTAAGACATTGCAGTACAAAATTCGCTTCTTAACAACAACAATTATTTCTTAAAAACTACAACTCAATGCCGTAACAATACAGAAATTCTCGTTCCCCTAAGAACGCCTTTGTAGCTCCCCCTCGGCAATGTTAATACCCAATATGGCGGCACGTCACCTGCGTGGCAGATGTGCGCAGTACGCAGCTTGCCTATGCGCAGCCGATGTGTCCAACAAGGATATTGCCTTTAATTATTTTGGGGCAAGTTTCTTTCAATTAAGAATAAGGATACACAGTCCTTGGCAGTAAATTGGCACGTCGAGTTTCGGAAATAGTTCGGTTTCTATGAACAGGCGAGCGTCGTCGCCGATATTCTGCTACTATTTTTATGCTAATTCTGAATGAAATAATAGGTTCATCAAATCATCTTAACACATTGAACACCATGGTGGTCACCGGTGAGCGACAGCAATTATTTTAGTTAATTCTTTGAATAGTAATCATCATCTGCCTAGCCTTTTCCCAACTATTTTGGGGTCGGCTTCCAGTCTAACCGGATGCAGCTGAATACCAGTATTTTACATGGAGCGACTGCCTATCTGACCTCCACAACCCAGCTACTGGGTAATACGATACCCCTTGGTAAGACTGGTTGTCAGACTTTCAGGCTTTTGACTGCCCGTAACGACTGTCAAAGATCCACGAATGACAGCCGGGACCAACGGCTTAACGTGCTTTCCGAGGCACGGAGGAGTCTCGGTATATAAAGATGGTCACCCATCCACAGACCAACCGTGGCAAGCGTAGCTTAACCTGATCGATCGACCTGTGCGGCTGTTATTATTTAGCCACAGGCGCCTCACGTAATAAGAAATAATTATTTAGAGTGGGGTTTTTGACTATTTTGAACCGTATGAGCCAATAAAATATAACGTGTAAAATTTGCCGAAATCGCGAATCAGCGTCAGCCCATATTGAAAGTTCAGTGGTGGTCAGTGTTGGTCACCGGTGACCACCACGGCGTTCAATGTGTTACGGAGCAGTGGTGGCCCGTGTAATAACCCCGGCTTACGGAGCTGCAGGTCGTGGGATCGAATCCAGACAGACGCTTTACTTTGTGTAAATTATTTTATCACTACTGCTTTCAAAACGGTGAAGGAAAACATCATGAGACCAAAACGGAAAATTCGGGCGATTTCACGTCGCGGATTATGGCTCACTCCCACTCACAGAAAGAAGACCTGTGTTCCAGCGGTGGGAACATTATAAGCTGATGCTTGTCAAATTATCATAGATCAGACGCTTTCTTGCGAGTCAAAAGGTTAGCGCAAATTGGCCACGTCCGCAGTTCACGTTAGCGAATTTGATAACAGCCGGTCGATTCTGTTAGAATCTCACCGTGAGAAGTTAGGTGAAGTGAGCTGTCCATCCATCTGATGCTAGGGATTGACACTAACGACAGCTCACTTTAAGCTCACTTCACCCGAGTTATCACGGTGAGATTTTTACAGAATAGCACTACAGTATCAAAATAGATTTTAGCGTTTATAAATAGATTTGAGTCTAGTTTCTAGTAGGAGATTAACTCAGTCAAGGATAGACACAGATCCGGACTTCTACTGAGAGTTTTCCGATGGAAAAATCCAATAGGTGACACTTTTCCGGATCGAAACAGACCCCAGCACAACAACCGGTCTATTATCTACCTCCTTGACACCTGTTTTCACGGTGTGATTTTTAAAGGATAAGTCGGAATGTGTGCTTGCGATCACTAGAACAAAGAAACGTCTCCAAAGTACAGACGCCAGCACATCAAATGCCAGGGTCGCGGGTTGTTCGAAAGAGTTACCGTGGCCCTTGGCACAGGCAACTGAAGGAACACGGGTGGGTTTTAGTCAGTAAAAGTCTGACACACCCTCCCGTTCCGCCCAGAACGGGAGAAATTATTTGATAATTTCCCACCCAAAAAAAAAAAAAAAGCACATCAAGCTACTACAATCTGTCAAATATCTTTAGTAGAATTTCAACTTTATCGCTAAAGCATAAGGCTAAAAGTTGATTGGAAAAATTTCACAGTTTCGGGTAGCTTGATGTGCTGGCGTCTGTACCTCTTAATAACACTCAAATTGAAAGTGAGCTGTCATTCCATCTAACGATAGGGATTGACACTATTGACAGTTCACTTCACCTAAATTTTCACGGTAAGATTTTTACAGGATATGTCGACAGATGCGCTTGCGACAACTATAGACAAACGAAACATCTCCAAAGTACTATAAAACAGTAAAATCAAGATCCTCCGTGCTAACGCAATACCACACAAGTCTCCCAACCCCTATCAAATAATACTTTCACCCTCTACTACGCAAGGGGGCCCGCCATTGTGCAAGCACGTGTCACTTCCTCCTAAATAGGAAGTGAGGTAACGCGACACGCGCTGAGCTCAATTTAGCGAATAATTATTATGGTGGTGTTGTCATTTGTTTTATGCGTTGGTAATGACAGTCTCAAAGAAAATGAGTAGCGGTTTTATTATTTATTTTATTATTTGTCCAGCGTATTAAGCTTTTAATATTTTAAAGGCTGATTTTTCCAACGCCACAATAATTTTATCGGAGGAATAATGTATCTAAACATCATTACTTTAGTTATACAGCGTGTAACGGAAAGGAGGTATCAACCCTGAAGGAGGTGAATGTGCTCGTGCTCAAAAAAAATTTGACCCTCCCTTACAAAACTGACTACCAGCTGATTGATTTACTATGGGAGGGCCAATTTTTTTTTCATATTTCGACCTATGTTCTTTGGGGAAAGTTGTTGAGTTTCATGAGCACATTCACCTCCTTCAGGGTTGATACCCCCCTTCCGTTACACGCTGTATATTCATCGAATAATTTTCAGGGTTCCGTACCCAAAGGATAAAACGGGACCCTATTACTAGGACTCCTCTGTCCGTCCGTCCGTCCGTCCGTCTGTCACCAGGCTGTTTCTTATGAACCGTGATAGTTAGACAGTTGGAATTTTCACAGATGATGTATTTCTGTTGTCACTTCGCCGGTTTTTTCCATATAGTGTGTTTCTTGCTAGGAGCTCAATAATAACTTTGGTTTACACATTAAAGTGTATCCTATAGATCCATCTACTGGATGATTTTTTTTCAGGCTCCAAATTTTTACAGGCTGTTCCACCCATGAATATGAATAACTTTCACTATGGGACCAACACTGAAATCACGAAAACAAAATCAGCTGTTTAATACAAAAGTTCAATACCTACTTGACCAAAATGTATGAAACAGCAGATTTTTTTTTTCATGGTGTTACGAGTTGATTCCATATTGAAAGTTATTCATATTCATGGGTGGAACACCCTGTAAAAATTTGGAGCCGGTAAAAAAAAGCATGCTGTATACTACAAGTATTTTTCACGAGATTTTTTTTAATACATGCGCAAAAGCTTCGCAATTATATTTTGGGGTCTACAGATAGCATTACGAAAAAAAAAATTATTATAAATCATCATGATTGTTCTCCAGCCCTTAAACCAATTTATTTGAGGTCGGCGCAACATGTCTTTTTCTTCCACACTTCTCTATTAGACGTCATCTCGGTAGTCACGGCCACTCTAACCATATTATTAACCATATATTATATATTTTATTATTGACATAATCAACCCATTGCAATGTTTTCTAATGAGTTGATTGCAATATGTGGTTAGCTAGTGACCTCGACAATTGATCATATAATTCTTACCTGAGCAACCGGCAGCAAGTTCGTCATGCTCCCTTAGATGTCACTGCTTGCGGTAGCGTCGGGGGTCGGGTTGTCTCCTTCCCTCAAATATGGCGAGGGGGGTAATGGCTGACCTTTGCGTTATGCTCGTGAACGGGTGCTGCTTGTGGTGACTGGTCGTCTTGCTGACCATGGTTTTATCATTGTTATCATTATTAATAACTTGTTTATTTAGTTTCCTAATGGGCCTAGTTTATCATTTGTGACTTCAAGCGACAGCTATGTAAACTGAACCCAGCATTGCATAATTATGTTAGCGGTCACGCCCTTTATACCTGGAGGCTTTTATTTAATTTCCATTTATTAATTTTTGCTTGAGTACGTATAGTTTTTTATTGTATTTCTTGGTATATTGGCGTTGCCAGCTGACATATGGCAAATAATTTAATTTAGCGTTCTGTGTCTTGTAATGTTAATTGTTTTGCATACCTTGTATTGTATTCAGTCAAGTATATTTTCTAACTGAACAGACAGCTGTGCTGCTGGGGAGTTTGTTGCGCCACTTCTTCTTCCCAGCGAAAGCACTAGGAAGTGGTGAAGGGCGGGCGTTTTGGGGGACTGTCTTTTGTAATTTTGACGTTCGAAAAGTGCTGATTCTCAGCCTAGTTTGAATAAATGACTTTTGATTTTGATTTTGATTTTTGATATCATCATTCACACATTCCATCCATTGTTTCTCTACTCTTATAGCGATCGTAATTCACACTCAAAACTTTCCTCGCGACATTTTTCTCATTCCTCCGTATCACATGTCCATACCATGACAACCGATTTCCACACAACTTTTCAGTTACCGGTGCCACTTTCAGACTTCACCTTAAGTAATCATTAAAAAAAAATGCTTATAAATAAGAAAAAGATTACCCAACAACACTTGGCCAAGTGTTCCAATTCACCCCTAAGATATTTCGCCCCCCATCAATCGAACAATAGGCATTTCATTACATCCCCATGAGAATATTTGATAATAAACACAGATGTATAGCAATGAGGGTAGTCAACGATGTAGGTATTTTGGTCATCCTATTAATAAAATAGGGATACATGTCCTTAGTGCGTTGTGGTAATCCCTCTTAGGGGCGTAAGGGTCGTTGCATAAATAATAAAGTAAATGCAAGTTTCAACGGAGTTAAAATTATATTAGTATAAAACATTCACCCCTAATAACAAAATGAGGTTTAATTAAGGTCACGGTTTAAATCCATTGTTTGTGGACCAGGATTACCGTTAAACCTCATAGTTTTTTGTGGAGACCGCGTATCGGCAAGCGTAGTGTGGGACGCCCCCCAGCTAGATGGACGGACGACCTAAAGAAGGTGGCTGGGGTAGACAGGATGCGGAAGGCGGAGGACAGGGTGTTGTGGCGCAGTCTGGGAGAGGCCTATGTCCAGCAGTGGACTGCGATAGACTGAGTTGATCATAGTTTTTCCATGGGGTCGTAGCAGAACGGATACTTTTCAGTATCGCTGACCGGCGATTCAGACGCTTTTCGCAAACTTGATACAGCGACGGACAAAAACCGATCGAACGGAGATAGTCGCCAAACTGCGATACCATTGATGCAGTTGAAAGAAAGAAAAATAGGTTTATTTGTCACATACAGATAGATACATACAAAGAGAAAATTATCTCGAACAATAAAAACAAAATAGATCTATAATCACCAGTACAAAACAGTCAGTCACCAAGGACCCTAAAATACGATTAGTCACTTGAAACCACATGTAATAAAGAACCAACGAGTCAGTATTATCCAGACACTCGCCATCCGATTTCTAAAGTATCCGATGTCCTATCGACTCCCCCAAAATCGGAGATCAAATCGGAAGCATCCGGCGGAAGTGATCCCCTTGAATCCACCCACCCCTCAGTAGTTTTTTATACTTCCGAATCAATCAAAAACACCTGGTTTTTCTGAGAGCTTTAGTTTCCCTCAGTTTGTCGTAACATCTGTTTTTAGATTAAACTTATTTAAATAAATTAGTTTTGCACAAGTCTGTTTGGTTGAGTTGGTTAATGTGCGTGCCGCTAAAACTCAGAAATGAGTCCCGGTACGATCAAGGGAGTTATATGGTGTGGTAATCCTCTATCTCCTGTCCATGAAGAAGGTTCCCGCTTTTATCTGAACGGCATGCTTTTGAAGATATAAGGGCTGGAATTTTCGCCCTCTAGAAATTTCTAGAACAGTCCAGAACATTAATGTGCGTACCGCTAAAACTCAGGAAAGAGTCCCGGTACGATCAAGGGAGTTATATGGTGTGGTAAACCTCTATCTCCTGTCCATGAAGAAAGTTCCCGTTTTTATCTGAAGGGCATGCTTTTGAAGATATAAGGCCTGGAATTTTCGCCATCTAGAAATTTCTAGAACAGTCCAGAACATTCGAGACTATTCGACTCCCTGAGCAAAGCCGGGTACCTACCCCAGCTAGTATTGAATAGATTAATGTTTTTAAAAGTCCACTAATTTTCCAGTATGAAGTGAACCTTAGCATAGCTTAGCATAATCAGGCTACAATGTTCCCACTATTGGGAAACAGGCCTTCTCACTGCGAGAGGGAGTGGGCCGTAATCCACCACGCGGGCACAGCGCGGGTTGGTCGATTGAGATATCTTCTTTTTGGTTCTAGTAAATGCCTGTTTCCTCACGATGTTTTCCTTCGCCGTTTTGAGAGCAGCCGTGACGGAATAAATTACACAAAGCGCCTTAGGTTCGAATCCACGATCTATAACGGTAAAATTGATATTAATGAAAGCTTTTTTTTTTTCCGCCTTCCTTTGCAGCCGAACAAAACCAAAAAAAGCTAGACCAGGTTCTATTCTAGATCTAGAACAGGATTGACGTCAAACGGGCCTATAGTTAGCCAGAGATTGCACCAGGAAGATTTGATGACGCAGGCTGTGACATTTGCGCTAGCGCATAGAGCGTTGCGTTGAATTTATTGGCTTTGGTTTTTTTTTTTTTTTTTTATAGCTTACTGTGCCTGTGACTGCTTTGCCAGGTGCAAAGCTTTATTAGATTTTAAATTAGAATAGTATGATAAAAATAATAAAATATTAAATAGTACCTACACTTTAGTACTACGAATTCATCTTTGGAGGGGGCAAGGGGCCGTGAAAACGCAAAACTGAATACGTTTTCTTATTTAACCAACCTTTCCTTTTTCCACCCAACTCTATCCTGACCTCTAGCTGAAGGAGAAAACGTGTCTATTGGCTCAGGATCGAGTTGTCATATAAATAAACTTTATACAACGTGTAACGTTAAATGCGCAAAACCTCAGACACTCCACCTGATTTTTAATTCAATTGACCTATTTCAGATTGAAAATAAGTCATTAAAAAAATTGTAAAGGTTTTATGTGCTGTTTTAGTTTTACTGGCCATTCTGATTGTTTCTTGCGTCTGTGACGACGCTTTACCGAGGGAGGAGTCGTCACCGGGCCGCTGCGCCGCGCTGACATTGGCTTTGCTTGACCTATTAATAAATAGACACGGCAACGTTTTAAATGAAGATTTTTTGAAAAATGTGACCTATATTAAAAAGTGGTTCAATTAATTCTGCTTATTCTGATCAAACTATTTTCAGGTTTTGCGCATTTAACGTTACACGTTGTATAAATTTATTATTATGTATTACTATTTATTCTTCTTGTAGTTATCTATCCCGTATGTTGCACCTGCAATATTTTGTCTCTGCATCGCCCTAAGGTTGACTGATAGAAAATGCCTCAGGCATTAAGTCCGACTTAGTACATTATTTTTTTTTTACTTGTGCATAGTTTTAATAAATAAATATTACATCTACCTGTGTCTCCCTCTTTCTATCGCCATCCCGTTCTCGTCAAGGTCCCCTAACCATCCTAACATATTCTAAAAAGGAAAATCTAACACCGTGACACCCCTGAACACGTAACAGCCCTAAGAGCGGAGATCCACGCCACTGCGCCAGCGCATCCGGTAGAAGAGGAAATCTAATATAATTGCTAGTGTATGGTTAAGTGATTTTGTAAGATCCTTAGGTTATTACGACTCCATTTTCCGTGGTTTTTGAGTAGAATACAACGTGTAACGTTAAATGCGTAAAACCTCAGACACCCCAACTAATTTTTAATTCAATTGACCTATTTCAGAGAGAAAATAAGTCATTAAAAAATTGTAAAGGTTTTATGTGCTGTTTTACTGGCCATTCTGATCGTTTCTTACGTCTATGACGACGCTTTATCGAGGGAGGAGTCGTCACCGGGCCGCTGCGCCGCACTGACATTGGCTTGCTTGACCTATTAACAAATAGACACGGCAACGTTTTTTAATGAAGATTTTTTGAAAAAAAATGTGACCTATATTAAAAAGTGGTTCAATTAATTCTGCTCGTTATTCTGATCAAACTATTTTCAGGTTTTGCGCATTTAACGTTACACGTTGTATAGAATAGAATACTCTTTATTATGTACACTGTAACAGTTACGGATGTAAATGTAGAAATTACCAAACGAACTGAGGTGCAGGACTGGGAGAAGTGGCAGTGTCAGGACGTTTTAGAACCATGATTGTTCCAGTCTGTGAGAAAGAGCTGGAGCTATGCAGGATGGATACCACTGAGCGAGAAGGTAGAGAAAATCCCTGTCACCTGTGCAGTATGATCTTATGACCGCGTCAGTGAGCGGAGTTCGCGCAGCTGAATTTTATAATAATAATAATACTCCACAACTTTCACACAACGCCATCTAGTCCCAAACTAAGCAGAGCTTGTGCTATGAGTACTAGACAACTGATAAACATACATATATATTTCTAAATACATACATATTATAGATAAATTACACCCAGACAAAGAACAAAATGATCGTGCTCATCACACAAACATTTGTCCTAGGTGGGAATCGAACCCACGACCTTGGGCATAGCAGTCAGGGCCACTGACCACTAGACCAACAGGCCTGTCAAACTTGGGCCTGTCAAATTTTGGGCCAAAGATGTTTGAACTTTTTACCATCGATACGAGAAGAAGATATACTGATTAATTGCGGTTTTTCGAGTTTCCAAGACAGTTCAATCGTTACTCCGGGTCTAGCTTCATTGTCTCGTATTTATGTTGTTTCTGAACTTAAATAGGAATAAGTGTAAAGGGCTTTTCCCAAAAATGCCTATGACTTTGAAAACCACTATGTTTTGATTTCTCTTATCATCGTACGTCATCCATCATGAGTTCATGACGAATGGCGAATGGTCAACAATTAACACTTGGCATACGGGCAACGTATTTTTACGTTTATTGCAGTCTGTCACTAGAGCACGGGTCACGTAAAAATATGTATTTAGTAGATTTGTGGCCCGCTGCACGCGTAATTCGGCGGCGAAGTATGCCCGCATGCCAAGTGTTAACACAATGAAGGTGCAGTGACGTCCATTTTGATTGTCTACTGATAATAGGAATGTGTGTGCCATAAACAACGCATTCTATAATGTTTCTGACGTCATTATCGAGCACTGGCATGTATATCGGAAGTAGTACTGTTTATAGACGCACGAACTCTGGCTTGAATTCCAGCACCCTAATTGCGTTACACATTGTCAATTTCAATCTGAATTATTTTCAACGATATTACTAATGCATTGCTCCATAATTATGTTCGAAACATTTGTCTGCTCAACAACGTAAATTTCAAATTAAAATTCATTTATTGTTTGTCACAGGTGAAATATCAGCTCGTGTGATTATTATAAAGAATCGCTGTAACATACCTATAAGTTGTGCTGTGTGTGTAATATTTAATGCTGGTCCCATACATATTTATTTAACATTATTAATCAATGTTCGTCCTAAGTCAGCGTCCATCATTCGTCATGCATTAATATAGTTGTTAATAAAGTCGTATAAAAGGATTAAGTAGTAGGCATTGATTTCATACTAATTAAATTATTCATTGATTTCATTAAAATAACGCAATGAATGTTGTTGAACTGTTAAAATGAAAGCCATTCCTACAGTTTGTATGTTACGCAATTGGGTAGTTGCATGATATTGAATACTATATATTCTAGTAGATAATATATCCACACATGTAATACAATAATAGAATTCGAAATCAAATTTGAAATCGGTCGAAAAATAAAAAACTTATAACTTATAGAAACTTTTTGTCTATCTCTTTCTCGCAAAACGAAGTTTTGCATGTAATTTATATGGCGATACTGAACTATGACGTCACAATTCAGTATTTCCCTATCTGTCTAATTGAGAGTTTTGAACGCTCATATCTTTTCAATTTTTAAAAATATTAAAAAACTGTTTATACCAAGCTATTAGTGTGGTAAAAAAGCTTCAATTTAAATAATAAAAAAAAAATTAGTCAACTCGCGGATTACCCCGGTTGGGCCGTATTTCTGAACTATTACAAAAGTTCGTATACTCGTAGTATTATTAAGTAACTGGGTTGTGGATGTCAGATAGGCAGTAGCTCCATGTAAAATACTGGTATTCAGCTGCATCCGGTTAGACTGGAAAGCGACCCTAACATATTTGGGAAAAGGCTAGATGATGATGATGATGATGATTTCTCTATTAGTCGCCGTTTAAAAATTATGTTGAACCTACTGAAGAAAAAATGGATGCCCACTCAAGAGGGTTATTCATAGATTTGTTATTAAAACAAAATGATATAACGTAGATATTAATAGATTCGATGCATAAGTTCATTGTACTGATTGTCGGTTTCTTGGATGTGCAGAGCAATTAGTTAGGCTCCAAATATTAAGTAACTAGCTTCGGCCTGCGACTTCCACCGCGTGAAATTTATACAGCATGATTTTTTTTACCGTCTCCAAATTTTTACAGGGTGTTCTACCCATGAATATGAACAACTTTCACTATGGAACCAACTCTGAGATCACGAAAAAAAAAAATCTGCTGTTTCATACATTATGGTCAAGTAGGTATTGAACTTTTGTATTAAACAGCTGATTTTGTTTTCGTGATTTCAGTGTTGATCCCATAGTGAAAGTTGTTCATATTCATGAGAAGAACATCCTGTAAAAATTTGGAGACTGTAAAAAAAGTTATCCAATATATTTATTTAATACTTCAAGCACATAAATGTACAGAGGCGGACTTACTGCCTTGTTCTTTCTTTTTTTATTTTTGCTCGTATCAATATCTGCCTAGCTTTTTCCCAAATATGTTGGGGTCGGCTTCCTGCCTAACCGAATGCAGCTGAATACCAGTATTTTACATGGAGCAACTAATTAGAGAAGTATGGAAGAAAAATACAAGTCACGGGGACCCCAAATAAATTGGCATGAGAGCAGGAGAAGACATTTCTTTCAAAATCTATTGGCTATAATGTTAAACCTTAAATGCATGGAGAATTTGTTTCTCTCGGGAAAATATATATGTGCTAGGAATCATGGTATAGGTAATTAATGGAAATATCATTAAAAAAATATACAACGTGTAACGGAAAGGGGGTATCAACCCTGAAGGAGGTGAATGTGCTCATGAAACTCAACAACTTTCCCCAAAGAACATAGGTCGAAATATGAAAAAAAAATTTGGCCCTCCCATAGTAAATCAATCAGCTGGTAGTCAGTTTTGTAAGGGAGGGCCAAATTTTTTTTTCATATTTCGACCTATGTTCTTTGGGGAAAGTTGTTGAGTTTCATGAGTACATTCACCTCCTTCAGGGTTGATACCCCCTTTCCGTTACACGTTGTATATGTATATCTCAGAAAAAATATTAAAAAAAAAAAAAAAAAACTACAAGTATCGTTTTCGATACAATAGGTATGCCTAAGTGATACAAATTATACGTCTAATATCTTACTAAATATAGACTGTGTTGTGGAATACTGTGAAGCAGTCTTTGGACTCTTGCGACAACAGACAATGAAAGTGACAAAAATCCATGATGTCAGAACTGTCATGTGTCAAACCTCACTTTTTCGTTACAAAAATAGGTACCCTTAACCTTAAGAGTTAAAATCTATGGCGAAATTATCTTTTAAAAGGTTAAGGCCATAATTTCGTAATATCGAGACAAAATTGGATCAAAGATGGCCGCCCTCCCCAGGGGCCGTATTCGATTTATTTTTAATAAGGGTGCAGATGCTGTGTTGCTTACACCCCCGCTGTTTGCGAAAATCCTATTATCTATGTATTATCTTCAGTTGAGGTGTTTGAAGTCCTAAATATTACGTTTTTGCTACAGCCATGTATTTGTGGTTTAAATCTAGTCGGTACTAAGGCTTCCTAATCTGATTTCCAGCACTTTTTTGTGCTCTGATACCGATTCTGCCGGTAAAAACAATGTGAAGTATAAAATCAGAACGATTTGCTTTATAAGTACTAGCATATGCCCGCAACTTCGTTTGCGTAGAATTCAGAATTCCCGCCGTTTAAATCCTATTACCCGTTTTCCCTTAGTAATGAAGCATTTTCCGGCGGTAAAAAGTAGCCTATGTTCATCAGGGATAATGTCGGCTTCTAATGGCCACACAATTTTTCAAATCGGTCCAGTAGTTTCGGAGCCTATTCAATACAAACAAGCGATCAAATCTTTCCTCTTTATAATATTAGTATAGATACACTGATTCCATGTATAGCAATTACATAGAAAAATGTTAACCATAGATCTGTAACCATTGGCTGTCAAAAACAATTGAACTGCAAAATGGCGGCAATAATAAAAACCAAAACTCAATAAACATTCCACAATTTAAAATTAAAAACATTACATTCGAAACGCAAAATCAATTAAAGCCCAATAAAATCGGGACCGTTTCAGATTCCGA
This sequence comes from Eremobia ochroleuca, assembly GCA_949629135.1. Taxonomy (NCBI): domain Eukaryota; kingdom Metazoa; phylum Arthropoda; class Insecta; order Lepidoptera; family Noctuidae; genus Eremobia; species Eremobia ochroleuca. The sequence continues at coordinate 8,212,029 of OX451413.1, read as the reverse complement.
GTTAACTGGATAATTGAATTAGAAAAAAAAAAACCGGAGCATGGAAATTGACGCTCGGCCTGTCCGTCATGCTCTGTGGTCATGCTGGATAAGTCTGTAGGTCTATGACCTGGCTGAGTTCCTTCATGCCGTTGCTTATTGCGATGTTTAGAAAAAAGAACATAACTTAGATTGTATAAAATTCCTTTGTGAGAAGAGATTACCTATGGTAGATTCGCGCGGTTTTTTTTTTAACCTCAACGACTTTTTTTTTTTACTTATATTAGTTTTGACTGGCCGTTGATTGGTTAGCTATGTAATAGTGATTGTTTCAATGATTGAACGCAGTTTTTATGTTTATTGCATTGATATATTTTTTATCTTTGTGAAATGAAATGTCATTACAAAGGGCTGCAGTTCTTATAATATCTTATCTGCAAAGGTAAGATGAAGATTTACTTTACTAGATTTAAAAAAAAAAACAAGTCCACAAAATTCATTTTTTTTTTTTTGTATCATAGAGACAGCAGAACACTGACTCCTAAGTCACAGGATCTCCTACTTTGGGAGTCAGGGTTTACTCTATCTGTATAACCTTTATTCAGTGGAATCATGCGACCTAGTTTTAAGCATTGTTGAAGGTTTTTGTATAAATAAAGATTTTTATTATTATTATTCTTTTTTGTTATGTTTGCAGGGTCAACATGACTATGCAGAGATCGCACAAGACAGGGGAGGTTTGGAAGGAAAATGGGGAGGCCTTTACCCAGCACTGGCCAGCTTTGGGACAAAATGGAGCTAACAAAAAAAAAAAAAAAAACGCGGGTTAGTTGGGTCAACACTCATCTTAATTCAATCTTCAAAAACCACTAAAAACCAAACAAACCTATCACCATAATATTCCATAATGCTCTGAAAAACTTTCGTTACGATCTACCATCCCTTTCACGCACTACATCCATCCCTCTCTGCCGTCACGCTACACTGCAGAGCATGCGTTCACTTCGTCACGCTCCGTGATCACAGCCGACAAACGCGAATGAAATCTATGGCAATATAACACACACTGTAAGTTAACAGTTAGACTATAACTTACTTACTTAAAACGTTGTGAACAAATTCGAGCAAAATTCCCCGACCCTTGCTCGAGCCAGCCCGCGCCGCTGAGCCCGTATCTTTAAATTTGTCCCAAAATAATTCCAATCTAGCCGTTCCCTTGCTGCCTTCTCCCAGAAACGCTCGAAGCCGAGGTCCGTACCCCACATGGGGTGGTGCCCTTACCTTAGGCGCTTAGTTTTTAAGTTTTTTTTTTAGCCCTGGCTGGAGGCCTTAATTTATTGAGGCAACCACAGACAAGTCCGGTTAAGCAGACGAAAACCTCCTAGGTTGAACTGCGAGATATCAACCCAAAAAGCTGTCACTCAAAATTAAAGTCTCTTTCGGATGCTTAATGAGTCATACAAACCGGCACTCTAATCGCGTAACACGTTTAATCAAAAACTGATTCCTTTTGAAGGATATTGGTAAACCATTGCTTCATACAATATGTTCGTAAATAACGCAATGAATGTTGTTGAACTGTCAAAATGATTTCCTTCACCTGCCACCTTGCTAACTGGCTAATATTAACCTCGGTATGAGTTATTCTGTTCGTGCCGATATACATAATTATAATAATAATAAAACATTTTCTTTCGGACAACTATGAGATCCATAAATTGTTAGTAAACAGAAAAACAGTTTTGCACTTAAAATACTATTGTTAGTAACTTAAAACTAAAGACGAAATGAAAACGAAGACCAGAAACTACGGAACAAGTCTTCGCACAAATTGCCTTATTATGGCGGAGGAGGTATCAGTCGCCACAGCCCTCAGGATGCTTTTGCGACTGCCTCTTACTCTGCTCAGGAGTGAGGCCGTTTTTTTGCGGATGATGGCATGAAACCCATCGGTAATCCTTATCGCGAACATTTCCGAGGCACTGCAAAAACGAGGCAGTCGCAACATAATCCTAAAAACATTACTGGACGCGCATCCAGCGATCTTTTCGAGTAGTAATTATTACACCAGATCCTACAGAATGTACGGCTTTGACTACTAGTAAAACCACCCAACCAGCAATCAGTCATGGAGTCATGCCCTTATAATCACGTAATACTCATGTTTTGCAAATGGATTCGTCATCGCAGACTCGCAGCACATGTTTATTAATCTGTAAATAAATACGTTTAAAACACGGAGAGAAAATTCTTAGAAAAATTACTGTGCTCGTCACTGTAAAGTGAGTGCAAGTGACATCTACATTCAATTTTTACTGTACAGCATAAGAATTTTTACTGTGCTAGCATGGTAATTTTTCCATGACCCCTCAAATGCACTCAGATTATGAGACAGCACAGTAATGTTTCTAAGATTTTTCTCTCCGTGTAGAAGGCGTAACGGTTGTCAAGATGACATCCTAAAATTCTTAGACACTTTAAACAGCTTTAGCGAAAGTTATTAACACCATATTTTATGTACTACATATATCTCCAAATTTAGCACCAACTCGCTCAGGGCCCGCGTGGTGGATTATGGCGCACTCGCTCTCACAGAAAGAGACCTGTGTTCTAGTAATGGGAACTTTGTACAGACGCCAGCACATCAAGCTACCCGAAACTGTCAATTTTTTCCAATCAACTTTGAACCTAATGTTTTAGTGATAAAGTTGAAAATCTATTAAAGAGATTTGACAGATTGTAGTAGCTTGATGTGCTGGCGTCTGTACGTTAAGTATTATACTTGAAATTGAAAACAGCATAAAAAAAAAAGTTTCAACTTGAAAGACCAAGAGGAAGATGTCCAAAATGATCTCGCAAGAAACCATCTTGACATACAATCCAGTCTTACTAAATAAATAGAAGCTCATAACACATTACTACCACTACATATTAAATACAAAAACACTTTCCCTCCAATTTTAAACGACGCGGGGGCGGCCATCTTTGAAAATAAACAATGTCTACGTGGGGCATAGACTATAGAGTGCAGGCGAAGTACAAATGTGGTATGTGGTACAGATGGCTTAGTTCCACGGGGATTTCTTGCGGTCCCTTTGTGTTGAATTTATATGGTTATATGTGTCACCATTCCCCCATAGAGAGTAAAGTGCATTTAAGTGTATTTTAAAGATACACTACGCAGTGACAGTTGATGGTTTTTGTTTTCATGTATTTTTGAACTTCAAAAGAGATATTGGTGCCGATTCCCTTGTACACAAACTGAACTAAATTTAATTTCAGTCCAACTGTTTCTTTCCATTTCATTACGAAAAGGACAGAAGATAAAATATATTAGTTTAGTCCTGTCAAATTAGTCAGCCCCTGACGTAAATTGACGTATTTTTAGTAGGTAGCCAATTTTTTAATCATACCTAAATTTGTTTAAGGAGTATCTTAATTTGACTGGACTAAACTAATATTAATGTTTTGTCCTTTTCTTAATGGAATAGAAAGAAAAAGATGCAATGAACTTAATTTTAGTTTAGGATGTGAACAAGTGAATCGGCGCCATTATTATTAGAAATTGGTCTAGTTTGGTCATCCGAAATTGCGTAAGGGCGAATTTCAACAAACTTTTATACCTAACATAAATATTATGCTGAGTAAAAAAAAATGTCAGTTTTTCCATACTAGAACTGTCAGACGTCAATTTTATTTCGCGGATAAAAGATATCTGACTTTGCTGAAATCAGCCGTTAGCCTTAAATCTTGCGACAAGCTTTCGTATAAATTGTGTAATGACGTAAGTTGATGGTAAAAAGTTTAAAGGAAAAGTTTATTTTATTTTTTTTAGCGCATTTAAATAAAAGCTTGTTTTCAAAAAGTTTTTTAAGTACTTTTTAATTTTTTATCGAGTTATTCTCAGCAAGCCCTTTCATTTGATACCCATATTGTAGGCGTGCATAAAAAATAATAGTCCGCTATCTTAGGTATTCCGCCATGTTTGATTTAGAATGACGTCACACATAGCTATTATACACGTTTATTTTGGATGACAATGTATGGTTACATTGTCATCCAAAATAAACGTGTATAAAAAATTTCAGCTCATTCGGTAAAAGATATCTGCTTGAAAATTGAGTTCTAAGATTCCACCCGAACAAACATTGTTACATACATACTTTGCAAGTTAAAATAAAAGCTTGAAACAAGAAACGCTACAGTCTAACCAAAACAGTTACCTAACCTGTCACTTCCGATTTATCGAGAGGATACACAAAGACCACAGCGTAAAAAATACAGCTTTCCCAACCGTATCGAGTAACGGATGAGGTGTGGTTGGTTATGGTAGGCAGGATGACCATCGACAACACCGGATGGTCACGGAAATAGAACCTGATATTAAACCTCATACAAGATGTTGAAATTGTAAAATAATAGAACTTGATTGGTGAAGCTGTTATTAATACTTTTATCATCATCATCTGCCTAGCCTTTTCCCAACTATGTTGGGGTCGGCTAAGAGAATAGAACATACCGACTTTCCAACCTTTAAAGACTAATCATAATAAATTACAATTAATAGTATAATAAATCAAACATCAATTGGGTAACTCACAATGCGCACGCACAACGCTTTCCCACGGTTAATGATCTATGTATAATAGATCATTTTTATCATCACGCTTTTATTACTGATGAAGTACAAGTAAATGATGTACTTATTAGGAGTCTAGAAGATGTAAAGGTAAACCATAGACACAAACAATGACATATGACATAAAATGACATGGAAAAAAAAAAGTTGCCCTTAAAGTCAAGTTTTATAGGACACAACGGACCAGCATTGACCATCGTGTACAGCCACCATGAACTGGACGGCGTGTGAATCATCAAAAAAGTCGCATCAGTTACTGAGAATAAGACCACACAAACTAGTTTTTAACAATTCCATTGAGAACTTGTAATCTTACTTAATAGAATTTCTTACAACCAAAATCGAACTCTTATTCTAGTGACATAAGACTGGCTTTTCATTACATGAACACTTTCTCATGGAACTACTATACGGGTTGTTTTTTAAATTGTAATTGTAACCCAGTGTGTAAGGAGCTGTGTTGATGTCAAGCGCGAACCGATTCATTCGCGTGGTTCTTAAGATAAACATCAATTCAAAGAGAATTAAAGCAAATATTAGCGCAAAGACAAAGAAATACAGTTGATTCTGAAAAAAGCTTTAACGGACAGCAAGTAAACACATGCAATACAAATATAATTTTTCAGGCATTCACAATAATTGAAAACAATTAATGTATCTGCTGAAATGCAGAGTTAATTCACAATTAAAAATATATAACCCTTTCCAACCGAGTAGAAGTGATCGTGAGTTTTGACTTTACAAAATTCTGAGCACGATCGAGGGACTATCAAATTATTCCTGAACCTCACGTATGTGAGGATCTGACTGCTGAAGACCAGGTTGCATGAGATTTTTTCCAGTATTTTTCCCAGGACCTCTGAACACTTTCCAAAGGATTAATACGTTTTTTACTGATCTATGCGAAATTTTTAGTACCGCTTGCAAAGGGATAACCAAGCTTCAAGACAGTCAAAATGAATAAAGCATTATAAGACAACAGTGAAATAAATTTTCACGAGGAACCAAAAAATCAGAAGACTTGTGACATACACCAACCCGCTCTGAGCCCGCGTGGTGGACGGCTAACTTCCTCTCACAGAGTGGAGCCCTGAGTCCCAACAGTGACAACATTATAGGATGATTATGTATGCATACAGAAAAATCAAAATCAAAAGTCATTTATTCAAATTAGGTCGAGAATCAGCACTTTTCGAACGTCAAAATTACATAAGACAGTCCCCCAAAACGCTCGCCCTTCACCACTTCCTATTGCTTTTGATGGGGAGAAGAAGTGGCGCAACAAACTCCTCAGCAGAAAGATAAGGACAGAGTCCCAGCAGTGGTAACATTATAGACTATGTTTGAAAGAAAGAAAGAAAGAAAAGAAATAAAAATGCTTTATACACATTAAAACTATAAAACAGAAAACAAAGACTATAATGCCAAAAGGGCCTCAGCTCAGCATAATGTCAGATGACAACACAATGTGTTTCACCTGACGATGATTTTCAGCTGCAACCCACGAGTTCCATACGCTGGAATAACAAACACATAGGGAAGTGTGTGTCCGTTATAATCAATTTACAGAATTAATTAAATATGATAATATAGAAAAGCTCATACAATATCAAATAAAATGTTGTGACATATATGTGTGTTGTATTGTGATTACTGAGAAATGTATGCTACAGTCAGGTGCAGGTTTCTAACAAAAGGTTTTGTAATCCTGCAAGGATCTCTAAAACAGGCCAGGACGATGTCTATTATAACGGTGAAGCATCCTTATTCCCACGCCCGTGACTTATTTTCAAGAGCCATCTTTGTTTTTCTTTCTTTATTCTCAATTTTATTACTTTTAATTTTGCTTTCAATGGCAGTAATGATATGCTGTGGGAGTTTAATTGAAGCTGGATTACGTTTAGTGTCATGATTGGATTAGTTTTTGTTGTTTTAATTTTTATTAAAGACGATCTCGTCTGGGGCTTGTAGACAAGTAATAACAGTGTCGCACGGGTCGATCGGCTACGCTGGCCGCGGTTGGACCGTGGACGGGTCTTTACATCGATACCTCCTAAGTATACTGAGTCAACTAACAAATGTAGGTATTTTTATATAAACGTACATGATAAATCGTGATCTTAACGTTTGTGTTAAAAAAAAATAAAAAAGAACAATAATTACCGAGATAATTTCACGTATACAAAATCAATTTCAACATCAGTAAAAATCGTACATTGTAAACTGATCTAAATAACATCGTACCAGTGTACGCGGGGCGTGAGAGGGGACGCATTGATACAAGTTTATTGCGCGGCTCAGTATACGATGAATGGCGGCGAGTGCGCACGCAATTTTAGGTAATAATTCTGTTTCGTAAAGTTACTATTATTCGTATATAATATATCGTGGATGTATCATCACTACATAGTATAAAACAAAGTCGCTTCCCGCTGTCTGTCCCTATGTATGCTTAGATCTTTAAAAGTACGCAACGGATTTTGATGCGGTTTTTTTTAATAGATAGAGTAATTCAAGAGGAAGGTTTATATGTATAATACATGCATAATATAGTAGAGAAACACTGTACATTTTAGAGGTTTCTAATGTGATGTCGTAAATAAACACATTTTTTTGCGCTTACATTGCAAACGCTGGCTTAACCCCACGCGATAGATCAAAATAATGTACTACAGTATTGTACACCATAAAAAGGTCTATAAAAAAGTCTACGATGGCATATGTCTATCTCTTAGGGATAACCCACAATAACCATTTTTTATCCTATACTTTTTAAGAGAAATAATGGCTCTAAAATTATCAGTGTTTCTCTACTATATTATGCATGTATTATATGCATATAAACCTTCCTCTTGAATCACTCTATCTATTAAAAAAAAACAGCATCAAAATCCGTTGCTTATTTTTAAAGTTCTAAGCATACATAAAGACAGACAGACAGCAGGAAGCGACTTTGTTTTATACTATGTAGTGATAGTGATCAGCATTGCACCCGTGCGAAGCCGGGGCGGGTCACTAGTGTGTCTGATAATATAGTTGTACATGTTAAATTAATACTTATTAGTAACAGAATGCAGTCAAACAGGGCGCGAAAAATTTTAAATTTACTTGATGTATATGTTAGCTAGTTCGCAGTTTGTTATAGATATTAGTCATCGCTTTCTAGTAGTGGGTCACACTCAAAATGAAGGCGACAGTATGCACGCTTTAATTGAAAGACAGACGAAAGATAAGATGCTTTATACGCCTGATCAATGGTCTACAGCTTTTAGATTTGCCAAATCCGATGAAAAGCCATACAAAGTTACTGAAGTGTCTCAGGAATTCAGGATAAATTAATTAAAGACTTTAAATCAAAGGTAAAACTTATAAACAACTGGACAACTACCAACGATGGATAAAAAAAAATGGCTTGGAATAAAGTAACGGAAGTACCAGTTAAAGCGGAATATCCATTTAGGCTGTTTTATAAAACGAGTTACCAAGATGATGCTTACAAGTGGATAGATTGTGTAAAGAAACCTAAAGCTACACGAAATCGAAGAGAGTTAAATATTGATATAGATATTGTAATATTTCTTTAGCTTATCAGTCACCCATTCCTATTGACCAAAATAAGCACAAAGACTTGATGGATCTTTGTAAGACACTGGTAATTCCTAAGGAGTATCCACGGACTAGATTTTTTCTAGTCCGTGGGAGTATCATTTATTTTTTAATAATTTGATTTCAACGAACTCTAATGCAGCTAACAACAGCGATTCTGACTGATCTCTAATTTGTTAAACCTTATATCTTTTGAGCATTAGAAATGCCTAGACTGTTGTGTTATTAATTTCTATTATTTTTATTAATATTGTTTAACGTAAGTTACCATTTTTAGTTCTTATTACTTTTATTGACGTACTGGAGAAGTACCTGTTTTAGTTTTTAATAGTGATTTGTTTACGTTGTAGCTTTTAGTAAAGCTATTATGTTAAAAAGAAATTCCTACTTAATTATGGCGAAAAATACATTGTGATTCTTCAAAATGAGTTGTTTTTGGTTTATGATTCTTGTTCTTCTTCCTAGCTTTTATTAATCCCACATATCGTAAGGTATTACAAAAAAAAAATACTAATAAAAAACCTCGGTAAATTACATTGGTCCAGTATACGTTGAGGTTTCAAATGTTAACATTGCTAAGTACTTTCCTAGTATAATGAGTCAAGTGATATAATTTCAACATTTTATTATTATGTGAGACAGAAAACCCCGAAAACAAACAAAAGTAAAATTATATTAATAAAATGACAATCATATTTCATGTGATTTTGATGTAAACGATGGATTTTGATGGACAACGTACATGAATATAACTGGTAGTTAAACCATTTCACTATTGAGTCCCGCCGGCGTATACCCAGTCATGTACATAAAATGTCATTTAAAAACAAAAATCAGCAAAATCATTTTATACCAAAGGAAGAGCTTACAATTTTTATTAAAAAAACATTTACTTTATTTCGAATTAATTTGATTTCATTAAAATATAAACGATTTGCCTTCAAATCGCTCTCCTATAAAATAACTATAATGTCAGTTGACTCATTATACTTAGGAGGCATCGACATATCAAGACTCCTCCGTGCCTCGGAAAGCACGTTCAAGCCGTTGGCCCCTGTTGTCATTCGTGTATCTTTGTCAGTAGTTACGGGTCGTCAGAAGCCCGAAAGTCTGACAACCAGTCTTACCAAGGGGTATCGTATTATCCAGTAACTGGGTTGTGGAGGTCAGATAGGCAGTCGCTCCATGTAAAATACTGGTATTTAGCTGCATCCGGTTAGACTGGAAGACCGCAACATAGTTGGGAAAAGGCAGATGATGATGATGACGGTCTTGTCTCCTGTATTGACACTGGCAGCTGATGCTGTGTATTCATTCAAGTATTTTCTAACTGAACAGACAGCTGTGCTGCTGGGTAGTTTGTTGCGCCACTTCTTCTCCCCAGCGAAAGCACTAGGGAGTGGTGAAAGGCGGGCGTTTTGGGGGACTGTCTTTTGTAATTTTGGTGTTCGAAAAGTGCTGATTTTCAGCCTAGTTTGAATAAATGACTTTTGATTTTGATTTTGTGTTAAATATTAGCCAAGTAGTATAGTATCGGAGCTGATTGGCCAGGGTATTTAGATACAAACTCTTTTGCAGACTCCTTCTTTAATTAAATGAATTTCATTGATGATCTGCTGGTCCCAAAATATTTTTATTTCATTATACGATAATTTTGTGCCAGATAATTTTGTCCGAGGACATAATTTTGAATTTTTGACAGTTCTTCCATACAGAATCTGTCAGACGTCAGTTTTATGGCACGAATAAGGATTATCTGTCGGTTGAAAAATCAGCCTAAAGATGACAAACAAGCAGATAGAACCGTATAAAGCAAAAAAAAAAAAAACTGCAGACTTGAGGAAAACCTCTTCACTTCCAAATCTTGTAAAATTCTCTGAAGTCTATCTAAAAAATATTACTTTTTCCTGCTACCTATAAGATGCCCACCGAAACAGTCATTCTAATTTTATAAACGAGCCAGCTTTATCCATTGTACACAAAGCTATTACACCCAACTATGTACTTGCTACTTCATCTTGTCCCGTGTGACAGGATATATTCTTTTTTATACTTTTTTCACAATGCGTGGGAAGCTCACTTGTTGCGTCTATTTTCTTTTTTAACTTTACCGTTAAGCGAACCTTAATAATTATTATGTCTGGGTGTACTGTGGTTTGCTTTTTTTTTGGCGCTGGGATTGCTCTACGCAATTTTAGTGTGGCCTGTTTCATAGGGTGTCATTATCTTTACAAGGGAGCCTCTTTTATAAAGACTATATATTTATTGTTTCTTTTCGATTTACAGCTAACTGCAATATAGGAACTGGACTAGGTATTTTTAGTCTTTGAGGTCTTTGAGGGGCCCGTGGCTAAATAATAACAGCCGCACAGGTCGATCGACCAGGTTAAGCTAAGCTTGCCGCGGTTGGTCTGTGGATGGGTGACCATCTTTACATACCGAGACCCCTCCATGCCTCGGAAAGCACGTTAAGCTGTTGGTCGCGGCTCGTAGATTCTCGTCATTCGTAGATCTTTGACAGTCGTTACGGGTAGAGTCAGAAGCCCGAAAGTCTGACAACCAGTCTTACCAAGGGGTATCGTATTAACCAGTAACTCGGTTGTGGAGCTCAGATAGGCAGTCGCTCCATGTAAAATACTGGTATTCAGCCGCATCCGGTTAGACTGGAAGCCGACCCCAACATAGTTGGGAAAAGGCTAGGCAGATGATGACTAGGTATTTTTAGTCTTAAGAGAATTTTAGTATTTCTGTCATCGAAGATCAGCGCAATCCAAATGTTTTACAATCCAATGCATTTGTTCTCTCGATTTTTTTTTGTGGTGAATAGGCCCGCTCTTGACTTCGAGCACGCCTGATGGAAAGCGATGGATGAGGTCTATGATGGAACGAGCGTGCACAGAAGAGCACAAAGAGATTTTTTTTTATACAGCGTGTAACGGAAGGGGGGTATCAACCCTGAACGAGGTGAATGTGCTCATGAAACTCAACAACTTTCCCCAAAGAACATAGGTCGAAATATGAAAAAAAAATTTGGCCCTCCCTTACAAAACTGACCAGCTGATTGATTTACTATGGGAGGGCCAAATTTTTTTTTCATATTTCGACCTATGTTCTTTGGGGAAAGTTGTTGAGTTTCATGAGCACATTCACCTCCTTCAGGGTTGATACCCCCCTTCCGTTACACGCTGTATACTGGCGCCGATTCCCTTGTTCACAAACTAAACTAAATTTAAGTTCAGTGCATCTTTTTCTATCTATTTCGTTAAGAAAAGGACAGAAGATAAATATTAGTTCAGTCCTGTCAAATTAAGATACTCCATAGACAAGTTTAGACGTGATTAAAAAATTGGCTACTAAAAATACGTCAATTTACGTCAGGTGCTGACTAATTTGACAGGACTAAAGTAATATTTATCTTCTATGCTTTTCTTAATGAAATAGAAAGAAAAAGATGCACTGCACTTAAATTTAAATTTAGTTTATGAACCGGCGCCACTGTCCTAATTTCTGTCACAGTAATATTCTGTCATAGTAATATTAGTTTAAAAACTCATCTAATACCTCCAAAATCAAACAAGGGATATGACGTATAGAACAGGGCAATCCCTAATCCACTTTCACCGAAAACAGTATCAATATGTATATCGATACGAATGACAGATCGATACGAACGAAAGGTGAGGTTCCCACGGATCGTGTGACTGTGCGAGCGAGAGGCGCCAATGGAGCGAGACGGCAGATTGTTGCGACACACACCGAGATAGTAATGCCGTGAATTCTATAAGATGCGTAAAGTTAGGCAACAGAGCCGTTTTGATTAGGGCTGTACAAGAATCGAGGAAGAACAAGAAACTATGGACTGTGAGAAAGATAATTTGGCTAGAAAGGGGATGACTACTGAGATAACGGCTGACAGAGATGGGAGAAGCAGTCATGCAACACCGACCACTATTAAATGTACCCAGGATTTTGTAATATTTTGATTTAAAAGTGTCCTTGGAGTTTCTTGCCCGTTCTTCTCCATAGAGATTAACGTTTTGGAATGGGCAACTAGCTTCCTCTTTCTGAGTAACTGACCGACACTTCGTCAATTCTAAAGTAAATGGTTTAATTGACATAAATGCTTTGAGTTTGATTTTGAATTGGGATTAAGATCAAGAGAATGACATGATGATTTTGGAAATGAATTTGACATAGTTAGAGTTTTGATTCTTACTTTTGCAATCAGCACACCAATAGAGGACCAAGACATAGTACTAGACAAATTAGGCTATGTTTATAACAATAAACAACAACAAAACGTACCGTGAGACAAAATTTCCTCATCCATTGATGACTAGCAAGTAAGTCAAACGGACATGTATAACAAGAATGCGACAATGGAAACTAAACGGCTTAAAATGAGTCATTGCTGTTACTCATCGGTCAGCAGAATAAAAAGTATTTCTTTGTTTAAGGCTTACGTAGCCGTAGACGTGTGAACTTGTGGATATCAGCTGAGAATAATTACTGACGGATAACAACAAAGCAAGTCGATTGAAATGATGAAAAAGATAATAAGACAGATAAATAATTAGATGATCTTGGCAAGCAGGTATGAATACGATAAAGAACATGATACAGGGAAGGAATTGTGTGATTTTGGGAGTTCAATGTTGTATTAAGACTCGTGCAGACTGGCGCGTCGTGGTGCGGGACGATTCTGCGATATTATCGCGCCGCAACACCTTTCACACTAGAGCGACGCGAATCGCGGTCGCTACCGCGATATCGCCGCGTCGCCATACAAAATGTTATGCGTTAAATGCGCAAAACCTCAGATACCCGGGACACCCCAACTGATTTTTAATTCAATTTACCTATTTCAGAGAGAAAATAAGTCATTAAAAAAATTTTAAAGGTTTAATGTGCTGTTTTAGTTTTACTGGCCATTCTGAATCGTTTCTTGCGTCTGCGACGACGCTTTATCGAGTGAGGAGTCGTCACCGGGCCGCTGCGCCGCGCTGACATTGGGTTGCTTGACCTTTTAATAAATAGACACGGCAACGTTTTTAATGAAGATTTTTTGAAAAATGTGACCTATATTAAAAAGTGGTTCAATTAATCCTGCTCGTTATTCTGATCAAACTATTTTTAGGTTTTGCGCATTTAACGTTACACGTTGTATAGAAACATGCAGAACAAATGAACCATGGAATATTGTTGAACATATTACCTTATTTCAACATGTGAATCTGATGACGTACTTACATAATATTTCGCCACAATACAACCAACTCTTTCCCAAGTACCAAAAGTGTTTTTTTTTTCTCAAATCATCTCACGTATAGATCTCTGCTATAGATCACTGCGTGCCGTAGATCATTAGCTGCGGCCGTGCCGCTCGTGATCCGAATTAAACACGAAGATGAACGAACGATGCGCTTGCGCCGAAATTTTCATGTTTCTTAGTATTAAACGTTTTATGGTGTGACTTTTTTGGTGGATTCGCTGTCGAACTGACCTCTAGAAAGAATTGGCTGAAAACCTCCCGAGAGTTTTAGGTTAGTAAAGTTCTCCTAATCAGGTAGTCTCATAGAAACCATTTATTCAAAAGTACAAACAGCCGGTCGATTCTGTAAAAATCTCACCGTGAAATCATAAGTGAAGTGAGCACTTAATAGTGTTAATCCCTAGCGAATGACAGCTCACTCCACGCTCACTTCACCCAAGCTTTCACGGTGAGATGGTGACGGAATCGCACGGCAGTACCTAATCGTAGGTAGGTACTCCATTAATTTAAACCCTTTTGTATTAACACTAGAAAGACTGAAACTTAGTATATACCTATATTGCCCAAATGCAGTCAAAATGACTGCTTTTATAGATAAAACACACACTTATATAACGGAAATGAAGGAGGGGGAGGTAACTACAATGATTAATAAACGCATTTTTATTTTGTACAAAAAGTCACAAAATTAGTGTCATTATATACGTAATTGTTTTTCTAATTGAAATTAAACGGCAGTCAAAATTACTTCCTTGGGCAATCTAGTGTTAAAACCACTATATCAAGTCGTTAGGTAAGTATAGACTCTAAATTGTACCTGGACCATTACTTCCAATAAATACTCCTTTTACAAAGCTACGATGATAAACTTAATACCAACTTACCGCTACACAGTCATACTTATTCACCTGTCGTGTTTAAAGATCACTACAATAGTCCAGTAAAAGGTGGCCATCAACACACCTGAATAACTTGTTTCCTTGACTTATTTACACCTTGCGTGGGATAGTAAGCAGCTGATCGAAATAGGCCGTACGGAACAACAACCCTTTACCGATATAAAAAAAAAAGTAATTTGACGTAATACTCTGTGGCAAAATTTTCTAAAAGAAGGAATAGCCCTACTGCATACAAAAAAAAAAAATCAAATTTCGATTTTTTTTCGACCGTGGGAATGGAAGCGTCAAATGAAAATACAGCTTTATTTTTGGTTTCGTGGAAAAAGTTTTCGAACAGATATGAGCTTTATTTTTATGGAAACAAAGTTCTTGTTTTGTTTTTGTAACTGATTTTCTTTTGTGGTAGCATTACCGAATTCTATTTGCGTTACGTAAAGGTGAATGTTACTCTTAGATGGACATAATACAGTACATTTTTGAATATCGTAAATGAATTCACCTTTTTGTCGAATCACTACAGTGTATTTCACACACATTCTAATTAGGTTTGTGAATATCGAATTTGAACTGTAACTTAGAATAATAAGGTGCATAATTGAATATTATGTAAGCATTTACAAGTTTGTTCAATGACTACAGAGTATGAATAGTAATAATTGTTAACGATTGTTCCCGCGTTTCCAACATGGCGTCGTCGCTTCCGGGATATTAGAACTATATTATAGAATATTTTATTACTTATTTGTTCTATAAATGGTATTGCAACTGTAAAATAATTAGCATATTTAATAAAAAATACTTCATTTCTGCCACGCATTGTTAAAAGAGAATAAAAAAGTAAGTAACTCTAAAACAATGAAAAAAAAAAGGAGAATGACCAAAATTGACCAAAGCATCCCAATTAGCCGACACAGCAAAAAAAGTAAAGAGTTTAACACGCATGTGTATGTATGTGTGTGGTCTATCTACAAAACTGTAGTAACAGTATTAAAGGTAAGAGCGAGGTCACAGGTCGTGGGAGATGCTCGAGCTGTGTTCACAACTGGTCATGTACTTACACGAGTACCTACCTGATGTACCTCCCATAGAAACTAGTTTATGGCAGAGCCCATCTGTTACTCGACAACGGGAAAGTATTGAGAGGGTATTAGTTTTAACACTGCGTGCTTATTGGGAAGGTAAACTTTGAATTTGGACGTCTTAAACTAAGACCATTTAAAGCCAAGGTCAAAGATATTGGAACTGCACCCTAATTGCCTGCCACATTATCAATCGCATTCTGAACCATTTTGAAGGATATTGCTAATTCATTGCTTCATATGTTCGCAAAATTTGTCTGCTCAACAACGTAAATAACGCAATGAATGTTGTTCAACTGTCAAAATGAAAGCCATTGCTACTGTTAGTGTGTTATGCAATTACCCTGCTGGCTCGCTCCCTATTAGGGCCCTTTCCCACGACAAGATCCCGTTTTTTGCAGGTACGGTTTTTTTCAGGATCCCGTTTAGTAGTGTACGTGTTTAAATATGTATCAACGTGTAACGTTAAATGCGCAAAACCTCAGACACCCCAACTGATTTTTAATTCAATTGACCTATTTCAGAGAGAAAATAAGTCATTAAAAAAATTGTAAAGGTTTTATGTGCTGTTTTAGTTTTACTGGCCATTCTGATCGTTTCTTGCGTCTGCGACGACGCTTTATCGAGGGAGGAGTCGTCACCGGGCCGTTGCGCCGCGCTGACATTGACTTGCTTGACCTATTAATAAATAGACACGGTAACGTTTTTAATGAAGATTTTTTGAAAAATGTGGCCTATATTAAAAAGTGGTTCAATTAATTCTGCTCGTTATTCCGATCGAACTATTTTCAAGTTTTGCGCATTTAACGTTACACGTTGTATATTCATACAAGCATCCTGTTTGCCGGATACTGCAAACGGGATTTTGTCGTGGGAAAGGGCCCTTACATGGGGCTTATAACTGGCGAATTGTTAGTGTACCATCTCTGCCTACCTCTTCAGAGGAATACAGGCGTGATTTAGAAAGAAAGTAAGTTTTTACGGTGTATTACAAATTAAGAGAATGTAGAAGGGATATGGATAGTAAAATCTAGAAATTTCACTACTACACTATCAAATTCGTTCCAACAACTTGCAGCTAAAATTGCACATTCTAATATTAGAATGAAAGAACCATGAAAATAATGAGAAGTAGGAATAGAAACTAGCAAGTACCAGGAAAATATAAAGCGGAGGAGGTTCGACAAAATCAAAATCTTGAACTATGCAACTTCCGAAGAACGCTTGCAAGGTTTTAAGAACAAAAATCAATGACGATATGAATCTTAAAGTATAGAAAGAACTAGGACTATTAAAAGGAGGTATGATCACAATAGCTAGTCAATAAGGCCTTGAACTACATTAGAAAGACAACAAAACCAAGGTTTCTAGAACATAAATCAATGAAATTATGGATCTTCGATTATGGAAAGTACTAGGACTACAGTACCAGTACAGTACAGCTTACCAACTAAGCCGACGTTCGCAACAAAAGTAATGAAACAATGGATCCTCACGAATAAAAAGTACTAGGGCTACATAAATCCATGGAGGTTTAATGTGCGAAATCACAATAAAAACCAGTAGGTCGACAGTCACGGTACAAGATGGTACAAGCAACAAGCAACATTGCTTGCAAGAAGGCCATCATCGATTTGTTGCACTCGCAAAAATCCGTTACTAACTGTTTGAAGTTACTAACGAGATTTATTTCTTATTTTCATTAGAAATTGATTGAGGATGAGGAAGCTATTTTGATAGCGGCGATTCTATTAATGAGAAGTTTTTTTGTGCGACGTTAGAAAGGGGACAACATTTTGGAGCAGACGAGTCCTTGAATGGAAGACGGAAATCGGCGAGCATAGCTTGGGACTCCAACAAGATGGAATCGAAGGGTATCAGCTGGATGCAATGTCTGGAGGTGTCCGTCCAGCAGTGGACGTCTTTGACTTCGATGAAGATGGTGTCTTAAATTAGAACCTCATTTAAGGAGCCCGTGGTAGTAGTGTCCTTTTTTCTCTTTACTCAAAATACAGGATCCAAAATTATAATTTCCATCTTTAAAAGATGAAAATTTGAAACTATTTGACAGATCTACAGTAGCGCCATTCTCCCAAACGTAAATAACAGGTAAACAAATTCAAATTACAAATATTCCGAGCGCTATTCGAAGCGGTTCGGCCGGGTAAACATTCCCGATGTTTTCTCACGATCATTAGTGAACGGTTTCGGCTGTATTCGTCCGCGCTCAGCGTTCGGTCGGACACCTTCGTAAATTTTATGTTTAGAATACCGAATAGTAAATAAGGTTTTAATTGGATGTCATTATTTTCTGAATTTGGAATTCGGTCGGGATCGATGTGTATTGATTTTTGGAGATTATAATTTTTAAGTAAAGAACATTTCCAGTATAAGCTGACTTCTCATTGTACGAAAAACCTATACAAAGCGAGGTTATCTAAAACTGGATATGTAAAGATTGATATGTCACCGTGTTCCAAGTACAGAATCAAATTCTTTCTCACCTAATGTTAAATACGGTGTCATTTTCAATCAAACAAACCAGACATTTCTTTTTTTAGGGTTCCGTACCCAAAGGGTAAAAAGTAACTGTCCGCTCTGCTGTCCGTCCGTCTGTCACCAGGCTGTATCTCATGAACCGTGATAGTTAGACACTTGAAATTTTCACAGATTTCCCTTGCCGCTATGACAACACATACTAAAAAAAAGAATAAAATCAATATTTAAGGGGGCTCCCCTACAACAGACATGATTTTTTTTTTTTTTTGCTGTTTTTATAGATAATGGTACGGAACACTTCGTGCGCGAATCCGCCTCGCGCTTGGCCGGTTTTTTTATAACAAGTCATTTTTTTTTCAGTTATTTCACGTTCCAAGATGTTATTAATTTCCTCAATAATCACTTTTAATCAATGTAATCACTTTTATACGGGCAGCAGCTGATACGATTTCTTTCTTGGCCAAAACATCACTTTTCAACCCAGAAACAGGCATGGGCCCGAGACCGTCCCACAAAAACTCCGTACAATTACGTCCACCTTTATAACTACAAAAACCCGCATCTAATATCAGGACTCACCTGGATATCATCTGTTGTATCGCTGCCCTTATCTTACTCACATAAAAGTGCATCTCGCATCTCGTTCTTGAATTCAACGGTTAAAACCAGCTGTTTATGAGTATTTTTTCGCCGTATTTATTGAGTATCGATATTTGGAGTTATTGGAGTATGTAGACATTTTATATGGAGCCCAATCAAAAGAATATGACAAAAAAAAGCTAGGCTTTATAATGAGGAACTCCTCCAATATACGACTTTAATCATGTCTTGATGAGGTCTTCAGGAGTAATCCACGTCTTTCTACATCGTTCTCACATGTATAATTTCAACTTGAATGATGTAACCAAAATTTTGTAACAATTTTTATGATTTAAAAGAGTGTCCGTGGAGTTTCTTGCCCGTTTTTCTCCACAGGTACCTACGCTTTGGAATGGGCAACTAGCTTCATCTTTCTGACTGACCGACCCCTTGACAATTCAAAGGTGCCTGTAATTGGTTTACTTGAAATAAATGCTTTGAGTTTGAGTTTAATCATTACCTTCATTAGATAAATAACAAAAGTCCATGTAAAATACATACTTGTATTCAGCTGCATCCGGTTAGTCTGGAAGCTGACCCCAGCATAGTTGGAAATAGGCTGGCAGTTGAGTGCAAATGAAGACATAAAAAGGGACCCTTTATATCCCTTACTTAGATGCATGAAGAATTTGTTTCTCTCGAGAAAAATACAAGGTGTAACTTAAATAACGCACAACCTCTTAAGGGGTCATTGTACTTATCATTATGAACAACTTTTACTATGGGACCAAACCTGAAATCGCGAAAAAAAAATCAGCTGTTCCCTACATTTATGTTCGCATAACTAGTCAAAATGTAGGGAACAGCTGATTATTTTTTCACGATTTCAGGTTTGGTCTCATAGTAAAAGTTGTTCATAATCATGAGTAAAATGACCCCTTAAGAGGTTGTGCGTTATTTAAGTTACACCTTGTATATCTATGTGCTAGGAAATAAATAAACTACAAGTATCGTTTTCGATACAATATGCATTAGTGTTACAAATTATACCTACGTCTAATTTCTTACTAAATATTGACTGTGTTGTGGAATACTGTGAAGCAGTCTTTGGACTCTCTTGTGACAATAGAAAATGAAACTGACAAAAATCCGGACCAAGCAACCTCGTTCAAGGGCAGAATTTGAGGCCTTCCGAAAAATTATAAATTAGGCCTTCAGCCAGCGACGTACTTACGTAATACACTGGTTTTGACAGCTCAACAACACGTTGTTGAGCAGACAAATTTTTCGAACATATGAATTATGATGGATTAGCAATATCCTTCAAAATTATTTAGATTGTGATTGATTGTTATGCAATTAGGGCCCTTTCCCACGGCAAGATCCCGGTTTTTGCAGGTACGGTTTTTTGCAGGATCCCGTTTAGTGTTTAAATTTATTTATTTATTTATTTAGGCAACACCACAAACATTTACAAATAACAGAGAACAGAGACATGGAATAGTGTTTACGTCAATTACAGACGTGCACAGCATTCACAACAAAAGAGTATCCGGAAAACAGGATGCTTGTGTGAATATGTATACTTAAACACGTACACTACTAAACGGGATCCTGCAAAAAACCGTACCTGCAAAAAACCCTGTGGGAAAGAGCCCTTAGGCTGCAGAGTGCAGAGTTTAACTATATTTTTTCACGAAGGTATGCTACATATTCTTGCTATACCTATTCTTTCCGTTCTAACCTTTGAATTACGTGCAAAATGGCAATGCGTCCTTTTTTAAATGCACACAAAGGCCTTCAGAAGGTCGGCGTTGAAAAAAAGACATAAAAGCGACCAGCTGGTTTTAAATGTTGCATAGAAAATGAAAATAAGTAAGCAGCTGACTGCTCGCAATAGCAGGGTTGGCAACTGAACAAAAAAATTAAATAAGACGAAAAAGGTCGAAGTCGATTTTTTTTTTCTAGAAAGAGCCAAGAAATACCTTTAAAGCCTTTCTAGAAATAAGCTGCTAGTAATTTGTCAGCATTTTTGTATTAAAATATCGGAGTTAAAGACAATGTATGTGTATATTTTATGTCTTTTTTATGTCACGTGCATTCTGTTTATACAGAATAAACATTTTTCTTTCTTTCTTATAGTTACATATTTCTATTAATATTGCCGAAAATGAACAAACATTCATACATTAATATCTGATAAACACATTGCCCTTCTTTGCGTCGTGCAGTCGGTTAAAAATGATATTCAAGATTCAGCACAAAACAAAAAAAAAAAAAATAATAATAAAACAAAAACAATAACAACAGATGAAACCTATTGCCTAAACCGAAGTTTTTTGTTTTTCTAAGAGATATGTAATATAAAGATACTACTATCAGACCTGAATTCTGACCTCGACGACAGTTTAAATATTATTTGGGGATACCCCTAAAGTGCGACCGTGCGTTCAAACACAGTGATATCTACTGAATGTCCTATTGAAGGTCCCGTGATCCTATTTCTATTGAAGGTTTCATCGCACGATGAAATCGCACCGCATCATCGCGCGAGCGGCGCGAGCAATGACAATAGGGCGGCGCCTAAGGGCTCTTCCCACGGCAAGATCCCGTTTTTTGCAGTTACGGTTTTTTGCAGGATCCCGTTTAGCAGTATACGTGTTTCAATATACTGGATGATTTTTTTTTCAGGCTCCAAATTTTTACAGGGTGTTCTACTCATGAATATGAACAACTTTCACTATGGGACCAACACTGAAATCACGAAAACAAAATCAGCTGTTTAGTACAGAAGTTCAATACCTACTTGACCAAAATGTATGAAAAAGCTGATTCTTTTTTCGTGATCTCAGAGTTGGTTCGATAGTGAAAGTTATTCATGTACATGGGTGGAACAACCTGTAAGAATTTGGAGCCGGTAAAAAAAGCATGCTGTACATATTCACACAAGCATCCCGTTTGCAGTATGCCGTGGAAATAGCTTAATATGGTAATAACAATGTCACACAAAAACCTAAAAATATATTCCCTCAAAATTTCGTCGGCCTCTTCCATCTATCTAATTTTATCATTGCTACTGGCTTCTTGTCCCAAAAATACTCAAAATCTATTTTAGCCCTTAAAAAAAAAGGTTCCAAAAATAATGTACTGCCACCCCTAACATTTGCGCCGGCACACGCCACCAAGATCCCGTTGCGAAACAGCTGTCGAAGTTTATAAATAAGAGTGAGAGAAACGCCAGATACAAATTCTGTGCGCTAGAGCGAGATGGATAGAGGACATATGCTCCGGGCGATAACGAGAGCTTCCGAATGTTAGGTCGGTACATAAAACTTTACCCAACTGAGCAAACTTAAAGTGATAGTGTTTTTCGGAAAATATTTGTCATACTGAGTGGGTGTAATCTTTGCGTACACGCAGATTTTTAGGATCTTACACCTGGCTTCGATACTCGTGTCAATTTTTTTTTTTTTAATGATTTGTTACAGCTACACGTTTACGGACAAATGCTTGACAAGTCCACTCAAATCTCTGTGATTCTTTCTTCAAAAGACCATTTCTGACACTAATCTACACGGTCCTCACATGATCTGACCAAGATTATGTCTGGACTTTAAAAGAGACTGTGACCTCTGAGTTTGTTTCGGCCTTTCTTCTTAGAGTAGTCAGATAGGAAACGCCGACCTCACCTAGTTTAAAAAATATAATGGACGTGTAAAAAGTGTATCTAAAAACTTACTTACAAAAAAAAACCGGCCAAGTGCGAGTCGGATTCGCGCACAAAGGGTTCCGTACCATTATGTATAAAAACGGCAAAAACATCACATTTGCTGTATGGGAGCCCCCTTAAATACATATTTTATTCTGTTTTTTAGTAATTTGCTGTTATAGCGGCAACAGAAATACATCATCTGTGAAAATTTCAACCGTCTAACTATCACGGTTCATGAGATACAGCCTGATGACAGACGGACGGACAGCGGAGCGGGAGTTAGGGTTCCTTTTTACCCTTTGGGTACGGAACCCGAAAAACTAAAGGCTAGGACTTATAAATTATGAGAAAATACTTCTTAGACCAAGATTAATAACATCAAAGTAAAATAAAAAGACGAAAAAAAATGCAATGACTAAACAATCAAGACAGCTTATAAAAACAAATTATAATTAATTTAAGATTTTTATTGGGTAGATAGATAGATGTGACGGCACGGTTGGCGCAGTGGTTAAGCTATTGACTGCTGCGCTGCGTGTCGTGGGTTCGATTCCCGCACGGAACAAATATTTGTATGACCTGCAAGTAGTTGTTCCGGGTCTGGCTGTTTGTGTATGTGAGTTTAAATGTTTGTAAACGCACCCACAATACAGGAGAAATTCCTAGTGTGGGGTAACGTTTAAAAAAAAATATATATTATGTGTCTATAAAGTAGTGTTGCGAATGATGCGATTAGTTTAGTCATAAGAATAACACAAAACAATTAGATAATAAAACTGAGCTGTGGGAATATTTTATAAAACGGATAGGATATGATAAGCTCTTTCCGTTTCGTTTAAAAAAATATTTCGTTTAAAAAAATATTATAAAACCATTAATATGCCTTGCCTTTTCCCAACTATGTTAGGGCCCTTTCCCACGGCAATATCCCGTTTTTTGCAGGTACGGTTTTATGCAGGATCCCGTTTAGTGGTGTACGTGTTTAAATATACATATTCACACAAGCATCCCGTTTACAGTATCCGGCAAACCGGATGCTTGTGTGAATATGTATACAACGTGTAACGTTAAATGCGCAAAACCTCATACACCCCAACTGATTTTTAATTCAATTGACCTATTTCAGAGAGAAAATAAGTCATTAAAAAATTTGTAAAGGTTTTATGTGCTGTTTTAGTTTTACTGGCCATTCTGATCGTTTCTTGCGTCTGCGACGACGCTTTATCGAGGGAGGAGTCGTCACCGCGTCGCCGCGCCGCGCTGACCTTGGCTTGCTTGACCTATTAAGAATTAGACACGGCAACGTTTTTAATGAAGATTTTTTGAAAAATGTGACCTATATTAAAAAGTGGTTCAATTAATTCTGCTCGTTATTCTGATCAAACTATTTTCAGGTTTTGCGCATTTAACGTTACACATTGTATGTATTTCGAGGCATCCTGTTACCCAGTAACTGGGGTTGTGGAAGTCAGATAGATAGATAGTCGATCCATGTAAAATACTGGTATTCAGCTGCATCTAGTTACACTGGAAGCCGAACCTAGACTTGGCCGAGGCTAGGCAGATTGCGACTCCCTTTCGATCCAAAAACCTCTACACATCAGCTTCCAGTCAATGCCATCGTCAAAATAATCATACTTTTCAAACCAGCATTATAACCAAAGGTAATTTCGTTAGAAAAAAAGGAGCATACGTCACGATCTCCTCAGAAAGGTGTAATTTCGACCACGCGTAGCAATCACGACTCCGAACACACATGCACGAAGCAATGAGGGCGGGTAGAACAAAGAACTAGGAAAAAAAATGGCGGCCAGTGTCAAAACAGTTTGTTAAAGTGTTAGGTTGTTACTGTCACGATTTGTGAAGAAAATGTGTCTTTACAATCGTGACAAAAGGACAGAAGATAAATATTAGTTTAGTCCTGTCAAACTAGTCAGCGCCTGACGTAAATCGACGTATTTTTAGTAGCCATTTTTTTAATCACGTCTAAACTTGTCTATGGAGTATCTTAATTTGACAGGACTAAACTAATATTTATCTTCTATCCTTTTCTTAATGAAATAGAAAGAAAAAGATGCACTGAACTTAAATTTACTTTAGTTTGTGAACAGCAGAATCGCCACCATTGTCTTTGGGAAATCATCATAAACTTAACAGCCACATCTTCAAAGTTAAACAAAAACAATTTGGTGAACAAATAGTATAATGAAATCGCACCAGATGTTTCCGTGTCCCACACGGTGTTTCGTCTTTAGTTCCTAAACCTGGTGGTGGCCCTTATTTCCGGAAAGGAACAATTTATTTAACAAAAATACCCAGATGTGTTGTTAGTCCAAAGTTGATGTGCACTTCTATTCTTAACTTTTCGCTACGCCAGATGTCGGTTTTTTTTCTTGCCTTTGGGAGCTCTGAGACGTCGTGTTTCGTAATGTTATGCTAAGCTGCTATTTGAAACAATTGGGATAGGTTACCAGATGTTATGGTGGGTCCACACGATACAGACTTCTATAGAATTTTGTCTGCGCAACAAAGCAGTACAGACAAATGTCGGTGCGTTACAAAAGTCGGATTCTTGACTGCGTGATCCTTTTTACTCGGACTTCTCTGTACAGATATCTGTACGAACAAAAGTCTGTATCGTGTGGACCCACCATTAGGTTTTTTTCCTTTTGAGTTTTTTTTTTTCCTATTGTAGTATAGAATTTTTTTCTTGATAAATCGTCTTTACATACAATTATACAAAATATTGTGGTGCATTTTAAAAGAGCAACGGTGGAGTTTCTTACCCCTTGTCCATACGAAACTACCTTTTGGAAGGGGACCCTAGAATCAACTATTATTTTCTTCATGTAAACATAGAGACAAAGAAGACAAATTTTTCGAAAATATGAAGCAATGAAACAGCATTATCCTTCAAAATGACTCAGATTGTGTTACGCAATCGGGGTGCTGTATCTTAAAAAACAAAGTTTTTTTTCCTCAATATTTTGTCCCACAACAATCAAAAAACGGCTCTCAAATGTACAGACGCCAGCACATCAAGCTACTACAATCTGTCAAATTTCTTTAACAGATTTTCAACTTTAACGCTAAAGGTTAAGGTTCAAAGTTGATTGGGAAAATCTGACAGTTTCGGGTAGCTTGATGTGCTGGCGTATGTACATTTTCAAAACATTATGAAATTCATTACGAAAGAGTTCTGTTACCATTCTATATTTTTATAGAGGTCACATGAGCACTTATTGCATTTACTCTCGTTATACACGATGTTGCTCAATAGTTTTAGTGTTCGCCATCTTTAAACAGTGGCGGGGCAAGACCTAAATTTCATGTGGGCAACATACATTTTGCGAGGCCCTCTGGTAACGCAAAAAGATGGATTTAAATTATTACAAACAATTATTAGAAACTAATAATTTTTATTTATTATGGACAAACAAAAAGCTACAAAAAGACTATACATAAATTATTATAGGTAGGAAACAATGAAAGTGTTTAAAGTTTTAGTGATGCTTTAATTAGAGGTTGGCAGGATATGCAAAAAAATCTAAAAACAGAAATGAGCGTGGACATTGGATAATACAAACAAAAAATAAATATGTATGTATAAAAGATGCAAGTTTGACATCTTTAGGATCACATATCCTTAAGCAATTTAAATAAACAAATAGGGATAACATATATAAAATCAGCTAATTATTTACTTAATATTAATGGGTGGGAATTTATAAACTGAATTTTCGTACTTACAAAATAAGTCTTATTAAGTCTGTTTCTTAGCAAGAGCACAAAAACGGGTCTCAGTCGGTCGATTAATAAAAAACCGGTAAAGTGCGAGGTGGTTGGTGCAGGGATTCCATACAAATTTTTAGAAACTACTGGCACTAGCCCGACGATGGTGCCCCATAGTACTCGTAGTTAATGCAAATGGTGCTAGCCGAAATAAAAAAGAATTTGGTAAGTGTAAGGGTTATTGTTATATGACGAATATTAATAATATTTTTCGTGAGCTTAAACGCGACAAAGTATTTGGTCGTCCTGCCTTCGAGGAGCGAGGCCCCTAGGAGCGCGAGGCCGTAGGCGATGGCCCACGTCGCCCACGCCTTACGCCGCCTATGTCTTTAAAGTGTTCCAGCCTAGTATTGTCACACTGGAGTGCCTCTTCATACAGAGAAGTCACAAGCATTGATCACCACGCTTGCTCAAGAAGGGTTGGCGATTACACACTTAACAAGTTGACGGGCGGTACCGCCTATGGACGTTAATGTCTCAAAAATGATACGACAGTACGTCGCGCGACGTCTAAGTTTTTACTTAAATAAATTTGCATAAGGCGCAGCAATTCGTACTGTCACCACAGGTACAATTATGACTTCCGTACTGGTACAATACTATGATTAAAAATTCGTTATACATACAACGTCTAACGTTAAATACGCAAAACCTCAAACACCCCAACTGATTTTTAATTCAATTGACCTATTTCAGGGAGACAATAAGTCATTAAAAAAATGTAAACGTTTTATGTGCTGTTTTAGTTTTACTGGCCATTCTGATCGTTTCTTGCGTCTGCGACGACGCTTTATCGAGGGAGGAGTCGTCACCGGGCCGCTGCGCCGCGCTAACATTGGGTTGCTTGACATATTAATAAATAGACACGGCAACATTTTAATGAAGATTTTTTGAAAAATGTGACCTATATTAAAAAATGTTTCAATTAATTCTGCTCGTTATTCTGATCAAGCTGTTTTGAGGTTTTGCGCATTTAACGTTACACGTTGTATATGTTTTCTGATGATGTGTACTGACGCTACGCCCATAGGCAATGTATTGAAATTAGTACTGTCTCAGTAGATGGAATTAGTATATTAGTACCGCCCGTCAAAGTGTTAAAATAACTATTAATTTTATAAAAAAGATTTTTTTTTTAAGTTTGTATGTAAGGGGTAATCTCTGGAGCTACCAGTCGGGTTTGAAAAAAAATACTTTGCATTTGATAGCAAAATTATTGAGGAAGGCTTATCTTTCTTTCTTTCTTAATACCTAGCCAAATTAGCCAAGGTGCAAAAGCAGGTGGCCAATAACAAGATTGCAAAAAAAAAAAAAAAACTCGATCATCGCCTCAATAACACGCAAGGCAGATGGCACGCGCTGTACCAGTTTTTATTAGTAAAACATTTTCATCAAAGATATATTTTATCTTGTTTTGCAATTTTTTATATTTCGTTTTTGATTTTTTTGGGAAAAATACTACTCATCAAAAGACAGATGTCAAGCTATTTCGGGGTATTTTTTGCAAAAAAAAAAAAAACTTTTTAAAGTATCGTTGACTCTCGAATGCAGCTATCTTACTTTATAGAATAGTATATAAGGTCCCATTAAATGTATGGTGTATGGATGGATGGAGAGGGAGAGGAAGGCCAAAGAAAAGATGGATGGACGGTGTGAGGAATGATATGAAAGAGAAAGGAGTAAATGATGCCATGACGTCTAACAGGGAAGAATGGAAGAAGAAAACGTGTTGCGAAGACCCCAAATAAAATGGGACAAGGGCAGGAAGAAGTAGATAAGGTCCCATTAAAATAGATGGACAAACTTTTAGAAAACATTCAGACCAAAATAAGGACAACGGTAAAAAAAATATATAAAAAAAATGCATTAGATACTTACAAGAAAAAAGTGAGCGTGGAGTGAGCTGTCATTAGGGATTAACACTATTGACACTGCTCACTTCAAGCTCACTTCACTTATGATTTCACGGTGAGATTTTTACAGAATCGACCGGCTACTCAGAACAATGTGGAAAACATTTTTTCCTCATTCTGTCCGGCAGTTTTTTTGCTACCTAATCTAAGTCGAGATTAGAATAGTTATAACGCGATATGGTTCCAGACTTTTATTGCTTTATCACAGAACTTGGCAAATAAGTTTTTTTTATAGGTCATATGAACTTTATGTACTTTTCACATGTCGTTGAGCTATAGGTATGTAGACAAACTAGCGAAGTAGCGACCCTGTTTCGCACGGTTTTTACGACTCGACAAAGCATCGAGATTGTTTTTATAAGTATACAACTTTAATATTATTGTATAATACACATAAACCTTCCGAAGTTAATTCTCTAAACGATAGTGAACACCGCATTAAAATACGTTTAGAAAAACAACGAATTATTTTGATTTAAAAGAGTGTCCGTGGAGTTTCTTGCCCGTTCTTCTCCACAGGTACCTACTACGCTTTGGAATGGGCAACTAGCTTCATCGTTCTGACTGACCGACCCCTTGACAATTCAAAAGTGCCTATAATTGGTTTATTTCAAATATACATGCTTTGGAGTTTGAGTTTGACCGCGGACAGTAAGAAACAAAAAGTTATTTAAATTAAAACTAAAATATATTACATTAAACATATTTATATTATCATATTTTTTTATTGTTATATGACATTAAACATTGGGTTTATTAAAAAAAAAACATTATGGCCAAAAAAGGCATAATAAATAAAAAAAAAAATACAAAAAAAAAAAAAACTCATTTATCATTGAACTTACCTGCCCGTAACCGATACATAGCTGGATTCAAGAATGCATTAGTTCTACGATATTTCGTCAAATATACCATAAAAACACTCGATTTGACAAATTATTAGGTACGATCACCAGTTCACCACATTGAACCAAGTCGGTACAAAAACTGAAGACATTTTTCTTTAATGACTGAACTATGTAATTATTACCTTCAACTTTTTGAGCAACAGTATGCTACTAATGTCGGTACTTAGATAAAATCTTAAAGCGTATAAAAATGACCGTTACAGACAGGAGTCTATTAGAAGACTTTATTTAGACTGTCTAGGGAAGCTTGCTGTTTATTACACAAAAAAAAAACTTTTATAGAAAAAAAATAACCATTTACAACATCAATATCAATATTCTCAAAACACAACCGTTAAAAACTCACCTAATCCAATTTTTTTCTTAATTTTCTTCAGAACCTTCATTTTTGATCCTTTCTTATCCTTCACGGGGGTGGTTTCGGGCTCGAGAGCCATCGGGGGGAGCACGAGCGTCTGCGGAGGCATCTGCACCCCATGGCCCGAAGCCCTAGGGCACGCGGGGCAGTGGCATGAACCCCTCGCCTGCCTCACGCTCATACAACCGCTTACGCCCATCATTGAAACGGTTACAATCCCAAAAACGGTTAAAGAAAAAACTTCTATATCATATCTGTCACACCGAAATTTAAAAAACACGACTTAATAATTTTTCGAATTAAAAACCACGATACGTAACGAATTAATTTTTACGAACTCACGATATCCATAACGCACTTATGATGACACGCTTTAGTTTTGATCAACGCGAGACACCCGCACGCGACGCTGTCCGGCGGCGGAGTGAACAACGTAGTCGCCGTAGCAAGTAGCAAGGGCTTTGGGAAAGCTGCGTGCGCATCCAAAGCCCTTAATTGCTCTTTTTCTTTCTACCTATATTAGAGCGAGATGGTCATAAGAGTGGAGGGAGAATGTCAACAATGTATAGGTATTTTCAGCTTCGCAGATGTGGAATACAAAGGGATGGTGTTTGAAAAGTTTATTTGATGTGACCTTTCGAAGTCTTTGTTCAGGATTCTAAAGGTGATAATTTGGAATTGAGAGGCGAATAATGGGTTAAAGGGTTCGATATTATGGAGCGCGTGCTTGAAATATCAAAAATCGTTTACAAAATCACATGCGTCTAGCTCGCGTTGGAGATAAGAATATTAGGTTGAATTCGATGATAAAAGTTGGAAACACTGCGTTTTTAAACTGGGTTTAGACTGGTTTAAAAGTTTCCAGAAAATAGAAACAAAGAAGAAAAAAAAGGCACAATACAAAAATTATACACGGTGCCTTAGTATTCGTAACAAAACAAATAAGTACAGAGATTTAGGGCGAAGGGCGAATAAGTCTTATCCTGAGAATTATATTTGAATTTTTGACAGTTTTCCGTACTAGACTACTAAAAGATATCTGACATTGGTGAAACCAACCCGCATAATTAAAAAGTTATATAATTGTCTACTCGTTCATTTCAGGGGTCCTTAAAAAATCTTTATTGAAAATGCAGGGTGTAAACCTAGGGCTGCCATCCGTTAGGGTTTCCCCGGATTTGTCCTAGTTTGGAGGGCGTCCGGGGAGCGTCCGGGCGGGGTGTTTAAATAGTGTCCGGGTGAAAACCGGACATTTCTGTGTTAGGAGAAATCCGACTGAATGATTTGCAATGAACTCAAACAAAAGTTTGAGCCCGTTTAATTTTTATTGCACCATATTTAAATGCACCGTGTAGTGCGTAGGTCTTGCTCACCCGAAAACATTAAAGCTCATGGACCATCAATGTTATTGCGTGAAAACTTATAACAAAAAAAAAAAAAATCTCGACTTCAAAAAAAAAAAACCCTACAAAGTAAAAAAATACTTTAATTTCGGAAGTCGGTGTCTTTGGATCTGTATAAAATTTAAGTTTTTTGCAACCGATGAATAAGTAATAAATGAATGAATATTTTAATGTTACGAACTAGAGACAAATTGGTATACATGCCGAGGGCAGTCGCGAGGTTTTTTTTTCGCATTTTTAACGACCTCCACAACCCAGTTACTGGGTAATACGATACCTCTAGGTAAGACTGGTTGTCAGACTTTCCGGCTTCTTGACTACCCATAACGACTGTCAAAGATCTTGCGAATGACAGCCGGGACCAACGGCTTAACGTGCTTTCCGAGAAACGGAGGGGTCTCGGTATGTAAAGATGGTCACCCATCCACTGACCAACCGCGGCAAGCGTAGCTTAACCTGATCGATCGACCCGTACGGCTGTTATTATTTAGCCACGGGCCCCTCAATTTATAAGTATTTAAATAAAATAAAGGATACTTACTAATTATTGTTATCGTTAAGATTACTAATGCGTGCAAGTTCGCGCAGGGGCGAACCTATTGTCAGAAACCGGGCACAAACGGGAAGCGGGATCGTCGACCTCAAGAAGTTATGACAGTTAAAATAACGCTAGACAAAACACCTTACTCCCTAATCTCCTAACAGTACACAACAAAGGCTGCCCAGTCAGAATACCACGATCCTAATCTAAATTCTTAAAAAAAAAAAAAACTTTGACAGATGCTAAAGAAATTAGAGGGAGGGCCCGACGCATGCTCACGACGCAAGGTGGCACCGCGCATCTGGCATTTGGCAATGTGGCTCGCGACGACATATTTGTGCGCGAATAATAATAAGTAAGTGCACTTTCTACAAACATGCCTAGTGCTTATAAGGAGCCATTTTGGATTTTCTTTGTCTAGGTTCAGGGTAGATTTGAGAAAAATAACGGGGCTGGTTTGTCGAGCGGTGTGTTGAGCGTGACAAAGTCTAGAATAGGATGAACGAAAGAACATTTTTTTTTCCTAACAAATCAATATTATGTTTATTCAGTTCGGCTAGCTTCTCACCGAAACTTCGCTCGCGGGATATTTCTCTCCAGCTTTATTATTAGTATGTATACAACGTGTAACGGAAAGGTGGTATCAACCCTGAAGGAGGTGAATGTGCTCATGAAACTCAACAACTTTCCCCAAAGAACATAGGTCGAAATATGAAAAAAAAATTTGGCCCTCCCTTACAAAACTGACTACCAGCTGATTGATTTACTATGGGAGGGCCAAATTTTTTTTTCATATTTCGACCTATGTTCTTTGGGGAAAGTTGTTGAGTTTCATGAGCACATTCACCTCCTTCAGGGTTGATACCCCCCTTCTGTTACACGCTGTATAGAGATGTAGACAAACGAAATGCAGGTAGATAGTTATTATACAAGGTCAAATTAAATTAGCTAGCTAAACTCCGCATTCGTGATGGGTATATCTGAACATTTATTTACTATTTATTTATTTATCCTCCTACTGGAACGCCATACAGCAATTACACCAACGGAGCAAAAAATTACTTAATGTGCTGCTTCCCATCTATCCTGTGCGTGGTGGACATCGAACGGGCGGCGATGGAACACGCACGCTCACACAGCGTCAGCTCAATAGTGCCATTACTCCATCCAAGTTGCGCACATTCTTTCCGATTTTTTTGAGAAACAATTAATTTTTTAAAATAAATGCATTAAAATTGTAAAAACGGAACATTTTGATGTGTCGTCCTGATTGACAGATGTTATTGTTGATAAAACAGAAACGAAATTAATTTGATGAGTTTGTTTGGGGTCATCAACTGCAGGTAGTTTCGTCACTTGGAGTATCAGTTTAAAAAAAAACCTTTTTTTTTTTTGTGTAATCTTCACAGACTTGATGGGCATCGATGTCCCAATACTATAAAAACGAAGAAAATAATTCAAGTAACATCATTAGCAGCGGCAGATCACGCCAAAAGAAAAAAACATCAAATCTATTTCATTTTTACATACTTTATCGTCACCACGTCCGCAGAGTTTCGCCAGGTAATTTAATTTAACCCTGTATATACAACGTATAACGTTAAATGCGCAAAACCTCAGACACCCCTACTGATTTTTAATTCAATTGGCCTATGTCAAAGAGAAAATAAGTCATTAAAACAATTGTAAAGGTTTTATGTGCTGTTTTAGTTTTACTGGCCATTCTGAGCGTTTCTTGCGTCTGCGACGACGCTTTACCGAGAGAGGAGTCGTCACCGGGCCGCTGCGCCGCGCTGACATTGGCTTGCTTGACCTATTAATAAATAGACACGGCAACGTTTTTAATGAAGATTTTTTTGAAAAATATGACCTATATTAAAAAGTGGTTCAATTGGTTCTGCCCGTTATTCTGATCAAACTATTTTCAGGTTTGGCGCATTTAACGTTACACGTTGTATACCTCTGCGTATCTCTCCGACGAACTTAAGGCCGATGTGAGCTCCCCATCCATGAACTAAAGATCAAGTTACTCGGCTTCGATGATGGGGCAGTCCTACCTAGACAAGACTGATGTGGATGCGGCCAACGAACTGAGAAGACGTCAATTACAACAAACCGCGATAGACAAATAAACTTGCTTTATTCGTTAATTAATCAATAATTTAACAGCAGTCCTATTCTGTAAAAATCTCACGGTGAGAACTTAGGTGAAGTGAGCGGGAAGTGAGCTGTCATTAAGGATTCAGGGTGCGTTTCCACAGAAGCGGAGTTGGGCGAAGCGGAGCAGAGACGTGCAGGAATCGACTAATCACAATGGTTGAAATCCTCATCGCGTCACTCGTCTCGTCTGTGATTGGACGATTCCTACACGTCTCCGCTCCGCTCCGCTTCTGTTTAAACGCACCCTAACACTATTGACACTGCTCACTTCACTTATGATTTCACGGTGAGATTTTTACAGAATCGACCGGCAGTACTATTGTTATAGATTATTTTGTATTGTTTTAATAAAAAAAGTAATTATAATAACTAAAGGTCCAAAACCCACCTGCCTCAAAATGTCATACCAACATACAGTGAAGACAATGATGTCATTTCATTTAGAGAATTATTCGAGGCAACAAGTGCTGTTAATTTCTCCAATTAAACAGTTAGCAGTGGTCGTAGGGTTAAATACTTCCTTTGTTGCAGTGGGTCTTGTAGGGATTTAGTCATTATTTGCTGCAGTGCGATTCTGTAACCATCTCACCGTGAAAACATAGGTGAAGTGAGCGTGGAGTGAGCTGTCAGTGTCATCCCACCTGATACTAGGGATTGACTAAGCAAACATTTTACAATCATAATCGAGATTTCAATAATATTTGTTATGCTAATTCTATTTATAATTTTACATAATTTCAAAGCTAGTATTTTATTTGTAAAAACATTACTATTTTGTGGGTATTCTGACTAAGTTTCTGTTATGCTATTTTATTTTAAAACGCCCACAAAATAGTAATGTTTTGACAACTAAACTACTAGCTTTGAGACTATACTATATAATTATCAATAGAATTAGTATTAAAAATAGCAGGTATTAAAATCTCGATGATGATTGTAAATGGATGCTTGGTCAATCCCTAGTATCAGGCGGGATGACACTGACAGCTCACTTCACCTAAGTTTTCACCGTGAGATGGTTACAGAATCGCACTGCAGGTAAACATTTGAGGCCTCCTCTTAACAGTTAACAATAACAGTTGCCACTTATGGCTCATATTATAATAAAGATTCTTGATTTATTAAAATAACAATAACATAAGTGGGTAGAATCATAACTTGTGTCACACAGAGGATTGTAACTTCACTCACACTAACAACGTCTACACAGGTAAGACTATTATTTCAATATTTTTTATTACTAGGAGGTGTCCAAATGTGGATAAATGTAGTTAATTATTATTGCAGAATATAGTATTGTTTATAATATACATACATGTTAATTTTCATATGTTATACGCCATTGTACTCAATTGAGTACACCCCTCTGTAGGAGAGCAGAATACATATACAACATGTAACGTTAAATGCGCAAAACCTCAGACACCCCAACTGATTTTTAATTCAATTGACCTATTCCAGAAAGAAAATAAGTCATTAAAAAAAATGTAAAGGTTTTATGTGGTGTTTTAGTTTTACTGGCCATTCTGATCGTTTCTTGCGTCTGCGACGACGCTTTATTGAGGGAGGAGTCGTCACCTGGCCGCTGCGCCGCGCTGACACTGGCTTGCTTGACCTATTAATAAATAGACACGGCAACGTTTTTAATGAAGATTTTTTGAAAAATGTGACCTATATTAAAAAGTGGTTCAATTAATTCTGCTCGTTATTCTGATCAAACTATTTTCAGGTTTTGCGCATTTAACGTTACACGTTGTATATGTATTTTTTTTCAGTTTTTTCAAGTTTTTGTGTTTATTAAACATTTCATAAATATCATTTATCTAGTTTTATTTTGGCGGTTACTAAGTAGGTACATATTCTTTTTTTTTTTAACAAAAATCCAAATATTTGAACTATCAAACGTAAATAATAATTACTATAAAATAAAGCGTTTCAGAGTATTGTTTCAAAGCTAAACTCTTTGATACATAAAGCGAAATCTATTTATAAAACAAAGAACATTTACAACTTTATATTTGCGTTCAAAAAAGCTAACTTTAAAGTAAATACATAGGAAACAAGTTTATCCAGCTGTAACTTATAAGTTGGTAATAAAGGGCAGCTTATGCAAACTTACGTTTGCGGTTATAAAACTGAAACTTCAAAGGATTTTTGGAAGAAGTATGTTTTTGGCGACCGCAAAATTAATGTTGTTTAGGTAAACATGTTACATTGTTTTTTTTTTTCTTTTTTCAGTAATTTGTTGATGTGTAGAAAAGGGATGAAAAGTTCATGATATAAGGCAGGTTTAATTTGAATAAGTATACAAAGCGTATGAAATGTATTGTATTTTTAATTTTGTATGGATATGGGTTGAAAAAAGATTAAAATCGAAAATCATTTTTTTTTTTGTGGAAACTTTACAGACGTAATGACCCCGAAGTTTACACAAAGTATAGTAACTACACTACCTAAGCTACGGTCGGAGACCCCCAAAAGAAAATATCATTTTTTTTTTTGTTTTATTATTTAATCATATTTAGATTATTAGCGATAAGTACGTAACTAGGTAGTATCATGCCTCCGGAGTTCCGCTAACTAATTTAATTTGACCCTGTATATGTTGACTGTAATAGATTTAGCAAAGAGATTATACTATTATTATTTTACTTATTATTATACTATTATTAATAATATTACACACAGTTGATTTTTTTTTTTGCGAATGTACTGAAAAAGAAATTTATTTAAAAAAAAATGAGCTTTGCATACAAAATCGACAACATTATTCCATCAGAGACAAAAACTTAGCAAATGTCAAAAATCGTTTAAAAAAAAAACCGACTCAAAGTCGCAATATGGCGCTATTCAAGAACAGCCCGCAGCTTACCTATTGGCTGTTGCCACGCGCCGGCGCGTGCCTATATGACAGCTGGCGGAGCTTTTTTTTTTTTTCAAACTTTTTTGTACTAGGCGCGTCCTTGCTCGGCCTTTTCGTATAAGGAGTAAGGTAGATGTGTGATATGTGATATTTGTATGTGGTTTTGGGCCACGTGAAGTCAATGTCTTGGGGACCGGCTGTGAAGAATAATAGTTGGGATGAAAGTCTGACAGCTGGTTTTTAGTTTATTGATATTACTAATAGTCTTATCACAACGAAAAAATGTATTGATGATTTTAATTATTATAATTGAGGAGCGTCGGAACAAAAACAGATATGTCTTAATTAAGACATTATTTTTTTTTTTTTCTGTTACAAAATGTTTAATTATACACCCTTCAGGAAAGAAATCAATTAAAAAACAGTTACATCCATCTTAAAAAAAATATCAAAATACTGTGGTCAAATCAAACCCGACAAATACATTTTTAAATTCAACATGTTCTTGTTGTTGGATTAAAAACCGATAATTCTTATTAAGTTTTACACAATTCAACAATGGTCGGTTCAAATTCAATTCAGTTCAATACCGACATATCCATTTTGGTTTCGTCAAAAACCGATATATCCAAATGATCGCGTCAAAAACCGATATATCCATACTTGTCCGCCAAGTATCTCCCTAAATTAAGTATCTACCCTCCGGCAAGTTTCACACATCAATCGATGTCACTTTAACTGCAAATTGACATGCTATAATTTTCCACTTTTGTAAGATTAAAAAACTTACAAGCTTTTTTTTAATTTGTGAAAATTATGGTAAATTCGATATATCGGTTTTCGTTCCGACGCTCCTCAATTGTACTAGCTTTTGCCCGCGGCTTCGCTCGCGTTAATTTAGAAATTGACAATCAATTCGGGTTGTACTCTGTTGTTTGGTCGGTGCACTCATGGGCTCAGAACGGAACATTATTCTAGGACGCTCCTATACACAATGTTGTGTTTCCTTCTATTTAGCGCTAATACGTACAAATCCTGGGCATTGGACACACGCGAACATGCTACATATAGCTGGCCATGGGAAAAATATGGCTTTTCCAAATGCAGCCCTGCTACCTGCAATGTTTGCCCTTGTCTATAATATTATAGTATTATTATAGTTAGGAGGATGAAAAACCGGTCTATCGACACTCTAGACACAAAATATATTAGGCTTAAATTAAATAAAAAAAACTCTTAAACTCTTAAGTTTCTAATATCATTAAATCATGATTCGAAAGACACGTGGCGCCATCTATTATCATAATAACGTTATTATTGTTTTCCTCGGAAACAGCACTTTGTTTCGGGATGAAAGGTACCCTATGTCCGTTTCAGTACATCCTATACTGTAAATTTTATTACCATGCAGCATAAGTCTCGTTTTGCGTAAAATAAGTTTGTTCTGATTTATGGGGCAAAGGCAACTATTTGTAGGAGTATTAGTGCAGGGAACGCAACCAACTGACACTATCGACACTATAACTAAATAAATATTGAATTTTATGTTTTGTTAGTAATAAGAAACCTAAGGTAAACGTAACGATTATCAAAGATCCACGAATGACAGCCGGGACTAACAGCTTAACGTGCTTTCCGAGGCACGTATCCACCCACCAAGGTAACCCATCCACGGACCAACCGCGGCAAGCGCAGCTTAACCTGATCGATCGACCCGTGCGACTGATAATACTTAGCCACATAGAGTGTGAACCGTAAACTAATATACAATAGGCAAAATTTATACTGATTTTTTTTAGTCTCCAAATTTTTACAGGATGTTCTACCCTTGAATATGAACAACTTTCACTATGGGTACCAACTCTGAAATCAAAATCTGCTGTTTAATACAAAAGTTGACCAAAATGTATGAAACAGCAGATATTTTTCGTGATGTCAGAGTTGGTCCCATAGTGAAAGTTGTTCATATTTATGGGTAGAACACCCTGAAAAACTTTGGAGACGGTAAAAAAAATCATGCAATAAATACCATAACCAATTGAACTCCTGTCTACGGTACAAAAGTACTCATTTACTCAAGGTGTATCTACGAAAAGGTGACAACATCAATTCAAACATCGAACGCACATCAATAGCAATGACAGATGCGCACGCGCATGTGTGCCGGAAGTTCACTAGATGTTCGAAATTCGAATTACGGCTTCTGTTTATAATCATCTGGTGGATCAGCTGTTTATAAGGTTATTAAGGAGGGTAGACTGAGGTCTTTCACCTCTGATTGCTTTTATACCCCTAGTTTTTAAAAGACTGGAGACGTTCAGCCTGAATCATACTTTAACGGCGCTTGTATACGATAAGAAAATTTACCGTGTCTGCGGCAGACAAGACAAATTCTTCGCGTACACGACAAGAATTTTGTCTGTTCTACACACGATACAACGTGTCGTTGTATCGTGTCTTGCGCAGACAAGATTTTTTTCGTGCACCGCTGCGAGCAGTGTACACAGTTATTTTCTAGTTACGACACGAATTCTTGCGTAGGCCCGGCGTATTTTCTTACCGTGTACCAGCGCCCTATCTCTTTCAGTCATGGTGGTTAGTGTCACTAACCACCTCTTTCTGAATTTTTAAATTAAAATCCATGGCATATAACGACAATCGCTTGAATTATCAAGAAAGTTCGAACCATGCTTGACAATATGGGACCGATTGGCGGAATGTTGAATAAATGACACTTCATTTGCGTCGAATTAAATATTGCTCTAACGTACTTTTCTTCGCGTGCTTGTTAAAAAAACTGTGAAACGGGTAAGTATGCTTTTTTCTTTAATGTTTTTTACTCACTGTATTATCATATATCTATTTTATACGTTTTCACAAGAAAATAAAATACAGGATATTTTTTCACTTCCTTGATTGTTCTATTGTCAATGCATTTTTGATTTATAAAGAACTGCAATTCTCTTCACACCCGGACGGCCGGACCTATGCACATTGACTCTGAAAGAATTCAGACGCAGTCGCCATCAACCTGTTAGAAGTACTTCGAGAAGATACTGCAAATGTAGCACTAAAATATCTCCAGTGCGTACTATATGGCAGTGCAATACATGTAAAGTGCCCCTTTGTCTACGCTAAGGAAAAGCATGTTTTTCATAAGAAGTAATTTTTATGGTAGTTTTGCCTGTGGAAAGTTCATTAAATAAATAATATACATAATTCATCATAGTTTTGTTTGTATCAATAGACATGGTGGTTAGTGTCACTAACCACCTCATTCCTCGAGAGCCTTTATACCTAGATTTTTTTTTCCTACTTTCTGTGATTATTTAGTTGTAAATGATGCTAAAACTCTAATATAAATGCTCAAAATATTGTTAATGTGACTGAAAGAGCTATGGCGGCTCGGAACATGAGGCGAGTCACTGCGCAGTAACAAATTCACCTGTCAGCGGGGGCGAGGGGTGAGGTACTGCGCAACGAGTAACGCACTTCAGCGGGGTGATAGCGTAAGGGCGCGTTCCCACTATGTCGTAACGATTAATTTATCGTTGGACGACTGTCGTCTCTAGCTGTTCCCGTTAATACGATTGTTTGTCGTCCAATTTTTTTTATCGTTTAGCGACTATCGTATCTAGGTGTTTCCATTGGATCGCGACGACATTTAATCGTTGATTTGCGGTCACGATTTAGTCGTAATGATTTTTTATCGTTTTACGACTGTCGTGCTAGCCGTTCCCACTGTCACGACAATCTGTTGTCACTGCAAAAAATGTTGTAGACGACAGTCGTTCTATACAAGGTGTAAGTTAAATAACGCACAACCTCTTAAGGGGTCATTGTACTCATCATTATGAACAACTTTTACTATGGGACCAAACCGGAAATCGCGAAAAATAAATCAGCTGTTCCCTACATTTTGACGAGTTATGCGAACATAAATGTAGGGAACAGCTGATTTTTTTTTCGCGATTTCAGGTTTGGTCCCATAGTAAAAGTTGTTCATAATGATGAGTACAATGACCCCTTAAGAGGTTGTGCGTTATTTAAGTTACACCTTGTATGTGAACACCTCCATTTAAATGCACAAGCCACGACACTTTAAACGACACGATAATCTGTCGTCACGACATAGTGGGGACGCGCCCTAACGCACTAAGGGCCGATACTCACTACAATGCCGTTCATAGTTCCTTCTCGATCCGATTTCGGTCTGGTAAAGTCGTATCATGTCCACATTATACAATCTGACTCAGTTCTTATAGTGAGGATCGGCCCTGATCGTGGTTGGAATGGGATTCGAGCGAAACTTGACTTTTACGGACAGTATGAATGCACACATACAAAGTGTTACGTTAAATGCGCAAAACCTGAAAATAGTTTGATCAGAATAACGAGCAGAATTAATTGAACCACTTTTTAATATAGGTCACATTTAAAAAAAAAAAAAAATTCATTAAAAACGTTGCGGTGTCTATTTATTAACAGGTCAAGCAAGCCAATGTGAGCGCGGCGCAGCGGCCCGGTGACGACTCCTCCCTCGATAAAGCATCGTCACAGACGCAAGAAACGATCAGAATGGCTAGTAAAACTAAAACAGCACATAAAACCTTTACAATTTTTTTTGTGACTTATTTTCTCTCTGAAATAGGTCAATTGAATTAAAAATCAGTTGGGGTGTCTGAGGTTTTGCGCATTTAACGTTACACGTTGTATATTTTTTACTTGATAATATTTTATCAAACTAAGATTGAACCGAGAATGGACTGTGAACGGCTTTATAGTGAGGATCGGCCTTAACAGTAGCAATGTCTTGTATTTTGACAGTTCAACAACATTCATTGCGTTATTTACGTTACCAAGCAGACAAATTTTTCGACCATATGAAGCAATGGATTAGCAATATCCTTCAAAACGAATCAGCAACCTAATTGCTTAACAAACAATCAATCGGAATTTGAATCATTTTGAAGCAAATTGCTAATCCATTGCTTCACAAGTTCGAAAAATTTTTCTGCTCAACAACGTAAATAACGCAATGAATATTGTTGAACTGTCAAAATGAATGCCATTGCTACTGTTAGTGTTACGCAATGCTTTAGGAATGTATGGTAACCTCGCTGATCGGATCTTATCA
The DNA here is from genome assembly GCA_949629135.1 of Eremobia ochroleuca. Lineage (NCBI taxonomy): Eukaryota > Metazoa > Arthropoda > Insecta > Lepidoptera > Noctuidae > Eremobia > Eremobia ochroleuca. The sequence goes on along the minus strand of OX451413.1, from coordinate 8,170,690 downwards.
GGAGTCCGTGTGAATAACACAACTCCAGTTTAACGTTAAGCTGGGTATCCATTTGCGCAGCCTCGTGACGAGCTGCCTCATCCTGAGCGTGCCGCGGGCTGCGGAAAGTACATGCGTCTCCACTTGAGCACACATAATATCGTATCGAGCGGCAAGCCTCAACCCGAGCCACGATTTTCTCAATTCCTCATTAACCACCATGGTTGACGCACGTAAAGTCGCTGCAGCATTAGTAATAATTAGTCACTACAAAAGGAAGCAATATAAGAAACGGAAACATCGATGGTGGACTAAGGAAATATATCGTCAGCGAAATTTCGTATAACTTAATTAATTCGATACATTTCTCATTATCCATTTTGCTGCGTGCCGAGCACACGTACGCCCGTCTCCACTGAACGCACGCCTCACACTGAGGCGTCTTTGAGCATGGCCATTTACCGACACGATTTGGCTCGCTGCGCGGCCGCCTCGTTTGGTTCAAGTCGCGGCAAGCCTCGACTCGCGGCACGGTCTCCACTAGATCTGCCTCGGGTCGAGGCAACCGCTCGGCCCGAGGCTGCCTCAAATGGATACCCAGCTTTAGATAACCAACCAAGATAAAATATAAGATTACACTTATGATCCAATAAAAAAAAATAAAAAAAACTCAGGTTATCTTCGATCAAAAGTGTTATAGGGATCGAGACGCTAATAAAAGCTTTCGGCAGATTAACACTTTTTCCAATCTATGCAATCAAAATCACGGATAGATTGGGATTGGCGGTAAATCTGCGCTCAAATTGTCTGCCGCCGATAGGCGTTGACTTCAGCCGTCGACGCTCGTCAACGGTTGCAGTTGCTTTTGTCGTAGACGCGTGTCGCTCGTGTGTATCACTATCAACTCACTGCGCCAATCTTGCCGAAGACTTCTAGTCTACACCTAAAAAAAAAACTGTTTTTCTAGGCTTGAATTTCCCGACGAGATAGGCAGAAATGTGTGATAACTGTGATAAGGTTACCCAGTTCGACAGCGGTCCCAGTTATCTGGCCATTCTTATATCAGCCAGTCGATTCTGGAAAAATCTCACCGTGATAACTAAGGTGAAGTGAGCTTAGAGGGAGCTGTGAGTCATGCTGATTCTAGGGATTGACACTATTGGCGACTCACTCCACGCTCACTTCACCCAAGTTATCACGGTAAGATGGTTAAAGAATCGCACGTCAGGTCTTCTCATACCGAGATTAGCCCCCTATTGTGTACATACACTTTAAAACACATTACCCATCCTTTTCCCAACACAGTCGGGTTCTCCACGTGTCTAACGGCATTGCTGCACTGTAACGACCTTTTTAGACCGTGGGAGAGGCAAAGGGATCGCATTCATACGGACGTTGAATAGGCTGATTTATCTGTTAGCTTATAACGCGTGGGACGCTTTATTAAGTTTTTATTTTTATTTTGAATTTGGAATCTGTGTTAGATTTGCTTATGGGGGATGCGGTTGGTTAGCTCTCAAAATTCAAAGTTTCTTAATAGTTTTTCTCCAAATTGCAGGTCAGTGTTGGGTTGTACGTTGATTAAAATATGGCATGTATTTAACGCGGCGACAAATTAATCTGGGTTGGCGACAAATTAATATGGGTTGGCGACAAATTAATCTGGGTTGGCAGCTACGGACGGCGGATAAAAAGTAGAAAATGGGCATTCTTAAATTAAACAACAAGGTTGTATATCAAGTTAACTAATTATCTTTAATAATAATAATTAGAAATAGTCGACGGAGCCCCGCTTCGCGGGACCCCTATTTCCGCCTGCAGGATTTAAAGGAACCTAACACGAACCTAACACGAAGGAGGTTAATATTAGTCGCCATGTCATTATTTTTAGTCGCCATGTCATTATTTTTAGTCGCCATGTCATTATTTTTAGTCGCCATGTCATTATTTTTAGTAGCAAATAGTTAGTCGCCCTTTTAAATTGTTAGTCGCCTGGAAAATAATATTCCTTAAAATATGATTCGCGAGCGTAACAAATATGACTTTACAGAATTATAATCATTAGCAAAACTCCTTGAGTTAGAACTGGCCTCAAATGTCATGATTTCATGAAATAGTCAATCAATAGATATATATTTTAGTATGAACTTCAGAGTTTATTGTTGTACACAGATTACCGCGTCTGTGTCCGTGTGAGCGAGATAGATACAGTTTTTATAAACAAATTTACTATGACAGTGATTAGCCGCCCGCTCCGGGCGGGAAACAGACGCGGTAATCTCTGTCCCCGCCCGAAGCGGGCGAGTGACACAGATGAGCTATTATAATTCTATAAATAAATATATTTGTTAAGGCCGCGATCAACATACAACCTGATACAGACTATCTGCAACACAACTCCTTGGATTAGAAGAACTGGCCTCAAATGTCATGATTTCATGAAATAGTGTATCATCATCTGCCTACTCTTTTCCCAACTATGTTGGGGTCGGCTTCCCGTCTAACCGCATGCAGCTGAATACCAGTATTTTGCATGGAGCGACTGCCTATCTGACCTTCACAACCCAGTTACTGAGTAATACCATACCCCTTCGTAAGACTGGTTGTCAGACTTTCGGGCTTCTGACTACCCGTAACGACTGTCAAACATCTACGTATGACAGCCGGGACTAGCGGCTTAACGTGCTTTCCGAGGCACGGAGGAGTCTCGGTATGTAAAGATGGTCACCCATCCACAGACCAACCGCGGCAAGCGTAGCTTAACCTGATCGATCGACCTGTGCGGCTGTTATTATTTAGCCACGGGCCCCTCCATGAAATAGTCAATTAATAGATATATGTATTTTTAGTATTAACTTGAGAGTTGTATTGCTGATTCTAATGATTATAATTCTACAAATAAATATGTGATGCGCCCGCGAATCATATTTAGATCAACACACAAACTGATACAGTCCTGCAAATTGCAAAAAACGTAAGGGGGCGTCCATTAGGCGGAACACGTCAATAGCTGACTCCCGGCCACCGTAGGCGCGGGCTTGCAGACGGCGAGCAATGGGCAGTTCGCCGTCTGGTAAGGACCAGGCTCGGGTCGACGGCGCGTTGTGTTCCACGCGCGCCTCAAAGAGATGTCAGCAGTGACGGGGCCCACTGGGGCCGATGCTTGCCAGGGTCGCGGGTAGTCAGTAAAAGTCTGACACACCCTCCCGTTCCGGGAGGGTGTGTCAGACTTTTTGTAACGGGAGAAGTTATTTGATAATTTCCCACCAAAAAAAAAAAAAAAAAAAGGGGCGTCCATTAATTACGTGAGGCGTTTTTAGAAATTTTCTGACTCTCCCCTCCCCCCCTGGTGATATGTCGTGAGATTTGGCTCAATCCGCTCCCCAATTCCCCAAGAGATTTTTCAAAATGCCTGTCTATAGTGTGTGTCGTGTGTACGGAATACAGTGAAAGGGTTAAATATTATTGTATGTGAACGATTAGGCCATATTTTAGCGAAGAAACACGTTTTACTTAATTTGATACAATTTTTTCGCAATTTTACTCTGTTTCTTACGGAAAAAAATTACCTGATATTTGCCGAGACCCCCCTGCCCCCAAAGTAAGATTAGGGGAGATTCGGCTCGACCCCCTACCCCCTTGAACGTCTCACTAGGAATTAGAATTTCGCGGGTTATGATGCATTCGCCTTTAAAGATAAAGGGTAGGCAGGAACCCAAGAACAGAAACACGTCACTTACGGACAGCCTATATTTTGCTTGGCAACAGGGCAAGTTCACAAAGAAACATTATCCTACAACCAATATTTAACCTTATTCCTGTACAACAAAGTACAATTTCCTATAATTTCGTTCAGAATTCTAAAGACATTGTAGTGTGGACGTTGAAGAAAGGAAGTTAAGGTTCAATTTCGACTGTTTTTAGCTCATGTAGACATTCTTTCGAACCAGCTGGAAATCAGCTGTTGTCCATTTATATGGCTTTTAAGTTTTCGTCTTAATTATCAAGTAAGTACTTTGAACTTATCCCGCTTGCACCTGAGCTTCGGGAATCGAACCTCACCCTAATTCCGTTACAAAATATCAGTTTCAATCTGAATCATTTTGAAGGATATTGCTAGTCCATTGCTTCATAACTAATTATGTTCGAAAAAAGTTTTTATTTTTCACTTTTTAGTTATACCTACCCCAAACAAATTCATATAACACTATTTGCTATGTAAATATTAGTGACAGAAGCTGCATCTGCGTTTATAGGGTACAGACGTGATGTTATGTTGTGCGATTGCGTAAACAATGCATACATATGCGATAGCAGCAATCGCGATTGTTGTAATGGTATTTATTGAAGAGTTCCGTTGTCTGTCTCCGAAACTCTTAACCAGATCTTTACGAAATTTAAAGGGGACCATTTCGGAATAAACCTCTCATCATCATCTGCCTAGCCTTTTCCCAACTATGTTGGGGTCGGCTTCCAGTCTAACCGGATGCAGCTGAATACCAGTATTTTACATGGAGCGACTGCCTATCTGACCTCCACAACCCACTTACTGGGTAATACGATACCCCTTGGTAAGACTGGTTGTCAGACTTTCGGGCTTCTGACTACCCGTGACGACTGTCAAAGATCCACGAATGACAGCCGGGACCAACGGCTTAACGTGCATTCCGAGGCACGGAAGGGTCTTGGTATGTAAAGATGGCCACCCATCCACGGACCAACTGTGGCAAGCGTAGCTTAACCTGATTGATCGACCTGTGCGGCTGTTATTACTTAGCCACAAGCCCCTCGGAATAAACCTCTATCGAACAAAAAGAGGATTTTGAAAGTCCGTCCATATATGACGGAGTTATGCCCGAACATACATAAAAAAACAACATGTAACGTTAAATGCGCAAAACCTGAAAATAGTTTGATCAGAATAACGAGCAAAATTAATTGAACCACTTTTTAATATAGGTCACATTTTTCAAAAAATCTTCATTAAAAACGTTGCCGTGTCTATTTATTAACAGGTCAAGCAACCCAATGTCAGCGTGGCGCAGCGGCCCGGTGACGACTCCTCCCTCGATAAAGCGTCGTCGCAGACGCAAGAAACGATCAGAATGGCCAGTAAAACTAAAACACCACATAAAACCTTTACATTTTTTTAAATTACTTATTTTCTCTCTGAAACAGGTCAATTGAATTAAAAATCAGTTGGGGTGTCTGAGGTTTTGCGCATTTAACGTTACACGTTGTATAAACATCCGAATTAATAACCTCCTCCTTTTTGAAGTCGGTTAAAAAATGTGTCTGCTCAACAACGTAAATAACCCATGAATATTGTCCTGTCAAGATGATACCCATTGCTACTATCGCGCTGGTATTAATGATAACATCACGCCTACATTCCCCAAAGGGGGAGGCAGAAGAGTGTAACACACTTACATTTTTAACATAGGAAGCAATGGATTAGCAATATCCTACAAAATCGTTCAGATTGTAATTGATAGTGTATCATGAATAAGGGTGCAGGCACCAGGGACGGGGTCAGGGGGTCAGGTTGCCCGCATAGCGGACAGGTGGGATAGCCCCATACGGGGACATTGGATATGCCTACATGCCACTGTGACTTAGGTATACTTTACAACTTTTTTTTGCGGTAGCTATAAGTACTAACACTAGTTTCTAAGTTTTTTTTTTTTTTGTACAGACGCCAGCACATCAAGCTACTACAATCTGTCAGATTTCTTTAATAGATTTTCAACTTTATCGCTATAGCATAAGGTTCAAAGTTGATTGGGAAAATCTGACAGTTTCGGGTAGCTTGATGTGCTGGTGTCTGTACCTATACTAACCAATCAATGGACTCTGTCTGAAATATAAGATTTTTTTTTTTTTTAGAGTCCGAAGCAAGTATCCAATGCTCAAGAGACTGCACAAGAACTCGAAGAGAAAGATGACAATCGAAACGCTATTAAAAATCCATGTGCATTTTTTCTTCAATTTTTTTTTTTTATCAGAACCTCGATTGGGACAAATGTCTGTGGTCAATTTTCAATGACATCTTTTCAATATTTTTTTTTTTTACAAATCTTTGAATGGACAAAATTATTTGTGGTAAACCGTCATAGACAATTTTTTTTTTCATCTTTTTTCTCTTCTTGTGCAATTTCACTACCTGTCCTTCTGAAAATCAGCTGATGCATTGCGTTTCTTGTGATTTTTTTTCTTACAATGGTTGCGTTCTATTCAAATCAGGATGCCCGGGTAAAAATGATCTTCGGTGTGATTTCGGCCTCATTTATTATTTATTTGTTTATTAAAACTTTATGCACAAGTAAAAAAGTACTGTACAAAGGCGGACTTAATGCCTGAGGCATTTTCTACCAGTCAACCTTAGGGCGATGCAGAGACAAAATATAGTAGGTGCAACATACGTGATAGATAGCTAGGAAATTACTATACAATACAATAATTAATAACAATACATAGATAGATACATATATGTATACATACATATAAACAAAATGAAGTGTCTGGAGAAAAATTATCGGTAGAGGGGAAAACGAATCCAGCATATCAGTGCTGGGATGTTACGGCCAACTTCTGACGGATATGTTCACGTGCCTTCACTTTGAAAGATAACCGATCATTTCGGCGTGTGTGTCGGCGTATTCACGGCCTATTTCGGCGTGTGTCGGCGTGTTTTCGGCGTTTTGTTCACTACCTCGGCCTGTTTTCGGCGTATTTTCGCCTCGTATTTTTTACCAGGATGGGTTACAGACAGTCCGCTGTGCAGGGCCTGCATGGAGGATGACGAGACAGCGGCACATGTGCTTCTAAGCTGCCCGGTGGTCGCCACTTACAGGGCAAAATACTTCGGTAACCCAGGTACCCTACGTGAGACGGTCAGTAACATCAAGGCGTTGCTGACCTTCCTTGAGGAGCTGGGGTGGATCGAATGATCGATTTTCCCACCCGTACGCAAAATACGCGCTTTGACGTGGAGTTGCGGACACCAGCCCGTGTTACCTATTACCTATTACCAGGATGGGTTGCTGGTTACAGTACTACAGATAGTGCCATCCACGAAGACGCGCCCCACTCTCTTCCTAATCCTTGATGGTTATTGCTAGTTTATTCCGCACGTGTTTTAGTTTTCACGATACTCACTAATTACCTACTAACAAGTGCCCGTGGGGCCCGTGGCTAAATAATAACAGCCGCACAGGTCGATCGATCAGGTTAAGCGACGCTTGCCGCGGTTGGTCTGTGGATGGGTGACCATCTTTACATACCGAGACCCCTCCGTGCCTCGGAAAGCACGTTAAGCCGTTGGTCCCGGCTGTCATTCGTGGATCTTTGACAGTCGTTACGGGTAGTCAGAAGCCCGAAAGTCTGACAACCAGTCTTACCTAGGGGTATCGTATTACCCATTAACTGGGTTGTGGAGGTCAGATAGGCAGTCGCTCCATGTAAAATATTGGTATTCAGTTGCATCCGGTTAGACTGGAAGCCGACCCCAACATAGTTGGGAAAAGGCAGGCAGATGGCATTAAAAAGAAGAATTGGTCGCGTCTTCACGGATGGCACTATCTGTACATACCTGTAGCCTTATTTGGTTGATTTTTCCACTTTACCTCGTTGGAACAGTGGTGGCCCCGACCCCGAATTACGAGTTGTAGCTCGTGGGTTCGAACCCAGGCAGGCATTTCACTTTGTGTAAATTATTTCATCACCACTGCTCGCAAAACGGTCATGTAAAATCTTGAGGGAGCCGGCATGTCCTAAAACCAAAAATTCGAAGACATGTGACATCTACCTACCCGCGTGGTGGATTACGGCCCACTCCCTCTCACCGAGAGGAGGCCTGTGTCCCAGCAGTGGGAATGTTATACGTTAATTTATGAGTGATGATGAAATATACAATAATACTCAAAGTAAAGTGCCTGTCTGGTTTCGAACCTATCTGCAACTCGTAAGGGCTCTTTCCCACGGCAAGATCCCGTTTTTTGCAGGTACGGTTTTTTGCAGGATCCCCTTTAGTAGTGTACGTGTTTAAATATAGGGTGACTGGTAATTAGTGACCGATACTTAAACACATGATTTTACTCATCATTACAAACAACTTTTACTATCGGACCAAATGCAAAATCGCGAAAAAAATATCAGCTGTTCCCTACATTTTGACGACTGGTACGAACATAAATGTAGGGAACAGCTGATTTTTTTTTCGCGATTTCGGATTTGGTCCGATACTTAGTAAAAGTTGTTTGTAATGATGAGTAGAATCATGTGTTTAACTCTTTCGTTACGGCATTTCGCTCCGCTGGAATAACGCCACCAAACGGGGCACCGCGCCGTCGGAGTAGCGCCACTGACACACTGAGTATCGCGGGGCCGTTTGGTGAGCGGTATCACGCTGGCGCCGGCTACAGCCGGCGCTCGTACACACAGGTCATCGAATGGATGCCGGCTATATCCGGCGCTCGTACACAGAAGTCATTGAGTGGATGCCGGCTATATCCGGCCGTCGTACACAGAGGCGGCGTAAGGCGTGGGCGACGTGGGCCATCGCCTACGGCCTCGCGCTCCTAGGGGCCTCGCTCCTCGAAGGCAGGACGAGCAAAATATTTTGTCGCGTTTAAGCTGACGAAAAATATTATTCGTCTTATAACAATAACCCTTACACTTACCAAATTCTTCCAATGTCCACGCTCATTTCAGTTTTTAGATTTTTTTTGCATACCGTGCCAACCTCTAATTAAAGCATCACTAAAACTGTAAACACTTTCATTGTTTCCTACCTATAATAATTTATGTATAGTCTTTTTGTAGCTTTTTGATTGTCCATAATAAATAGAAATTATTAGTTTCTAATAATTGTTGTTCAAATCCATCTTTTTCCGTTACCAGAGGGCCTCGCAAAATGTATGTTGCCCACATGAAATTTAGGTCTTGCCCCGCCACTGGTCGTACACAGAAGTCATCGAGTGGATGCCGGCTATATCCGGCGCTCGTAACGAAAGGGTTAAGTATCGGTCACTAATTACCAGTCACCCTATATATGTACATATTCACACAAGCGTCCTGTTTTCCGGATACTGCAAACAGGATGCATGTGTGAATATGTCAACGGGATCTTGCCGTGAGAAAGGCCCCTAAGTAGTTCCCATCTGGGCCACCACTGCTCCCCAATTCAACTCAATGGCAGACAATTCCTAAAAATAACACAGCTCAGCTGATTTGAATAGAAAGTCGAAATATACTGTACCCGTCAACTGACTGAATAGCAACGCAATGTCGCATCAGCTGATTCTAAAAATTACAGGTAGTGGTATAAAAAAAAACAGTTAGAAAAAATCTCTTTGTACAAATTATGCAATGAATCCTTCTCGAGCGGAGTTTCTTACGTAGCTTTTTGTCTGCATGGGTTGGAATCATAATGGAGACAAAGGCAACATCCCTGAACTTGTGCCTCCCGATAGATATAACCTGGGACTCTTCATTCGGGTAAAGGAAAACATCGTGAGGAAACCGGCATGTCCTAGAGCCAAAAATTCGAAGACATGTGATATCTACCAACCCGCACTGGGACTCTGTGGTGGATTACGGCCCATTCTCTGTCAAAAAAAGAGGAGGCTTTTGTCCCAGCAGTGCGAACATTAGGCCCCTCGCCCACGGCGACTTTTTGTAGCGACAGCATCGCTACTAACGTGCGTTAGTCGCATTTTCAACGCGCTACAGAAGCGATGCCAACGCGCTACAGCATCGCGACTGTATCGATGCAAACGCGCGACCGTGTCGGACGACATCGGGGAGAGAACGGAGGGAGGGTGGCGCGTCAGTGGAGATGTGGAGAACCGAGCATCAGTGCAACACAGACAGGTCGAGAGTGCTGTAAAAGCAGCTCCAAAGACAATGTGACTAATGTTGCCTCAACAAAGTCCATTTTGCAACTGTGGCATTTTTGTGCCGTTACTGAATCGCGTTTGCATCGCGACTGAGAATCGTGGTGTGGGCGAGGGCAAACAGCTAGCGACCGCATCGCGACTGTATCGATGTGAACGCGCGACAGCATCACTACTGCATCGTTGTCTTTGGTGCTGCTTTTACGTAAGCAGGCTGCAAGTTTTAAAAAAACATAGACTTAAACACAACAATAACCGCCATATGCACAGACAATAAAATGACCGCCAGTGGCGCCTATTGCCGCCAGTCACCACAGAGTGGTTGTAGAATTACGTACTAGATGTCGTTATAAGTCGCTAGGTCAACAAATAAATATTAATATCAATTTAAAAATATTAAAGAGTCAAAAAATCCCTGAAAATACCCCTAAAAATTTCAGACCCCTACAAAAATCCCATCTCACTTATTTACCCTCTAAATCTGGGGGGGAAAGCCCTAAGTTGGGAACTGTGTAAGCAGCCGAAGCGTGGGCAACGAATGCAGCGTCAATATCGCCACCCTCACTCCGTTCTCTCCCCGATATCGTCCGACACGGTTGCGCGTTTGCATCGATACAGTCGCGATGCTGTAGCGCGTTAGTAACGCGTTGGCATCGCTTCTGTAGCGAGTTGCAAATGCAACTATCGCGCGTTAGTAGCGGTGTTGTCGCGTCGCTACAAAAAGTTGCCGTGGGTGAGGAGCCTTAGACTTTATTTTCCGTGATGTCATAATTATTGGCAATTTTATAAATACGCTCAGCTGATTCAAGAGAGATCTTTTCTATGCTTACTTTTAGGTAGCGTGCATATTAAGGTTTTGAAAAAATACTCTTTGTGCAAGGGTCTTCTTGAATTATTTTCTTTTAGAGAATAGGATAGTGGCGCAGAATATTCATTTATGGGTTCTGTATAGATAATACAACGTGTAACGTTAAATGCGCAAAACCTCAGACACCCCAACTGATTTTTAATTCAATTGACCTATTTCAGAGAGAAAATAAGTCATTAAAAAATTGTAATGGTTTTATGTGCTGTTTTAGTTTTACTGGACATTCTGATCGTTTCTTGCGTCTGCGGCGACGCTTTATCGAGGGACGAGTCGTCACCGGGCCGCTGCGCCACGCTGACATTGGGTTGCTTGACCTAGTAATAAATAGACACGGCAACGTTTTTAATGAAGATTTTTTGAAAAATTTGACTTATATTAAAAAGTGGTTCAATTAATTCTGCTCGTCATTCTGATCAAACTATTTTCAGGTTTTGCGCATTTAACGTTACACCTTGTAGATTATCATCCCCATAATTAGCCTACATTGTTCCCACTGCTAGGACTCAGACCTGCGCCCGTGAGTGGGCCTTAATCCACCACGCGGGCCCAGTGCGGGTTGGTAGATGTCACATGTCTTCGAATTTTTGGTTCTAGGACATGCCGGTTTCCTCACGATGTTGTTCCTTCACCGTTTTGAGAGCAGTCGTGATGAAATTAAATAGACATGGTGAAGTGCTTGCCTGGGTTCGAACTTACGACCTATGTAGATACATTACAGCTCGTAAGTCGGGGCCAAAACCACTGCTCTCTGTATACAACGTGTAACTTAAATAACGCACAACCCTCATAAGAAGGGGTCATTGTACTCGTCATTATGAACAACTTTTACTATAGGACCAAACTTGAAATCGCGAAAAAAAAAAACAGCTGTTCCCTACATTTTTGTTCGCATAACTCGTCAGGTCGATCGATCAGGTTAAGCTACGCTTGCCGCGGTTGGTCTGTGGATGGGTGCAAATCTTTACGTAGCGAGACAGCTCCGTGCCTCGGAAAGCACGTTAAGCCGTAGGTCCCGGCTGTCATTCGTGGATCTTTAACAGTCGGTACGGGTAGTCAGAAGCCCGAGAGTCTGACAACCAGTCTTACGTAGGGGTATCGTATTACCCAGTAACTGGGTTGTGGAGGTCAGATAGGCAGTCGCTCCATGTAAAATACTGGTATTCAGCTGCATCCGGTTAGACTGGAAGCCGACCCCAACATAGTTGGGAAAAGGCTAGGCAGATGAGTAGAATTTCTAATCAGAGATTCAAGCTTTTGTTAAGTTTAATGAAAAATGTCAATTATGTACATTGACATTTTTCATTCAACTTAACAAAAGTTCCTTATATATTCCGTATGCATATGCCTGCCCTTTATTTTAATTGTTTTGCCTCACAATTGCCAATATACGACCGCCACCTTTCGTTTCTTTTTGTTTCTTACTGAACCCCAATTTAATTTATCAAATAAACACACCACACCATTCAAAAATTACTGTTGTCTCCTTAACTCAAACATCAAAATCGTTCACCACAGTTTCTGTGAAACGACAACAGTCGAAAATCCGTCTTTGAGTAACAGAAATAGAGCCTATTTTTCAAAATTCTTTTGGTAAGTCCATTTTTGCACTATCGACAATGGCAAATGTGCACGTGCGTTTGTACGAAGCGGAATTAAAAAAAAAAAGCCTACAGGTACACAATTTTACAGCTGACAGTCAGCTGTTTTGTGTTAAAAGTGGGATATTGGGTCTTATTGCGTGCTCTTAATGTTGATTTTCGTGTGATATGGAAGGTAATTTATTATTATTTTGGAGTATCGAGTGCCTTTGGTAGGTTTAGCAATAATAAAATTATGTTCTTTGAAAGTACCAGGTCTTTGGGACATGTTTTCTTTCTTTCTATTATATTTGGTAATTTAGAGTTTTCTAGATGCAAATGCGACTATATTCGGCAGGTTCCTCCTACACACTAAGACCTTTTTTATAATATGCTTGGTGGCAAAAAAAAAAACCTTTTTTGATGAAATTTGATGAAATTTTGATGAAATTTGATGAAATTTTGATGAAATTTGGCACACAGATAGTTTATAACCAGGATTAACACATACGACTTTTTATCCCGATATTCCTACGGGATCGAGACTTATGCGGGTGAAACCGCGGGGCGCAGCTAGTTTTAAATAATTTATAATTTCCATAATTTTTCTTCTTCTCAAGTCCTGAATAAAATATTGTGTAGGTACGTGACACTTTAAAAATACATATTCACTAAGCTGGGTAAATGCCCAGAGCGGCAAAATGGAGGACGCCGGGCGCAAGGAGGTCAATTTCAAGTAATTGGGTAGTTGCATGATATTGAATACTATATATTCTAGTAGATAATATATCCACACATGTAATACAATAATAGAATTCGAAATCAAATTTGAAATCGGTCGAAAAATAAAAAACTTAAACTTTTTGTCTATCTCTTTCTCGCAAAACGAAGTTTTGCATGTAATTTATATGGCGATACTGAACTATGACGTCACAATTCAGTATTTCCCTCTCTGTCTAATTGAGAGTTTTGAACGCTCATATCTTTTCAATTTTTAAAAATATTAAAAAACTGTTTATACCAAGCTATTAGTGAGGTAAAAAAGCTTCAATTTAAATAATAAACAAAAAAATAGTCAACTCGCGGATTAGCGGTACGAAAATCATGATTCTCAAGTTGAGGGTAGATTAAAAAAAATAATCCGTTTAGTACTGTCCAATGATGTATAAAACTAGTCTACTACACAATACATATTGACAAAAAAGTAATTAAGACAGAACTTTGTGTGTTATTTGGAGAGCGAATTAGTTAATTATCTTTGTTTTTATGTGATTTCTGCGTAAAGTTAGTTTAACCTCCCTGTGGTTTCGGGTAAAGCGTAGCACCAAAACGCTTCTGAGCGTGGTGTCGGATGGAGTGGACGGCCAAATCCTGAGGCATTGGTCGTCCACTCATGTCCAAAATAATAATAAAAAAATAAATTTTACCAACATAGCTTTAAGTATCCATCTACTAACAACATATCACACCCACGGTGCAATAACGTCACTTATGCAAATGATGTTATACTTCAGGAGAAGCGTTTAAAAATTCGCCATCCTATTATAATGTTCTTCTTCCTATTTTTGAATAAAGAAATTAACTCTTAATAAACTACAACTTTGAACTACATATTAAAGTTAAAGCGAACATCTCACAATGTTGTAATAAAATAATATAAATGTTTAACATTTACAACCCTCCCAAATTGCATAAGTGACGTTATTGCACCGTAGGTGTGATATGTTGATATGGACTTGTAATCAATTATTTAGTCTGAAATAAATACTTTCATTTCATTTCATTCATAAAGACGGCCCTGTTTGCCCCGCAGTGGGAAATTACAGGCTTTTAATAATAAATGTCAATTTTAGATAAGAAAATACACAACATCATTTAGAACAACATACCAGTTATATTGACCAAAATCATAGTTCCCAGCTGAATGTTATATGATCCTCTTATAAAAATACTGCTTTTTATGATATTGCTTATTATGAGACACCTCATTAAGCGACTTTATTTAACTAATATTTTCGGAGAATTGTATCTGTTAGATGGGGCCAATTGTAAACAATTCGGTCAATGGCTATTATGATCGCAAAAGTAAACAAAAACATGTCTAGTTTTGGGTCTTTTGTAATTCTCAGAAACAAAATACATGTGCAAACAGTAAAATAAAAGCCCGCTTTCTCATATCTATTCAGTACTTTGTTACTGTCTGTACACAAGACGTACCAAAAGTTAGGTAAATGTGAAACTTCCAACATGTTGCAAAGAAAAAGAAAACAAATCAATATGGAAGAAAAATCGCTTATTATAGCAAAGCTAGAGAGCGGAATTCCATACAAAGACTCGGCAAAGGAATATGGTGTATCACACGCAACAATTGCAACCATTTGGAAAGAGAGAACAAATTCAAACATTTTTGAAATGCTATTTTATGAAACAAGTAAGAACAATGTAGCATACGAAGATTGAGGATGCTTTGTGAAATTGATTTAAATATAACACATTAATTAAAGTCCAACGTGAACTACAAAATTCGTACACACGAGAGAAGTGTTCCAAACAGACTAAAATTACAGATTTTATGAATACAGAAAAATTATATTGTTGTTTTATAATTTATATGTTTTATGTAAATTTTATATGTATTTACATTAAATATCGTTTGTCTTGGTATGGACATGTAATGAGGAGGGATGAAACGCATGTAACCAAAAGAGTGATGAATATGAATGTAGATGGATGGAGAGGGAGAGGAAGGCCTAAGAAAAGATGGATGGATGGTGTGAGGAATGATATGAAAGACAAAGGAGTAAATGATGCCATGACGTCTAACAGGGAAGAATGGAAGAAGAAAATGTGTTGCGCCAACCCCAAATAAAATGGGCCAAGGGCAGGAAGAAGATTTACATTAAATATAACTACTTAATAAAAAAATACTTTTTATTGTACCTCAAAAATATCACTAAAATGTCAGTGGTTTGTATGACTATCGGTTTTTACCATCAAATATGAGTAGCCCCTTTGATGTTGTTATAACAGATTTTGACCGTAGTCTCCAATCTTTAAAACAAGTATGCTGATTAAGTAGCCATGTGGCACGGTTGGCGCAGTGGTTAAGCGATTGACTGCTGCTCTGCATGTCGCAGGTTCGATTCCCGCACGGAACAAATATTTGTATGACCTGTTGTTCCGGGTCTGGCTGTTTGTGTATGTGAGTTTAAATGTTTGTAAACGCACCCACAATACAGGAGAAATACCTAGTGTGGGGCAATGTTTAAAAAAAAAAAAAGAAGCCATGTTTATGTTATGATGCTGTGCCTCAGAAAACGTGTTATGCCTTGGGCCCGGTTGTCATTCGTAGATCTTTGGCAGTTGTTATGTATAGTCAGAAAACTAAAAGTCTAACAAGCAATCTTACCAAGGGGTATTATGTTAGTAACTGGGTTGTGAAGGTCACATAGCCAGTGACTCCAAGTAAAATACTGATACCCCGGTGCATCCGGTTAAACTGGGAGCCAAACCCAACCGATTTGGGGAAAGGTTGGTCAGATTGTTCTTTCTATGTTAGGGGGCATCCATTAATTATGTGGCGCCTTTTAAGAAATTTTCTGACCCCTGCCCCCTCCCCCTGGTGATATGTTGTGACATTTGGCTCAATCCCCTCCCCCTGCCCCCCAATCTCACATGAAATTTTTCAAAATGCCTGTTTATAGTGTGTGTTGTGTGTACAGAATACAATGAAAGGGTTTAATATTATGGTGAACGATTAGGCTTATATTTTAGTGAAGAAACATGTTTTACTTAATTTGATACTATTTTTTTGCAATTCTAGTCTGTTTCTTATGGAATGAAATTACCTGATATTTGCCGAGACCCCCCCTGCCCCCAAAGATTAGGTGACATTTGGCTCAACCCCCTCCCCCCCTTATCTCATGTAATTAATGGACGCTCCCTTATATATTACTTGGGATAGTATAGAAGTAGGGATAGTGTAGAAGTAGGGATAGTATGGGAGTTATGTCCATTAGATGAGTAAATTCAGTTTCTATTAAAATTATTTGTGTTACATTGTAGTGACAAAAAGATTGTTTCAAATATCAATATGTATACAAGTAACAACTTTTTCGATTAACATTCTTATTGTAAAATCGACATTTTAAACAAAGTTGTTGAAGTTAGAATGATGAATTACGATAGCATGCATATTATATTAAGCTGAGTGTTGCAATCAACAAACAGTTTATCACATAGAGGTTATAATAAGGAAACCCCATTTATTCCAGTTAGATACCAATTAGAACATTCTGGCGCATATTTAGAGTGCAATTAACAATACTTACCGGGCACGGTACTGCCTGTCTGACCCATTTTTCGAACTATTCACCGAGATCTTCCACACTTCCAATTATCACAGATATTTCTCTATTTATACAACGCCTGTGTCCTTTTAACACATTTAGGGACTCTAAATGTCTCACAACACACACAAACTTGACCTATGAACCGCACGCGCGCATGTTTACTATATTTATTTAATTAAAACACGATTGTTGAATTACGGTTCGCAAACTAATCAAATTTTATTAGGATTCGCATATCGTATGTCCTATATTCGCTTAGGATTAACTTATACTGTGATACTATTAATATTGCACTTGTTAACGTATTATTATTGCGAATTAATAAAACATTTTTTATAAATTAAACATTACAGTCACTATGTGCAACTTTGACAACTGTATTGCGATAAAAATCGCAGTTCGGATACTAATTACTTACGTCATTTGCAAACGATTTTTTGTGAAAAGGAATGACGTGCAAATGTAGAACAATTTATTTTTAGATTTATTTAGCAATTTGTTGGTAACGTATTTCCTATTACAAAGTAACCAAACAAATAATTTAAGGATATATTTGTAACTTTTCAACTCCTTTGTAAATTAATTTTACGTTTTAGGATAAGTATCCAAATACAATAAATGTCATTTTATTAAGAGGCTCACACACTATATTTATTTTTGCAAGTACGGTTTTATTTTATATCTTCTCCAATTGAAACTTACAGATGATTACAGACTATGCATATAGACCATGCATATGGACATCACGTACGATTGTACTTTACACAGTAGTACTTTATACAATTTTTGTACTTTTGTGTTATTTTTTAATAGTTATGCTAGCTCGAAAATGAGGAAAAAAAAGCGTGAAACAGTAGAAATCATTTGGTAGAAAGTTTCTTGGTTATCTGGTAACATTCATTAGAAAAAAAAAAAACGAATTATTTTGAAAAACTTCGTTGATTGCTTGTTGAATGTTGATTGTTTTGAATTGCTTTTTCTGGCAATCAAGTCAAAATGTCTAATAGTAATGTGATAAACGAAAAGAAAAAGGCTTTGCTAGCTTACAAGGAAAATATTCTAGACGATATCAAGCATATTGAGAGGAGTATTGACGACTTTCGCGCTAATCAAAAAAACAAGTGTTTTTACGGTGATCATGCTGACAGGTAAATGAAAATAAATACAAAGATGTTTTTAGTAATGTTCCGCTGTTGTCTAAATAAGCCAAACTTCATTAACACTGTAAAAATTGCAACCACAAGACCACAGACAGTGTGCAACTCTGTGCTGTCTGCGTTCTCTACTACATTTATTTCGAACCGAACCCAGAGCAAGAGTGATTAGAGTGAACAGTCATTTTCTGGGCGCGCTCGTTCCATTCCATCGTAGAACTTATCCATTCCCATTACTTTCTACCATGACGTACCATCAGTCAGGCAATGCGATGCGAGGGGATGGGTCCGTGAACAAGAAATTTCACACGAACTCGCGCACAGAAGCTAGTATTGACATAAATATGAATCACTATGCCTGTAATAATTACGCAAATAAAACTTTTCCAACACTACAGTTCAGACTCGGAAGATGACTTCGCCACTGCGATTGACATGGGCCCTTCAATTACTCAGTTAAAACTACAACAAGCTATGATGAAGACCTGTCTGCACGCCACCCAGGAGTTAACCAGCTTGATGGTACTACAGTCTCAAGTAGACGTGCTGGTTGAGGAGCCTAAATTTGAAAGGTAAGCTTTTTAATGTCTTGTCTTCAATATTATCTGTACATATTAATAATAATATGAAACTGTCTACCAACCCCTGCCAATATGGGCTGGTTTCCAGAATTCCAAGTCAAAGCGCATATTTTGGGTACAGGTGGGTAAATCAGTTATTCAAGCCACTCCAGCTCCTCAAGGAAGGCCAGTAATGCCTTGATGTTACTGACCATCTCATGTAGGGTACCTGGGTTACCAAAGTACTTTGCCCTATATGTGGCAACCACTGGGCAGTTTAGAAGCACATGTGCCTTTGTCTCGTCATCCTCCATGCAGGCCATGCACAGCAGACTGTCTGTTACTTCTATGACAAAGAGACAGTTAAAGCTGCAGTATGTAGTATGTAGGTACATAGCTCTTGTTTATTTAGATGGAGAACCTGTTTTGTGAGGTGGCCATCCATTGTGGGAAGTGCTTCCTTAGCCTGCCTGCGCTCGCCTTCGTGTGTCCAAAGTTTGTCATGTTGGTGTTGTTGTGTTGTGTGACACAACCAACTCCTGAGGAGGCTCTAGTTGGGCAGCTGGATCAAGGGCTAGATTCAGAAAGTGGTACTTCTGGACACGGGTCACTTTGTCAGGAGGTTCCTCTCTCTGGAGCCCTGACCGCTGATAGCTTGGACCCTGTTCTGGTACTGATGGGCTACAATTTTTTATATTTTAAATGTTTTTTTCTGACGGGCCCGTGGCTAAATAATAACAGCGGCGCAGGTCGTTCAATCAGGTTAAGCTAAGCTTCTCTTTCTCGTCTGTGGATGGGTGACCAGCTTTACATACAGAGTGCAATCTTTACTGCATCCGGTTTTGGTATGTTTGTATGTAAAGATGGTCACCCATCTACGGCAGAACCACAGCAAGCACAGCGTAACCTGATCAATCGACCCGTGTGGCTGTTATTACTTAGTCACAAGCCCCTCACTATTAATGAATAAATAAATAAAAATAAAAAAAAATATTTATTTACTAATAAATAAATTATTTATTTATTAATAAATAAATAAATACAACGTGTAACGTTAAATGCGCAAAACCTGAAAATTGTTTGATCAGAATAACGAGCAGAATTAATTGAACCACTTTTTAATATAGGTCACATTTTTCAAAAAATCTTCATTAAAAATGTTGCCGTGTCTATTTATTAATAGGTCAAGCAAGCCAATGCCAGCGCGGCGAAGCGGCCCGGTGACTCCCTCGATAAAGCGTCGTCGCAGACGCAAGAAACGATCAGAATGGCCAGTCAAACTAAAACAGCACATAAAACCCTTACAATTTTTTTAAAAACTTATTTTCTCTTTGAAATAGGTCAATTGAATTAAAAATCAGTTGGGGTGTCTGAGGTTTTGCGCATTTAACGTTACACGTTGTATATTATTTATCAATAAATACTTAAATAATATATACATGTATTTATTCATAAGCTAGCTTTTTTGCCCACCGCGTGGAAATCTGAAACTATCCCGCGGGTCCTGTTTATTATGATACATAATTTCCAAGTAAGATTATTTTCGCATTTTCAGAGAGCGTCCAGTAACGGAGGCAGGTACTTGGAGAGAAGTCACAGCTGAGTGCAGAATAGACCTTGTGCCTTTCACTATGACATTTTTCATGCATACTCCAGTAAGTGCCATTTTATACTAGAATTTTATTTATTAACTTTACCTAGAAGGACTGATTGGGCCCGTGGCTAAATAATAACAGCCGCACAGGTCGATCGATCAGGTTAAGCTACGCTTGCCGCGGTTGGTCTGTGGATGGGTGACCATCTTTACATAACGAGACCCCTCCGTGCCTCGGTAAGCACGTGAAGCCGTTGGTCCCGGCTGTCATTCATAGATCTTTGACAGTCATTACGGGTAGTCAGAAGCCCGAAAATCTGACAACCAGTCTCACCTAGGGGTATCGTATTACCCAGTAACTGGGCTGTGGAGGTCAGGCAGTCGCTCCATGTAAAATACTGGTATTCAGCTGCATCTGGTTAGACTGGAAGCCAACCCCAACATAGTTGGGAAAAGGCTAGGCAGATGATGATGACCTAGAAGCACTGATTATTTATACAACGTGTAACGTTAAATGCGCAAAACCTGAAAAAAGTTTGATCAGAACAACAAGCAGAATCAATTGAACAACTTTTTAATATAGGTCACATTTTTCAAAAAATCTTCATTAAAAACGTTGCTGTGTCTATTTATTAATAGGTCAAGCAAGCCAATGTCAGCGCGGTGCAGCGGCCCGGTGACGACTCCTCCCTCGATAAAGCGTCGTCGCAGACGCAAGAAACGATCAGAATGGCCAGTAAAACTAAAACAGCACATAAAACCTTTACAATTTTTTTAATGACTTATTTGCTCTGTGAATTAGGTCAATTGAATTAAAAATCAGTTGGGGTGTCTGAGGTTTTGCGCATTTAACGTTACACATTGCAGGAGCTACACGGCTTGTACAAGGTGTAACTTAAATAACGCACAACCTCTTAAGGGGTCATTGTACTCATCATTATGAACAACTTTTACTATGGGACCAAACCTGAAATCGCGAAAAAAAAATCAGCTGTTCCCCACATTTATGTTCGCATAACTCGTCAAAATGTAGGGAACAGCTGATTTTTTTTTCGCGATTTCATATTTGGTCTCATAGTGATGACCCCTTAAGAGGTTGTGCGTTATTTATGTTACACCTTGTATAAACTAAAACGTTTGTACTTTCAGGATCGTAGGTTCGCTCCACCATCATACCGAGGTCTTCGTGTGGTCCCCGTGAAGAGTGCACATGAGTTGGAGCTCTCCAAATCAGTACTGCACAGTTTGAAGCTCCCAAGCGATGCTGTAGAGGTAAGATTTAGAAATTTTGAAGGGTACTGTGTTACGGAGTAACTGGGTTGTAGATATCAGATGCGTCTCAGATCTCCATAACCCAGTAACACATCGACTGCCTATTCGGTCCATGTAAAACACTGAACTTCAAAGACCACTTCAGACACCAATCTACATGGTCCTCAAAGATTATTTCCGGATTTTTATATACACATTGACATTGATGAATTTTATATAAACAATGACATGGATATTTACTTTGTAAAGTATCTTATTTTTATTATTATTACTGTGAGTGTGAAGACTATGTGGGTCATTTCTTTTTTTCGGTTTTCCTTCTTAGTTAGTTTTAATCATGATCTGGCAGTTTGAGTCATTTATGCGGCCTACCCAAATGTCCTTTCATTGGTATTGTTCGTCGAATCGTAAGGCTCCTCAAGTTCTGAGTTGAGCTGCACGATTTTTGACAAATGCGTGCACTGACTGGACAGGTCCGCTCAATCTGTGTGGTTCTTTACTCAAAAGACCATTTCAGACACTAATCTACATGGTCTTCACATTATCTGACCAAGATTATGTCTGGACTTTAAAAGAGACTGTGACCTCTGAGTTTGTTTCGGCCTTTCTTCTCAGAGTAGTCAGATAGGAAACGCCGACCTCATCTAGTTTAAAAAAATATGATTGACATGTAAAAGTGTTTGTACAAACCTACTTACAGAAAATAAATCATTTATCATTTATCATTTAAATTAAAGTCCCTAAAATAAAAGATTAAAAAAAAAATATCTGTCTGTCTGTTTGTTCCGGCTGATCTCCGAATTCTGAAGGGACTTTCACTGAAAGATAGCTGATGTTATAACGAGTACCTTATGCTACTTTTATTTATTTATTTAACACGTTGAACGCCATGGCAGACACCATTTATCTGCCAGTGTGTATTCTCAGTGGGCTTCATGAAATATTAAAAAACAGTCAAAATTTGTTAACATATTTTTCCGGTTTAATTGTATGAAAAATGGGTATAATCTAATATGAAATAAATACAATAGCGAAAAATAGTAAATATAGAGAAAAAATAGCTGGCAGTCACCATTATCTGCCATGGCCCAGCCAAAGCACTATTCGTTATTTCAGTGGAGGGGGCCACGCGGGTCACCTTGTCAACCACCCCCCGCACCCGCGCGTAAGCGCTGCGCTTGCTCTCGCTACTACTCAGTGGCAAAAGTCGTACGCTAAAGTGCGGACCGTTTCGCGCGCTCTGTAATTTGTAATTATACCTACATACGTATTCAGTATTCGTTACTAATACTCCTACTATTACTAATAAACATGGAAGACTTGGATTTTGATATAACCGCTGAACATCTGATGCAACTGGACAATATTGAAATATCATTACTAAATAATAGTTTTATAATGCCGAGTTCAGATGACGAGTGTAGTGATATAATTCAACCCCTAAGACGAAAGTGCCGCCGAATTATATTATCAACTAGCGAAGACAGCGATGCCGAAAACGTTCCGCCCTGCCCCAGTAATAATACAAGCCCTTCGAACATCTGGACAGAGGTTCAAGGTAATCAACGCCGTATTATTCCGTTTACAGACATTTCTGGTCCCGCACCCCATATAAAGTGTATGCATGGAATGACTCCTGCGCAATGTTTTTCGCTTTTTTTGACTGATAACATATTGCAACTAATAGTCGATGCCACTAATGAATATGCAATTAAAGAAATAACACAATTACCTGAAGCTTCTAAATTTGCACGGGTTCGTAGATGGACACCCACTAACCCTGCTGAGTTGAAATGTTTTTTTGGCTTGATTTTATTTATGGGCTTGGTGAGGCTACCTAAATTAGCTGATTATTGGTGTAAGGACGACATGATTAGCCATCCATTTCCAAAGACCATTATGTCTCGTAATCGTTTCGAGCTGTTGCTGCAAATGTTACACTTTTCAGAAAATGACAATGAACATAAATCAGACCGACTGCATCGTGTCCGCAAGCTGTATGATGAAGTAAATAAAGTATTTCAGGAAAACTTTTCGCCAACAGAAAACCTGTGTATAGACGAAAGCATGGTCCCTTTCCGTGGGAGAATTATTTTCAGACAATACAATAAACAAAAGAGGCATAAATACGGGATTAAAGATTTTAAACTATGTACCATACCGGGCTATACTTATAAAGTAAAAGTATACGCGGGGAAAAATGATGATGTTCATAACACACCCACAAATGTTGTGATGTCTTTATGTGAAGATCGTTTTGAAAGAGGGCATACATTATTTACGGACAACTGGTACACAAGCATTACATTAGCCAGACAATTATTACAAAGAGAAATGCATCTCGTCGGCACCGTAAGAAAAAATCGTAAAGGTTTACCAAAAGAGGTCATTGATGCCAAACTTAAGCGTGGAGAGTATAAAGCTGCAGAGAGTAACGACGGAATAACGTGTTTAAAATGGAAGGACAAGAGGGATGTGTATGTTCTATCCACTAAACATACTGATCGATTTGTTAATATTCAACAGCGTGGGAAAACTATACGGAAGCCAAAAATAATTGTTGATTACAATATGGCAAAGGGTGCGGTAGACCTCTCTGATCAATTAGCGTCTTATTCGACTCCACTACGAAAATCTGTCAAATGGTATAAGAAGCTTGCCATTAATTTACTACTAAACACTACAGTGATAAATGCTCTAATTTTGTATCAGTCAGTCACAAAGAAAACTATTCAAATAGTAGATTTTAGAAAGGAAATTGTACAACAATTCTGCCAAACAGAGAGCGAGGAGTATCGACTTCGTGAGGTGCCTAAACGGTTGAAGCATCAATTGTCTAAAAAAGATGGCAAATCTAAAAGTACCCGACGTTTGTGCTCTGGATGCTATAAGCAAAATGTCATTTTGATGGGCCGACAATATGCTAGAAATAAAACCAAGAAAGTCAACACATTTTGTGAAACCTGCCCTTGTAAGCCGTTCATGTGTTTTGATTGTTTTAATAGATTACATAAAGTTTAGAACTTATGTCTATTTCATGGGCCGACAATATGCTAGAAATAAAACCAAGAAAGTCAGTATATTTTGTGAAACCTGCCCTTATAAGCCGTCCATGTGTTTTGATTGTTTTTTTTTTCATTTTTATTATGTATAATTAAGAAAGAAGTCATTTAATTTGTTTGATCTCCAATTTTAAGTCATAGCGTAGAGTACTGTATTTTTTATTTTATAATAAAGGTATTTTTCTAATATTTGGCATGCTTAATTTTATACCCCAATGATGTAAATAATTAAAATCATAACTGTATGACACAATTTATTTAACTAAAAGTCATCCGTATAAATGTTAAACCAGAAATGTCAGAGAAAAAATGTGTCGGGTCCGTCAGGTCCCAAATATCTCAAAGACTTGTAAGATTTTTGCCGCGCTAAGGCGCGAGGTTTGTTCTACAGCGCCCCGCGGGTCACTGCGAATAGCGTTCACAAACTTATTTATGTCTGCCAGCCCAGTAAAGACATTTTAACGCAGATCGTACTGGCAGTCAAACCGTGTCTGCCGCGGCCCGATGGACCCGGCTCATTGTCAGCCATACGGTGTCTGCCATGGCCCATAGGGCGAAGGCGTATTTTTTTTTGGGCGTTCAACGTGTTAAGGACATCCGCCTGCAACTTCGTTTGCGTAGAATTCGGAATTCCCGCCGTTTAAATCCTATTACCCGTTTTCCCGTAGGAATGAAGCACTTTCCCGCGGTAAAAAGTAGCCTATGTTCATCAGGGATAATGTCGGCTAATACTGGTAAAACAATTTTTCAAATCGGTCCAGTAGTTTCGGAGCCTATTCAATACAAACAAACAATCAAATCTTTCCTCTTTATAATATTAGTGTAGAAAAACAAACAGTACCACAATTAGAAATTGTCATGTTATCTTAAATAATACATTTTAAAGCAATTATGCTACCCCCTACGTTTTCCACAGATTACAAATTTAAAGTATTTAAAACTAGGTAGTATTATTTATTTTAGAAAAAGAATAAGATTCCGCGCAAAAAAAATCGAACCCCCCCTGAAATCAATTTATTTTCCGACATGAACGCAAACGAAGTCAGCTAGTTTGTAATAATGATTATAATAATAATAATAAAATAATAATATTCCACAACTTTCACACAACGCCATTTAGTCACAAACTAAGCAGAGCAGTGCTATGAGTACTAGACAACTGATAAACATACATATATATTTCTAAATACATACATATTATAGATAAATTACACTCAGACACAGAACAAATGATCGTGCTCATCACACAATTTGTCCTAGGTGGGAATCGAACCCACGACCTTGCGCATAGCAGTCGGCCACTGACCACTAGACTAACAGGCCTGTCATTTTTCAGGTGTTAAGGAGTTATGCGGTAGGCTACCGTTCCCGGCGAACGACACTCGCTCGCTTGGCTAACAAATATACTAACGCATTGTTTATGGAGCCCCATGTAAGTTAAAACATAGTTTAAGTACGTCGTTGTATTCAACAGTAAAGGTCAAGGTTAATCTAAGTTTGCCGCGGTCAGACCGTGGATGGGACTATACGTTTCATACGAAGACCCCTTCGTGCCTCGGAAAGCACGTTAAGTTGTTACGGGTAGTCAGAAACCCGAACGTCTCAATCAGTCTTTACTGTGTGGCGCAGTAACTGGCAGCTGCATCCGGCAGTAATTCAGCTGCATCCTGTGAGACTGGAAGCCGACCGCAACATAGTTGAGAACAGGATTAAAGAGGTATGAGGAACAGAGTGTAAAGTTCACTCATCTTCTATAGAAAATGAAGTATCCTCTGAACAGACGATCCTCCGACCAGACGGGTGTTGTGTCTGGTAGGCTACTGTCCGACGATTGATGTCGGGACGTACAAGTTGTAACTTAAATAACGCACAACCTCATAATAAGGGGTCAATGTACTCATAATTATGAACAACTTTTACTATGGGACCAAAACAGAGACCGCGAACAAAAAAAAAAATTTGCTGTTCCATACATTTAGACGAGTTATGCGAACATAAATGTAGGGAACAGCTGATTTTTTGTCGCGATTTCTGTTTTGGTCCCATAGTAAAAGTTGTTCATAATGATGAGTACAATGACCCCTTAAGAGGTTGTGCGTTAATTCTGGGACACGTTGTATATGCTAGTCGCGCGGTAAACTCTGCTTGCGAGATGCAGGATTTTGCGTGACGTCAGTGTGATGCGTAGTTCGCATGTGGCGTTGTAGATACCGCTACAGTATAGACAAATTTCTTTCTATTTCTATTTTATTTCTGTCTGTTTTCAGGCTGAAGGAGGCTTCGTGCTAAAATGCGCAGATTTGCTGGAAGTATCTTGGAGACTGGAGAACAAATGGTCGCCGGTCGCGCCGTTCCATCATAGAATGAAGTTCGATTTGGAGTTTATGGGTAAGAGAACTTATACTTGCGTATCGGCACGACCCATAAGCGTAGGTCATGCCATGGTGAAAATGTTAGTGAATTCTGAAACTATGAAGTAATTAAATAGAGAAAAATGCTCGAAGAAGGCATAATCTTTACTTTGTTTTCTTCTCTGATAATCCGCGTTCGTAAAGGCTTGTGGCCAAGTAACAACAGCCCCACGGGTCGATCGATTAGGTTCAGCTACGCTTACCGCGGTTGGTCCAAGGATGGGTGACCATCTTTAAATACCATCACCCCTCCGTGCCTCGGAAAGCACGTTAAGCCGTTGGTCCCGGCTGTCATTCGTAGATCTTTGCATGTTAGACTGGAAGCTATGCTGATGGTGGTCGCAGTTTTGTGTCCGCGATCAGCTTCGTACTTTTAACGGAAGAGCTGGAAAAAAAATCGAGTTTTATTTTTGCTAATTGCCACATTGGCAAAAATAAAACTCGCATTTTTTGTTTTTAAAAAGCTTCTTGTAGGTAGTAAGATCAAGAAGTTTGTTTTTTTTTTTTTTTTTATGATGAAAAATTAACTATTATGTAGTAACGAGCGGTCGTTTGTTATTTATCAAATGAAAGGAAAATTTCCTTTTTAACTATTCTCCATGGTATGACACATATTGCTCTGAGCTGTAAGGATGTTTTTATTCTCTGCTAGATTTAGTAAGTATGCCGAAATCAGCAGAGATTAGAAACCTCATAACTATTATATTTTATTTCACGCACGCACGCGCGCGCATACATACACCCCCGACCCGACCCCCCCCCCCCCCCCCAAACACATATACTCACATAAAATTGTGCATAACAATAATATTAATATTTTATTTTATGTTTTCTTTTATTTAATTGCCTAGGTAAAGAAATACGCTGTATGAATGAGTTACAAATATTGGCTTGTGACTTTGCTACACAGGGACACGGATCTCTTGTGCATAGCATAGCCACCTAGTTATATTATAACATTTTTTTAGTAAGCACTTCGGCTTTTCTTCAATAAACATGTTTTTTTATTTCTATTTATGTCAATAATTTCACATCTTTCCAGAGGAATCGTACATCAAAATAATAACACAAGCACACAAGCAACTCCTAGATCCTGCCATACAGACAGACGAACGTACTTTACTACTAGCTAAAATCATAACAAGCTGTCTCGAAGCCCGGGGTACAATAGACCCCGAATCAGACCTAGAGTCCAAAACGACAGAGAGAGACAACGATATAGATAAAAGGGACAGCGAATCTGAAAAGCGAGATAGTGAAGTTATGGCTCCTCCTAAAAGTCTTCCCAAGAAAGGCAAGCAGAAAAATAAAGATAGTTTACCGAATACTGCTCAGAAAAGAAGTATGGATGATGACAATAGGGATGCTGGAGCTAAAAAGATGAAAAATGATAACCCTGAAGCTAAGAAAAGCATAGTTGGTGCTAATAACGCCAGGAAGAGTAAAATGAGTGATGTGGTTAATGAAGGTGGTAAGAAAAGAAAGATGAATGACGTTAATAAAGTTGCCAACAGTAAAAATGTTAAAGAAGTTGGTAATATTGAGGTTGATAACGCTAAAACTAAGAATGTTAAAGAAACTGAAGATAAAACTGTCAACATTAAACATAAAAATAATAAAGAAACTAAAGATAAAACTGGCAACACTAAACCTGAAAATAATAAAGAAACTGAAGATGAAACTGGCAACACTAAACATAAAAATAATAAAGAAACTAAAGATAAAACTGGCAACACTAAACATAAAAATAATAAAGAAACTGAAGATAAAACTGGCAACAATAAACCTAAAAATAATAAAGAAACTGAAGATAAAACTGACAACACTAAACCTAAAAATAATAAAGAAACTGAAGATAAAACGGGCAACACTAAACCTAAAAACGATAAAGAATCTGAGAATAACGCTAAACCTAAGAATGTCGAAGACAAAACCGCCAATAGTAACTCGAAACCTAAAAATATGAAAGAATCTGCATCTACTAAAAATAAAAACACTAAAATTAAGAATAAAGATGCTAAGGAAGCAGGCGATAATGCAACGAAAGATATAAATTCCAAACCTAAAACTAATGTTTTAAAGAAACCAGCGTACATAGATAGTAACGCTAAATCAAAAAATAAAATTGTCAAAGAAACTGGTAATAATCAAGAAGAAGATGACAGTGAAAAACCTGCAGAGGAAAATGTTAAAGAAGTCCAAAATAAAGCTACAAATAAGGAACCTATCAAAGCAGGAAAAGTTAAAAATGCCAATAATAAAGCAAAAAATATAACAACGAAAGAGATTGGTGATCTTGAAGAAGATAAACAAAAAGAAAATAATGTGAAAACTAAAAATATTGAGAAAAAGAAACTCAAAAGTGTTGCTAATGCAAAAATTAAAGAAATAACAAAGGAGACTGGCAATCCTAATGAGAATAATGACAATGAAAATAATGTTAACACTAACAATATTGAGAAGAAGAAACTCAAAAAGGTTGCTAATACAGAAAGTAAGGAAAATATAGATGCTAACAAAGATGCTGGGCGTCCCAAAAGTAAGATTATAGAAAAATCTACGAATTCTGTTAAAAACATTGAAATCAATTTGCATAAAAATGAAAATAAAGCTAAAAATACTGACACAAATAAAGTAAAGAATGTTACCAATACAAAAAATGACGAACAAAGTACTAAAAAAGATGCTCAAAGTAACACCAATGTTGCCAGCACAAAAAACGATGGTCAAGTCAAAAAAGCTTCTGAAAATAGTATAAAAAATAAAGAAAAAGTTCCAGAACTTGCTAATAAAGGTTCAGAGAAAACTTCTAATGAGAAAATAGCAAAAAATAACGTTAAAAAAGATGCTCAGACTGTTAAACAAGTTACAGAGAAAAATTCAACAAACATTAGAAATAAAGAAAAAATATCTCAAATAACCAAAGTTACAGGGAAAACCGTAAAAGACAAACCTACACATATTAAAGACGTACCTGAAAAAGTGTTAAGCAGCAACTTAATTACTAAGAAAACTAAGATTACTAAAAACATAATTAAAAAACCTATAACTCACAAAATAGCATCACATAGAAATTCATTAAAACCACAAAATCCTCCAAAAATATTAAAAGCTAGTAACACTAAAACTATCACCACTGGTAACACTGAAAAAGAAAATGGCGGCAAGGGGTCCAAAATCCCGCAGAAAACATTGTCTATTATAAGTGAAGGTTCTTCAAAGAAAAATATTTTGAGGATCAGTCCTAGTAAGTATTAAATATACAGGGTCAAATTAAATTAGCTAGCGAAACTGCAGACCTGATGGGTATTGATATCTAAACATGCAATATCAGTTTTAAAAAAAATAGTTTTTTTTTAAACTTTACAATTGTGATGGCTATTGATACGTAAACAGAAAAAAAACAGTTTTCAATTCCTACTTCAAGTAACTACACGACGAACGGTTTTTGATCACAAAAAAATAATAACATCAAATCATTTATTATTTTATCATGTTTAGGCATCGATACCCCACCAAGTACGTGAAGTTTCGCTAGCGTTCTTTCTGACTTTTTTTTTTTTTCGCTAGGCTCCTAACATAGGACCCTATGTGATGGTAAATAGCCTATAGTCTTCCTCAAGAGCTGTGCTATAAAATCCAAGAATATTTTTTCATATACGAATTGAGGAGCGTCGGAACGAAAACCGATATATCGAATTTACCATATTTTTCACAAATTAAAAAAAAAGCTTGTAAGTTTTTTAATGTTACAAAAGTGGAAAATTATAGCATGTCAATTTGCAGTTAAAGTGACATCGATTGATGTGTGAAACTTGACGGAGGGTAGATACTTAATTTAGGGAGATACTTGGCGGACAAGTATGGATACATCGGTTTTTGACGCGATCATTTGGATATATCGGTTTTTGACGAAACTAAAATGGATATGTCGGTATTGAACTGAATTGAATTTGAACCGACCATTGTTGAATTGTGTAAAACTTAATAAGAATTATCGGTTTTTAATCCAACAACAAGAACATGTTAAATTTAAAAATTGATTTGCCGGTTTTGATTTGACCACAGTATTTTGATATTTTTTTTAAGATGGATGTAACTGTTTTTTAATTGATTTCTTTCCTGAAGGGTGTATAATTAAACATTTTGTAACAGAAAAAAATGAAAAAAAAATAATGTCTTAATTAAGACATATCGGTTTTTGTTCCAACGCTCCTCAATTGTAGTTCCAGAGATTAACGCGTTCAATCACGCTTATGCTTACATAACGCGACCATAAATGTAGGGAGCACCTGATTTTTTTCCCGATTGTCAACAGTGTTAAGGACAGGGGCATTACAGCCGGTCGATTCTGTAAAAATCTCACCATGAAATCATAAGTGAAGTGAGCTTAAAGTGAGCAGTGTCAATAGTGTTAATCCCTAATGACAGCTCACTTCCCGCTCACTTCACGTAAGTTCTCACGGTGAGATTTTTACAGAATGGCACTGCTGATCAGGAATAATGGAAAATTATTCGCGTTCGTCAACACTGAATAAATGAAACTTTATTTCCCGATCGTCAACAGTGTGGACGACAAGGTACCAATGTACTTACAAAATTCAGGAATTTATATCCCTGTAAAATAAATCCACCACGACCATTAATTACACCAACGCACCCGTCTGAATTTTTAACGGTTTCATTATTTTCAGGAAAAATCCCTTCGAAGTTCAAGACACACTCTCAAGAGACGTTTATACAGAAAATGGTGAAATCTACTAATATACCACGTAAGTATTTCTTTTCAATCACTACATAGTATAAAACAAAGTCGCTTCCCTGTCTGTCTGTCCCTATATATGCTTAGATCTTTAAAACTACGCAACGGATTTTGATGCGGTTTTTTTTAATAGATAGAGTGATTCAAAAGGAAGGTTTATATGTATAATACATGCATAATATAGTAGAGAAACACTGATAATTTTAGAGGTTTCTAATGTGATGTCGTAAATAAACACATTTTTTGCGCTTACATTGTAAACGCTGGCTGAACCCGTCGAGATAGATCAAAATAATGTACTACAGTATTGTACACCTTAAAAAGGTCTACAAAAAAGTCCGCGATGGTATATGTCTATCTCTTAGGGATAACCCACAATAAGCATTTTTTATCCTATACTTTTTACGAGAAATAATGGCTCTAAAATTATCAGTGTTTCTCCATTGCACCCGTGCGAAGCCGGGGCGGGTCGCTAGTTAATGATATTTCCACAACAAATATCAACTTTATCATAGTGTAAATGAAGTCGATTTCATAATGACTACTGGTAATATTGGCTTATATTGGTAAGCGTAGTATGGGACGCCCCCCAGCTAGATGGACAGACGAGCTTAAAAAGGTGGCTGGGACAGACTGGATGCAGAAGGTGGAGGACAGGGTGTTGTGGCGCATCCTGGGAGAGGCCTATTTCCAGCAGTAGTCTGCGATAAGTGAGTTGATTAATTGATTAAATATTACCATTGAAAAAGTCATGAAGTTGTACAGTTAAAGTTATTTTTAACCGACTTCAAAAAAAGGAGGAGGTTATCAATTCGACTGTATTTTTTTTATTTTTTTTTATTTTTGTTACCTCATAATAACCGACTGGGTGAACCGATTTTCATGATTCTTTTTTTATTTGAAAGCTGGTGCTTCCCGTGTGGTCCCATTGTCACCATTTCAATATCTGATGATGGGATCTTGTAGAAATCTGGGGAACTCTTCAATAAATAACAGCAGATTAACCGCGATTGTTGCTATAGCATATCTAAGCATTGTTTACACCATCACACAACATAATATCACGCCTGTACTCACTACAAAGGTTATTTTTTTTTTATTATAATAATAATTGAGGAGCGTCGGAACAAAAACCGATATGTCTTAATTACGACATTATTTTTTTAAATTTTTTTTCTGTTACAAAATGTTTAATTATACACCCTTCAGGAAAGAAATCAATTAAAAAACAGTTACATCCATCTTAAAAAAAATATCAAAATACTGTGGTCAAATCAAACCCGACAAATACATTTTTAAATTAAACATGTTCTTGTTGTTGGATTCAAAACCGATAATTCCACAATTCAACAATGGTCGGTTCAAATTCAATTCAGTTCAATACCGACATATCCATTTTGGTTTCGTCAAAAACCGATATATCCAAATGATCGCGTCAAAAACCGATATATCCATACTTGTCCGCCAAGTATCTCCCTAAATTAAGTATCTATCCTCCGTCAAGTTTCACACATCAATCGATGTCACTTTAACTGCAAATTGACATGCTATAATTTTCCACTTTTATAACACTGTAAATCTTACAAGCTTTTTTTTACTTTGTGAAAAATATGGTAAATTCGATATATCGGTTTTCGTTCCGACGCTCCTCAATTAATACCAGTAAAACAACCGCGATTGCTGCTATCGCATATGTATGCATTGTTTACGCAATCGCACAACATAACATCACGTCTGTACCCTATAAACGCAGATGCAGCTTCCTGTCACTGATATTTACATAGCAAGTAGTGTTTATATGAATTTGATTGGGGTAGATATAACTAAAAAGTGAAAAATAAAAAAAAATAAATAAAAAAAAACAACCGACTTCCAAAAAAACACTAGTTACAAAGTGAAAAATAATTTTGATTTCGGAAGTCGGTGTCAAAAAACCAAAATGCGGAACAAACGACACCGACTTCCAAAATTAAAATTATTTTTCACTTTGTAACTAGTGTTTTTTTGGAAGTCGGTTGTTTTTTTTTTATATAATTTTTTACAAAAACAAATATTTGCTTAGATTTTTGGAAACTCAATTGTAAATGCAGTATAGACGTTTTTGAAATATTTACACTATTATGGCTATTTCTGCCGCCAAGCGTTGCCCGGTTTGAAGGGTACGGGTGCCGATGTAGTTAGTCTTTTTTGAATTAATACTGTGGTAGAAATAACTGGTAAAAAAAAAAAAAAATTAAATTATCAATTTTGATAAGTCAACAATATTTTAACAAAATAAACATTATAATAAAGAATCGTTTGTCATCTCATTCATCAAAATTGGATGACTAGTTTAATTGGTACGGAGCGAGAGTGCATGGGAAGCCGTCACCTCCTTCTGCGAAGCAGTAATGCTTGCGAAGGAGGAGGCGGAACGCGTGAGGGAGACGCAATCTTTGCGCCCTCACGCCCCTAGTCGCCGCAGGAGACGCCCTGGGCGTCGGGAGTCAAGAGCCGACTCCCGGCCACCGTATTGCTCGCCGTCCGGTAAGGACCAGGCCCGGGTCGACGGCGCGTTGTGTTCCACGCGCGTCTCAAAGAGTTGTCAGCAACAACTGACGGGGTCCGCTGGGGCCGATGCTTGCCAGGGTCACGGGTTGTTCGAAAGAGTTACCGTGGCCCTTGGCAGAAGCAACTGAAGGAACACGGATGGGTTTTAGTCAGTAAAACTCTGACACGCCCTCCCGCTCCGCCCAGAGCGGGAGAAGTTATATGATAATTTCCCACACATACGTAAAGACAAACATAAATAGACAGCTAAAAACATAACCCTTCTTTTTGGCTTTTCAGTAGTCGGATACAGTAAACGACAAAATTTATAACGGTTCTGAAGTGGGCTACTCGCTGCGCAGTACCCCACCCCTCCCCCCCGCGGCCACATGAATTTGTTACTGCACAGCCACTCTCCTCGTGATCAGAGGCGCTATAAAGTTTGCATCAGGCTGTAAAAATTATAAACTGTCTTTAAAAATCTAATGTTACGTGTGTAATTTCAATTATTCTACTCCATTCATTTGATAAAAATGCGCAGACATAAATATAAATATAAAAAATCATAAATAAAATTGTGAGTCGTCAATTTTATACTATATAGATTTGGTTTCACAAGAAAGCGGTGTACGGTCACGCAATAACGGTTTTCCAGAGCCGTTAATGTCAAATACTGGTGAAAATGACGGATTTTCATGACGGCCGATATAATATGAGCTTTATAACAGACAGGCCTTTGATTGTGTGCACCATGACACGCTTTTACGTAAACTACGTCATTATGATGTTCAAAACGAAGCTCTCAACGTAATAAATTCTTATTTACATAATAGGCACCAATGTGTTGATTTTGATAGTGTGAAATCTTCCGGGCTACCAGTTCAGTTAGGTGTACCGCAAGGCTCAATACTGGGTGCATTCTTATTTTTAGTGTAGATCAATAACTTACCATTCTGTTCCGCGAAAAGCTTCCCCAGAAAATCCAAGCTTATTGGAATGTGTCATTGGTTCGTCATTGGAATGTGGCGTAAATATCGTGTTAAGAATTTCCTATTTTTGAAGTCGGTTAACAATTATTTTCTTTTTTCAGGGTTATTGAAGAAGCCCGCTCCGAAGACGACATAGTTGATAGTATTACTAAAATAAATGTGTGCCTTAATTATAAATGAATTATGTTATTAAGTGAAATCATTATTAAATAAAAATACGTGTTTTTATACTAAAAATGTCTTTAATTTATAAAAATAAATGGTGGAAATGATTACCCTAAAAACAATGAAAGAATTATTGAAAAAATACAATTAAAAAATATTACAAAATTGACATAATTTCAATTGATGATAATTAATCTTAAATTCATTTTAATGTCAAACTCATAGCTATAAAAATTCTATTTATATAAAATGAAAAGTCAAACAAAAATGTTTATAAAATAGAAAATGATTTCTAATCTAATATCCTGCTAAAACGGATAGTTTTTGTGAGTATCGCCCATTCTGAAAAGAAAAATATTGTTTC
Source organism: Eremobia ochroleuca (assembly GCA_949629135.1). NCBI lineage: Eukaryota > Metazoa > Arthropoda > Insecta > Lepidoptera > Noctuidae > Eremobia > Eremobia ochroleuca. The sequence goes on along the minus strand of OX451413.1, from coordinate 8,135,156 downwards.
AACAACAAAACTTGAAGTATTGCCAAAAAAAAAAAACACTAAATAGGATTTTAGAGAAACAATAATTATAACAAAGCTTTTTTTTATATTACTCTGGGATGCAATGGTCACTGTGGATGTGGATGTGGATGTGTCACACCCCCGTGCCTCGGAAAGCACGTTAAGCCGTTGGTCCCGGCTGTCATTCGGGGATCTTTGACAGTCGTTACGGCTCGTCAGTAGCCCGAAAGTCTGACAACCAGTCTTACCAAGGGGTATCGTATTACCCAGTAACAGGGTGTGGAGGTCAGATAGGCAGTCGCTCCATGTAAAATACTGGTATTCAGCTGCATCCGGTTAAACTGGAAGCCGAACCCAACATAGTTGGGAAAAGACTAGGCAGATGATGACCCTGTCCGATGGTTTTGAATGCAGAATCGATACTAAACATACCCCATAAAAACAAAGGTCCGTTTATTCCTATTGAGCGCGTTCAGTGCGTCAATTTGCGGCTGCTCCAGCTTGAAGGTCAGAGCTTGCAGGTTGTCCCACAGGTGGGCTGCTGTCGAAGCCTTCACTACCACGTTGTGGCCACTTTCGATTTGGTACCTGTGGGTAAGTATTAGAATGTAGTAGTTTTTTCCAGTTTGTTTTGATTGTCATTGTTTAGTTGTCATCTGCCGGTGTCGCGGGCGCATCTTGAATCTTGATTAATGTATGTGTTGTGTTTGGTCCCTGGCCCTGACATCAAGCGCTTGAGTACGAGGTTTCTGACTACGTTATACACCGTGTAACGTTAAATGCGCAAAACCTCAGACACCCCAACTGATTTTTAATTCAATTGACCTATTTCACAGAGAAAATAAGTCATTAAAAAAATTGTAAAGGTTTTATGTGCTGTTTTAGTTTTACTGGCCATTCTGATCGTTTCTTGCGTCTGCGACGACGCTTTCTCGACGGAGGAGTCGTCACGACATTGGGTTGCTTGACCTATTAATAAATAGACACGGCAACGTTTTTAATGAAGATTTTTTGAAAAATGTGACCTATATTAAAAAGTGGTTCGATTAATTCTGCTCGTTATTCTGATCAAACTATTTTCAGGTTTTACGCATTTAACGTTACATGTTGTATATATTATGTCTTTTTTTATTTTTTATTATAATTTTGTTTTTTATTTGTAACGTGCGTTTTGTTTGTGCAGAATAAACGTTTTTTCTTTCTTTCTTTCTTTCTTAATATACACGGTTACTTTAGGTTGGCTAGCTAAACTCTGCATACTTGATAGTTATCGATATCTAAACACTATAAAACATAAGAAAACACGTTTTACTCAACTCATAGTTCAAGTAAAAACGCTATCAGCGGGCCACTAAGCTTTTGTAACAATATACATAATTTAAAAGAGTGTCCGTGGAGTTTCTTGCTCGTTCTTCTCCATAGGTTAGGCACCTATGGAGAAGAATGGCAAATAATTTAATTTAGTGTTCTGTGTCTTGTAATGTTAATTACTTTGCATACCTTGTATTGTATTCAATCAAGTATTTTCTAACTGAACAGACAGCTGTGCTGCTGGGGAGTTTGTTGCGCCACTTCTTCTTCCCAGCGAAAGCACTAAGAAGTGGTGAAGGGCGGGCGTTTTGGGGGACTGTCTTTTGTAATTTTGATGTTCGAAAAATGCTGATTCTCAGCCTAGTTTGAATAAATGACTTTTGATTTTGATTTGATTTGATTTGATGTTGTAACCATATTATTATTGTTTTGATTTAAAAGAGTGTCCGTGGAGCCTTGCCAGTTGTTCTCCATAGGTTCCAACTACGCTTTGGAATGGGCAACTAGCTTCATTTTTCTGACTGACCGAATCCTTGACATTTCAAGAGTGCCTGGTAATGGTTTTATTGAAATAAATGCATTGAGTCTGAAACGGGCACAGGAATTCTAAAATTCCTAATGGAAAAAAGCCATTCATATTTCGCCCAACCTGGGAATTGAAGGACTTGCAACGACAACGAAGCGAACGAGGCAGGTATGATAAAATTCGTTTAGATTACCTTATTAGCAGTTGTGCAGGCGACACACCAAGTCCGGAAGCCATCACTTGAACTAACGCGTCATCAATCACAGGAGTTGTGGAGTTCTTGTACTCGGCAGGGGCTCCCTGTGAAGAGAAATATATTTATGTTGACAGAAAAATATTTGTGGAGGGGTTTCCTGGTGCAAATAGCTTGTCTTTACAGCTTATTTTCGTGTAAACGATAACTGAAAACAGTAGAACATGTGTTATACGTTGGTGTAAGCCCGGGGTAAATATGTAAAGTCAAAAATATTGCATTCAATTCAACTTTGCCATTTTATCTGAATCGTGAGGCTCCTCAAGTTCTGAGTCGAGCTGCACGATTTTTGACAAATGCGTGCACTGACTGGACAGGTCCGCTCAATCTGTGTAGTTCTTTACTCAAAAGACCATTTCAGACACCAATCTACATGGTCTTCACATGATCTGAACAAGATTATGTCTGGACTTTAAAAGAGACTGTGACCTCTGAGTTTGTTTCGGCCTTTCTTCTCAGAGTAGTCAGATAGGAAACGCCGACCTCATCTAGTTAAAAAAAAATATGATTGACATGTAAAAGCGTTTGTACAGACGCCAGCACATCAAGCTACTACAATCTGTCAGATTTCTTTAATATATTTTCAACTTTATCTCTAAAACATAAGGTTCAAAGTTCATTAGGAAAATCTGACAGTTTCGGGTAGCTTGATGTGCTGGTGTCTGTACAAACCTACTTACAGAAAAATAAATCATTTATCATTTCCCTTCATTATTTACTGAGCTGAGATCTTGCCAGCTGCAGGCATGGGTTAGCTGCACTAACTAGGCTAGAGACTCTTCGGCTTTAGGAACAGTCTGCCATTTATTATGGGCTTATTGAGGTATGAGCAACAGGGTGTAAAGTTCACTCATCCTCCATAGAAAAGGGAGGATCCTACGACCAGACGGGTGATCTGTCTGGTGGGCAACCTTTCGTTACGGCATTTCGCTCCGCTGGAATAACGCCACCAAACGGGGCACCGCGCCGTCGGAGTAGCGCCACTGACACACTGAGTATCGCGGGGCCGTTTGGTGAGCGGTATCACGCTGGCGCCGGCTACAGCCGGCGCTCGTACACACAGGTCATCGAATGGATGCCGGCTATATCCGGCGCTCGCACACACAGGTCATCGAATGGATGGCGGCTATATCCGGCGCTCGTAACGAAAGGGTTAACCGGGCTTGCCTGTGGATGCCTCAATAAATTAAGGTCTCCAGCCAGGGCTTAACCCGATGATTGATGTCGGGATATTGTATACAAGGTGTAACTTAAATAACGCACAACCTCTTAAGGGGTCATTGTACTCATCATTATGAACAACTTTTACTATGGGATCAAAACCGGAAATCGCGAAAAATTAATCAGCTGTTCCCTACATTTTGACGAGTTATGCGAACATAAATGTAGGGAACAGCTGATTTTTTTTTCGCGATTTCAGGTTTGGTCCCATAGTAAAAGTTGTTCATAATGATGAGTACAATGACCCCTTAAGAGGTTGTGCGTTATTTAAGTTACACCTTGTATATACTAGTCGCGTGGTAAACTCTGCTTGCACGATGCAGGATTTTTATGCGTGACATTCATTATGATGCGTAGTTCGTATGTGGCGATCTAGATGCCGCCACAGGCTAATTGCGTATTGTGGAGCTTTTAGACAGCTCAGTAGAACTTACCTTAGAGCCGAGCACTCCGAAACAGCTGAGTGTGATGTTGCGTTCAACGCAGAAGGTGTGCAAGCGTTGTTGCGATAAGTAAGGATGGCATTCCACCTGCAAGAAGGTTCATAGTTTATAAATTGTCGGAAACTTACGAAATATTGCAGATATAGGTAATAGGTACAGAACACAGCATAAGCACAATCACCCCACTGCTGGGACATCGGTCTCATCGTTGTGAGCGGGAGTGGGCAGTAATCCACCACGCGGGCCCAGTGCGGGTTGGTAGATGTCACATGTGTTCGAATGTTTGGTTCTAGGACATACCGGTGTCCTCATGATGTTTTCCTTTTTGATGAATAGATAGACTATTAACATATATTCATATAATTAAATTAATGAATTATATTAATAGAATAAGTAAATGGAAATATAAATACTTAATAGGATATAAAATAATTCGAGCTTATAGTAATTGTAATTAAAGCGCTCTTCCTCTCTCTACTAAAATATTTAAAATTTGCTGTGCCCGACAGGGTCCATAATTGTTTCTATGGTTTTTTATTTTATCATCTGTAAATGTACAGACGCCGCCAGCACATCAAGCTACCCGAAACTGTCACATTTTCCCAATCAACTTTGAACTTTATGCTTTAGCGATAAAGTTGAAAATCTATTAAAGAAATCTGACAGATTGTAGTAACTTGATGTGCTGGCGTCTGTACATTATGTATGATTGCAATAAACGATTTGATTTGATTTGATTCCTTGACCGTTTTGAGAGTAGTGGTGATGAAATAATTTAAGCAAGGTAAAAAAAAAAAAAAACATAATTTATTGATGGAATAACATTGCCAGATCAAAAAAAAAGAATTTTCTAAGCCGGCAACATTTCAAGATGGCGATGAACACTATTCACTTATATCTAGTATTTAGTCCCGGGATGTTCACTTTGTGGGAGCAACCATAAATCTTCCAAGGCTTTGATTTCGGCGGTAAAGTGCCTGTTTGGGTTCGAACCCACGACCTATAACTCGTAAGTCGCAGCCGCCTAGCCGTTACCACTGGGCCAGCACTGCTACATAACAGACATGCTTGACATAAATGGATCAACTGCCATTCCACCCAAACGTTATGCTACGATTTGTTACGTTGTTTTACTTAGGAGACATTTCAGCGGAGTAATATTGCATAACACATAAGACAAACCTGAACCCTAATTGCGTAACACACTTCCGACACATACAATCTGAATCATGTGGAAAGATATTGCTAATCCATTGCTTCATACGTTAGAAAAATTAGTCTGCTGAACAAAAAGTTCTAAGAAACGCAATGAATGTTGTTGAACTGTCAAACTGTCCATTGCTACTGGTAGTGTGTTATGCAATTACCCCGCAGGTGAGTAAGGAATATAAGCACAAATATTTTTAAGTTTTTTCCTTCACTATCTATCTATGTCGTACTAGCTGGGGTACCCGGCTTCGCTCAGGAACCTTCCACGACATTCTAGAATGTTCTGGAATGCTCTCGAATACTCTCGAATGTTCTGGACTGTTCTAGAAATTTGTAGAGGGCGAAAATTCCAGCCCTTAAATCATCAAAACCATGCCCTTCAGATAAAAACGGGAGCCTTCTTCGTGGACAGGAGATAGAGGGTTACCACACCATATAACTTCCTTGATCGTACCGGGACTCATTTCTGAGTTTTAGCGGCACGCACATCTCTTTTATAATACAAATTGATTACTGAGTAACTGGGTTGTAGAAGTCATATAAGCAGTCGTTTCATGTAAAATACTGATTTTCAGCTGCATCCGGTTAGACTGTGAAAGCTGACCCCAACGTAGTTGGCACAAGGTTGGCACATGGTGTGTTCCTTCACTATTTAAAATCTAACTTTACCTGGTTTATCACTGGCTTCAGTCTTCCTTTATCCAAAATCCTCTGTATCTGCTGCGAGTTGAAGTTGCTGACTCCAATGGACTTGGCGAGGTCCTTAGTCACCAACCCTTCCATGCCAATCCAGGCGTCCAAGTAATCATACTGGGAGTATTGTAAGACTGTGGCGATTTTTGGTATGGGGTCGGGGCCTTCCTATAAGAACATAGACGAGAGTTTTAAAAGGAAGAAAGGTTTTTATTTTAAGGGTAGGCAGAAATAGGTGCAGTAATCATTTCAACACAAAAGATAAACATTATAAAAAGACAAAAAAATCGGAGGTGGCACGTCGGGATGCCTTCCTTGTAAGTATTAAAATTCGATTCAAACTATTTATTTAAATCAATATTATGACATATTTTAATGAAAGGTATTTCAAATTAGTTTTAATAATTTTAAATATGTTAATTATGTACCTAATTGTTAATAATTACCTACTATGTATTTAATTTAATGTATTGTATGCCTAAGCGGCGGGACATAGCTGCTCATATTTGTTTTAACTAATACAACTGTAAACTATCTATGATCCACAATAAAGATTATGAATATGAATATGAATATTATACTGTCCGCCATCTTTTAGGCCCGGCGCCCACTGGCGGCACGGCATGGCAAGGTATTTTTAGGCGACGAATAAAAATATTACTTAATGGTATGGAAATAAAGTTGAAAATTCAATGTTAACGGTCATAAGTACAACAAAAATACCACGGTATGCTTAGGCATGTCGTGTTGGCAGACTTCGGAATGCTTCGGCATCCCTCGGAACGCTTTGGCAGTCTTCGGGATACCGCGGCAAGACAGCGCCCGCCCGAACCCCGCGGCCCCGTGCGTAGCTTCATTAGCAAGGACGTCTCGGCCTGCCTAAGGACGCCTCGGCATGCCTAAGGACGCCTCGGCATGCCTAAGGACGCCTCGGCATGCCTAAGGACGCTTCGGTATACTTAAGGACGTCGTGGCATGGTTACCGCCAGTGTGCGCTTACATGTAGGGATGCCGAAGGACCCTGTGCCGTGTCGTGCCGCCAGTCTGCCTTAAAGGTCGTCGGCGTCGGTCCATCTTTCTGGAGGCCGCAGGGGCCAACGGCTAGTTTGCCATCGAATAACATAAAGAAGGTCCTACTTGCCTTAAAAGACATGGGGTTATGTATCAAGTAAAGGTCAAAGTAATCGAGCCCCATGTTCTGCAGCGAAGCCTTGCAGGCCACCTCTACGAGGTCAGACCGGTGGTACGTACTCCAGAGCTTGGAGATGATGAACAGCTCTTCGCTGTGGACAGAGAATACAGAAGTTATAAGCATCATTTCTTGCCTGTATTCTTAAAGACTTCAAAGGGGCACTTCACCAGACTGATATAGATAAGTTCGGAGTTTGGAAGTTGGTGGTCCCTGTGCCTCGGGGACTTCCTCCATCGTGGGAGTGACAGAGGGGCATCTCGGACTCTTGGCGGCTAAAACCACCGCGGTGTTCCACGTCTGCCTGTGGCCAGGGGTGCGGGATTCGCATAAGCATTCACCGCTCCCCGATAGGCCTTATCCCGTTGTTCCTCAACGGGTCCCATCTCCCCGTGCGGCCATTCCCATTATGGCTGCACCCACTGTCGAGTGGCGCGCGTGGAACACTGCGACGCCAAGTCGGGCTTGTCTGGTCGGACGACGGACGCCCCTGTGCTTGAAGTGTTAAATTAATAAATAAACCAATGGATGTTTTCTAAACACACACACACACACACACACTTCCGACTTCGCTCGCGTCTTGGAGAGCGAGAGCTCCTGCGCTTACTCATACATTCACAGCATGTCCGTAAACTTAGTTACCACAAGTAAATCACGTGTCGCCTCGTGACATAAAAATACTGTCATTAATTTGATGTTTTAAACTCACCGTTTCACAGTGCCATCGTCAATTTTAGCTTTAATAGCTAGTCCTATTTCCTTCTCATTGCCGTAAATGTATGCTGTATCGATAGCTCGATAACCCATGTCGATAGCTGCGCCAATCTGATGCGTTAGTAATCGGGGGTCCACCTGCGAATGTAACGAGGTATTACTTGCCGAAACTTCACAGATTTGATGGATATTTAGGTAAGATTTTAATTCGGAACGCATCATAATTTTAATAAATAAATAGAAGTATGAATGCAGCGATGAGTGAATGAGAGAGTGTGTGTGGGAAGGAGAGCGAAAAAGGAAAAGGGAGATGGCGAGCGAGCTTTGCGAGGAATAAAACGATTCCTAACGTTATGAAGTTATTAAAAAAAAAATAAAGAAGTTTTCCAGAAGTGAAGCACCACACTAGATGTTTGTGGACTCCCTTGCCCGCGCCTGGACTTTCATTCGGTATGTCGAGTGTGGTGGGTCCTGGCTACCGTAGCCAGCCTAGCTCCTCCGTGGGTTCACATCGGCATCGAGTCGACGATGAAGTACCTGGGACTCGTCCTCGACAGCCGGTGGAACTTCGTGGAGCATTTCCGACGTTTGGCTCCCAGACTGGAGCGGGCCGGGGCTGCCTTGAAGCGGCTCCTGCCCAATCTAGGGGGTCCAAACGCCTCCTGCCGGAGGCTTTACGCAGGGGTCGTGCGGTCCATGGCCCTTTACGGGGCACCGGTGTGGGCGCGTTCTTTAAGGCGGCGACCAGCCCGCCGGTTGAACGCGTCCCAGAGGGTCATGGCAGTCCGGCTGGTCCGGGGATACCGCACGGTCTCCGGTGAGGCGGCGAGCCTCCTTGCCGGATTACCGCCATGGGATCTGGAGGCAAAAGTCCTCGCCCAAATATGGGAGTGGCGCGAGGAGGCAAAACGCCGGGGCGTAACTCCGCTGCCTCGAGAAATCGCGGCACAGCGGACAGAGCTCCGGCGGGATCTCATGGCGACATGTAGAGTGCGTCTGTCGCAACCCAGTGCTGGGCACGCCACAATTGCGGCGATAAGTCCCCTCTTTGAGGAGTGGCTAGAGAGGCGCCACGGCGTCCTCACCTTCCGCCTGACGCAGGTCCTCACCGGACACGGCTGCTTCGGGAGGTTCCTGTTTCGTATAAGGCGGGAGGAAACGCCCGGGTGTCACCATTGTGTGGATCGCCCGGAGGACACGGTGGAGCATACAGTGGAGGTCTGCCCAGCTTGGGCAGAGCACCGCCGCGTCCTCACGGCGGCGATCGGCGGCGGCGATCTCTCGCGTCCGGCCCTGGTTCAGGCCATGGTACGGAGCGAGAGTGCATGGGAAGCCGTCACCTCCTTCTGCGAAGCAGTAATGCTTGCGAAGGAGGAGGCGGAACGCGTGAGGGAGAAGCAATCTTTGCGCCCTCACGCCCCTAATCGCCGCAGGAGACGCCCTGGGCGTCGGGAGTCAAGAGCTGACTCCCGGCCACCGTAGGCGCGGGCTTGCAGACGGCGAGCAATGGGCAGTTCGCCGTCTGGTAAGGACCAGGCTCGGGTCGACGGCGCGTTGTGTTCCACGCGCGCCTCAAAGAGATGTCAGCAGTGACGGGGCCCACTGGGGCCGATGCTTGCCAGGGTCGCGGGTTGTTCGAAAGAGTTACCGTGGCCCTTGGCACAGGCAACTGAAGGAACACGGGTGGGTTTTAGTCAGTAAAAGTCTGACACACCCTCCCGTTCCGCCCAGAACGGGAGAAGTTATTTGATAATTTCCCACCCAAAAAAAAAAAAAAAAAGCCTAGCTCCTCCGTCCGAACTTTTCTGGCGGGTCCACAGGCTTCGCGGTGTGACTTTACTTTTACGAGAATTTATTCCCGTTGGGGAGCCATGGTCTCGACTTCCAGTATCACGAGTCAAGCGACGCACCGTGGGTCCAGTGCTGCCACCTGCGTCGGACCGGACGTTGGAACGTTGCTGACTAGCCACAAGCTACCTTCATCGGCTGACATCACTTCGGAGGGAGAATACCAAGCCTTTTTCCCACCCACGCTTCATCGAAGAACAACATGACTAATGTTCATTATTGTCAAATACTTATTGTAATTAATTAATTGGTTGTGAATTAAAATCGAACAAAGAGTGTTATTTATTTATGTATCAGTGCTTATAGTACACTTAACTTCCAAAAGATTTTTGGATAGTTTTTCACCCCACAACTAATAATTAAGCTTTTCTGTGCAGTGGAAAAGGTTTTGATTTGATTATGTAGTCAGCTGGCTCATTCGTGCATTCGCGGAGCAATCCGATTGGTCTACGGATGAGCACAGTAGCACCACGCTTCCGCGTGCCTAGACACTAATTGTCACAACTCGTAAAAATAACGTGCTCCGCGCGCTATAAACGTTTTCTATTAAGAAATGGTCCTTCTGTGATTTGTGCTACAATCCCTTTAAAAATGTGTAGTTAGTTTAGCAGGAGTCAAGACGAGTGGACGCGACGTCGAGCCCTAGGAGCGCGAGGCAGTGGACGGGAGTTTGCTGGTAGGCTTATTCGAACCTCACCTTTAACTACGACACATACACATTTAACTTGTTTCGTGAAATGAAACGAAAACGCAAGATGGCTGCAATAGTTCCGATCATGAAGACTATAGGTAGATAAGGAGTCCAAACTCTCTACATTAGAGTTGAGCCAGAAATTTGAAAAAATAACGTTGGTGGGCAGAGTGCGCTGAGGTCGCTAAGTTACCAAGGTAGAGGGGGAAATTCCCGGTATATTTAAATGCATAATTGCTAACTAACTTCACGCGTCTTACATGTCGCTAAATTCACTCGGTACACTACGTAATGCAGCGCGGCTGGTGGTTGGTTTTAGAACTATTGCTCTAAGAATTTTTCGGGACAAATTTTCCGTATGCGATGCCCTAGAGTTTGGACTCCTTTTCTCTAGTCTTCATGGTTCCGATTTTGACCACGCACCAGAAGAGCAGTGATGGCCCAGTGGAAACGGCCGCAACTTACGAGTCACAGGTCGTAGATTCGAATCCTGACAGGCGCTTTATTTTGTGACAAATTATATCATCACCACTTCTCTCAAAACGGTGAACGAAAACATCGTGAGGAAACCGGCATGTCCTAGAACCAACAATTCTAAGACATGTAACATCTACCAACCTGCACCAGGCCCGCGTGGTGGATTACCGCCCACTCTCTCCCATAGAGGCTTGTGTCCCAACAGTGGAAATATTATGGGATGATTATGCTAGAAGATCTATGTACTTACTAAAGCGGTGCCCAAAGCCAGCACAGGAATTTCAGAGCCATCAGAGAGCGGTAAGTAAAGCATATTTTCTAGTCTTCCAAACTTCGTCTTCCCCGTGGTTAGTTCCTCGATTTTCTTCAAGTAGTCTTCCTCAGAAATTATTGGTGTGGTCTTCTTAGTGACAGTCGTTTGTATGGTGGTTGATTCGTATCTGGAACGGGCTGTTTTTCCCTGTAAAGAGGTTTTAGTTTTTTTTTTTTAAGTAGTTGATTTTAGAAAAAGGGTGATTTAGAGAATGCGCGCGAATTCTTTAGTATTGTTGTGACGTGATTAAAAACTTGCCTACTAAAATTACGTCAATTTACGTCAGGCGATGATTAATTTGACAGGACTAAAGTAAAATTTATCTTCTGTCCTTTTCTTAATGAAATGGAAAGAAAAAGATGCACTGTACTTAAATTTAGTTTAGTTTGTGAACAAGAGAAACGTCACCACTACCATGAATAGGAGGAATTATGTGATGTAATAATAATAATAATAATTTATTTATTTGTATAGAATGCAGGTACAAGTATGGTCTTAGTATACAGCGTGTAACGGAAGGGGGGTATCAACCCTGAAGGAGGTGAATGTGCTCATGAAACTCAACAACTTTCCCCAAAGAACATAGGTCGAAATATGAAAAAAAAATTTGGCCCTCCCTTACAAAACTGACTACCAGCTGATTGATTTACTATGGGAGGGCCAAATTTTTTTTTCATATTTCGATCTATGTTCTTTGGGGAAAGTTGTTGAGTTTCATGAGCACATTCACCTCCTTTAGGGTTGATACCCCCCTTCCGTTACACGCTGTATAGTAGTGATGTATAAATACAGTATGGAAACCACATAGGTATATTATATTTTTTTATTTATATCAGCCTTTTCTGACGATATACAAAAAATTAACGCAATCGGTCCCAAAAAAAATCAGCTGTTCTCTACATTTTGACGAGTTATGCGAACATAAATATAGGGAAAGCTTGCTAAAGAGTCTGCGACGAATACCTCGAAGCGCGGGGTGAGGTGCGGTATCTGATATGACCTCGGGGAAGGGAGTTTCCCTTCTGTACGTAGTACGTATTATGTGTTTGGTGTTCACTTCTAAAATTATAATATGTTCTTAAATCTTACCTCAAAAAGTGCAATCTTCTCCCACACAGACAGTTTCTTCGGCATTTCCTTGATGCTAATCTCCGTTTTCACACTCTCTCTCCTACCAAAGTCTACTGACTTTATTCTCCCTACTAACCTTTTTACTTGACCATGCACTGCATCTCCTAAATCTAACTCTGCTAGAGATTTGGCTCTTTTCAATTCTTCTTTAGAGGCTTTGAAATCATCAGCACCGTATGCGCTTCTACTTAGTTCATTTCCAATTTTAGGTACATTGAAATTGAATCCATTTTCGTTTATTACATTTTTATTGTCCCCTATATCATCAAGGTATTGTTTATAATCTCCTGCAGGAGATGTTTTGAAGTCATCTGCGTTTTTTGTTGATTTATTTTGAACTGTATTTGTATCAGAACTTAGTTCATATTCAGTTGCAGAATTATTCATAGTATTATTTGTTACACTGTATGAGTAACTTTCTTCAATTGTTTCTGCCGTTATTTCATAAGCCTTACCTGTAGGTATACTATTCATAGAAGAAACATTCTTAGCTTCATTAGATTTATGACCAAAATTGCTTAATGAATAAGCCTTTGTCTGTAATGCGTCTACTCTATTTTCATAATCATTGTCATCGTCAGTTGCTGCTGGAACAGGTGTATTCATAGGTGTGTTTGTAGCATCTTGCACGCTACTCCTGTTAGAAATAAAGTATAATTTCCTTTTTATACTTCCAATTATCGAATCATTATTTGATTTAATCTCCACTGCAGGACCTTCATCGACAAGTTCTGGGTCACTGAGTGTCTCTCCAGTATTTGATTCAATGGGAATTTCAGCTTTATAAATATTATCTTTAAGGTCGTTACCTCCTTGACTTGTTTCCCTGGCCTTATTTTCTTGTGAATTAAAACGAATAAGCATAGGTAGAGGGTTAAACCGAGGAGTGTGTTTAAAAGGGTCAAATTCGATTGCCCCTGGTAAGATTTTAGGAACTTCATTTGCATCAGTTTTTATTTCAGTAATTTCAACTTTATGTTCTTCTGTATTTAAGTTGACTGACGCTTGAAAAGTTTTCGCTTCACCAACGTGACTCTCATAGGTTATAAAGTCTATTTTTCCGGGTAACGTTTTAGTGATATCCTCTAGATGTTCACCTTTTACGACATCTAGTTTATCAACAAGTGTTTTGTTCACTTCTACTTGATGTTCCCAAGCTTTTAAATTCAGTTTCCCCACTTTTTCAACACTGCTCGGCTGTGAAAGAGTAGCTATACTTTCTGTTAGATTAACAGTCGAGCCAAAGTAAATATTATCCTGTAACGTTTCACTTATTTCAGCTTTGGATTCATTGGTCACAAATTCCGTTTCAAATTCAATCTTCCCTGTTAATATCTTGGGTTTTTCTACTTGATTTTCTGTACTACTGAAGTCAATTGTCCCTGGTAGTGCTGTAGCCAAATCTTCCTGGCTACTGGCTATACTAAAATTTACAGTTTCTGGTAAAGTCCTGATAGTTGCTTCTCGAGTTTCATTGTTCCTAAAACCTACGATTCCCAGTAATGGTTTTGCTATATCACCAGGATTTTTGGTAGAATCGAATTCGTTTTTATCTGGTAAAATATTAGCTCCTCCGGCCTGGCCTCTAGTGGGATTAAAATCAATTTGACCAGTTGTAGTTTTAGCGATTTCAGCTTTATACTCTATACTATTAAGTACGTTATTCCCTTGGACAGTCTCAGTTACTCTGACTGGTTTGTTATTGAAGTTAGGTCTTCCGGAAAGCGCCTTTGTCATTTCAGCTTCTTTAGTCTTTTTGATGTTGCCAGTTTTACCAACGAGAGTTTTGTTGGTTTCAACTTGATTTTGCCATAAATTAAGGTTTATTTTTCCTGGTTTCGGTTTAGCACTAAGTTCTTTTTGACTGGTTTGTGAGTTATCTTTTGGCTGCTTCTCAACTGAAGTGTATCCAAAAGCCGTCAATGTTTTGGTGAATTCAGTTTGATTACTGTTAGTTTCTGTTTTACCGGGTAACGTTGTTGCGATATCAGTTTGTATTTCATATGATGTAAAGTCTATTTTTGCTGGTAGTGTAGTGACATCATCAACTAGGTAGCCATGAGTTATACCTTGTAAATTGTCACTTTCCCCATTTCGGCTATCATTGGTTTTGTTACCAATTAAAGTTTGTGGAACTTCTTCGCTTTTAAAGTTTAATTTATCAGGTAAAATGGTGACACTTTCAATTTGATTTTCTTCTTTTTTAAAGTCAATATTTCCTGGTAAGTCTCTGCTTACTGGGACTTGACCATCAGAAGTTTTATAATCAACCTTAACAGGCAATGTCTGAGCAATATCGTGCAGACTTTCTTCCCTTAAAAAGTCAATTTTATCTACAGTATTTCGGTTAATTTCAACATTTGTAGACCAACTATTAAGATTAATTTTCCCAGGTTTAGTTTTACCAATATCAGCTTCGTAATTAATTTTAGTTGGGAAGATTGTTGGCATCTCAATCACACTAGGTTCTCTTTGCATTTGTGCGTTATCGACCCTAGTTTTAGTAAATTCGATTTGGCTTTCTTCAGTCTTAAAATCAATTGTGCCTGGCAGAATTGTGGCCGTTTTGAAATCTATCGTTTCTTGTTGTGAATGAGCACTAGCAACTTCCTTTGTTTCAACATTCCTTTGTTTTATATCTGAAATATTTTGTCCGTACCCTTCTTCATTTCTCGAAAATTCTTTGTTAACCACTGGTTCACTTGTATATGTAACTTCATCGTAGTATGCACCAATTTCAACCGTACCAGTATCTCCTAAAGGTTCAGATAGTATGTTTTCTTTCAGTACTTCATCGACTATTTTGGGTCTGTCTGCACTTTTGGTCCGGTTTAGGTTCGGTGGTACATATTTGCATTTTATTCTTCGTGTTGGTTCCTCTATTACTGGATGTGGTTCCTTTGGTTCTAGGCGCTGAAATAAAAAACTATAATGAGTATCGTACATAAATATTTTTTTGAAAAAAACCTTCTTAGACGACGACTCGATAATTGAGCGAGAATTGAGAGTGAAATTTCAAGGCCGCGTCAAGTTTAAGCACATTTTGTTACACGAGAGAGAAGAAAGAAATAACTTTCTCTGTCTCACACAGTAAATCCCTCTTAGTCTTTATTTTTTTTTTAAGTTTCACTTCTGTTAAGTGTAAGGTGCTGCATGCGCTTTTTTTTTTCTTTGTACAAATATTTTTTTTTTCTTTCGAATTTTGTAATTTTGTGGAACATTTTGTACAAAAACCAGTTTTCCAGATTAACCACAAAACTGTTAGTTTATAGGTGACAGTAATAAAATATTGTTAGTTTTAGTGCCAGCGCACTAAAAGTAACCTGTGTTACCTGGCGAACGCTTGGATACGCAATCAACCATTTTACTAGCGACGCCATCTGGGTGCGCCGCCGCCATGGCATCCCAGTGACGTATGTCTCAAAGAGAGTTGTTTTAAAAACTAGGTTGTCTTATTATATTTGAAACACGTTATATACTTGCCTCAAAAATTGCAATTTTAGACAAAACGGACTTCTTTTTAGGGAGTTCCACATCTGGTTCTTTCTTAGAAACGACAACAGTTTCTTTTGCTATCTTATCTTTCATCCTACTTACATTTCCTTTGAGAACTGTGGTTTCTGCGATGTCCCTGTCCTTGTCTAGCGTTGACAATTTACTATATTCTTTCTTACTCTTTTCGGGTATGATGGAGTCTTTATTTATTTCTGTTATATTGGCGTAACTGACTTTATCGAAATCATTTTCATGTATCTGTTTTTTACCTTCCAAACTCATTTGAGTACCAATTTCTTTGGATATCTTTACATTTCTATCAACAATTTTACCAACTACACTCATCTGTGTACCAAATTCTCTAGATGCCTTTGGATTTCCGTCAATAGACGAAGATACAGTTTTTTCAACTGTACTCATTTGAGTACCAAAATCTTTAGATGTCTTTCCATCTCCTTGTATAGTTACACTAGCAATTTCAATTAATTTATTAATTTTAGCTTCTAAATTCCTCTGTTTGGCCAGTTCAAAATCTCTATCAAATGGCGAGTCTAAAGGTTTACCTTCAAAACTCATTTGTGTACCAAACTCTTTAACAAACATGAAATTTCTATCAGCTGGTTTCCCGTCAATACTCATCTGCGTTCCAATTTCTCTAGATGCCTTAAAATCTATGTCTTCACTCAAATCAATATCACTACTAAGAGTATACGTAGTTTTCTCTACATTGGTAACTTGATCTTCAGATTTATATTCTGTGACTTTTTTTGTAGTTATTTTGTTTGCAATGTTCTTGTCAGTATCCTTTATTATGCTTTCTAAGACTGGGTCTTTCGGTATGGTATTTTGTGTGCTAATAATATGACTTTGCTCAACAGTAGGTTTATTATTTACACCAGTAACATCACTAATAGCTGTTGGTGCTTCATATTTCCATTTTCCAGCATCTTTAAGCTCTTTTTGAGTAACTTTCTCACTGACACTTCGAGAAAAGTTTTTAGTTTTGACTTCATCAGCTGGTTTCCATTCAATACTCCTACTCATTTTCACATTCTGTATCTTACCTTTAGAGAAACTTTGAGTGACTTTCGTATAAACTGGTATACCTACTTTGACACCTTCTTTTTCTATTTGCTCAGTCTTCTTGGCTGCTTTCTTAAGTGCTTGTGTACAAGGGCTTGAATTTTCAACAGCTGTAACGATTTCTCTACTACTACTTCTCTGTTTAATGTTACCCACCTCTCTGCTTATGCCTCTGGTAAACCTTTCAGTTTTAACAGGAATTCCTTTATTTTCTCTAATGTAAGTTTCTTTAGTGACTTTTTCGCCACCACCTCCATCAGTACTCTCTTCTATAGTTGTAACTCCTTTAATGGTATTATTTTGACCCTCAGTACTGATATTGCGGCTGATATTGCGAATTACTTTTTCAGTTACGACTGGTGCCCCTATTACCAGAGTTTCAGTTGTTTTTGTAGTGATCGTGCGAGTGCCTCCATCTTCAAACTCTTCGACGGTCACAGTTTCTGTGCTGTTTATATTTTGACCATCTTCGTTGATTTCTTTAGATACACCACGAACAATTCTCTCTGTTTTTGTTGGTTTTGCTTGAGCATTTTCAATAATAGTATCTGTGGTAATAACGTCATTATCAACTTTGTTGAATTCGTCATCTATCCTTGAATCCTCAATCTTATTTCTGAACTCTCTTCTGACATTTTCCAAATTCTTACTTAATTCTCTGTTTAGATTTCTCTCTCTAGTTTCTTTACTTACAGTGCGATTAAATCTTTTTGTTTTATTTAGCGTACCATCTTTTTTATCCAAATTTTCCGTTACAGTTGTTTGTTTGCCACCGCCTTCAATATTTTCAACAGTTCCAGCTTCATTATCAGCTACTGTATGTTTAGTAATATTACGAAAACTTCTCTCCGGTTTAGCTGGTGCAGTTTTTTTTATCACACTATCTTTGACAAACACATCGTTATCACCATCCTCCCTAATATCAATCGTTTCTGTAACTTCGATATGCTGTTCACTGCTCAAATCTCTACTGCTACCTCTCGAAAATCTTTTAGTTTTAATAGTAGATGCAGTCACTTTGAATCCACCATCTTTGAGTTTGGATTCTGTTATAGTACTTTTTTCTTTGGCCCTGTCAATTAGAGCTCCTAGTCTACTTGGTCCCTCATCGTCTTTACGTCTTAGAGAAGGTATTTTAGATACTCTGGACACAGGTTGCTTTGCATGTTCGTCTTCATCATAGGCGTGGATAATTTCTTCAAATTTAGTCTCAATTTTCTGTGGGTCTTCCATTGTGACTGACGGTAGCTTCTCCTCGATATTTTTCTGATTATTATCGACAATTTCTTCGTATAACTTGTCGAATTCGTCGTCGACCTGCGGCTTGAAATTGAGGGAAGTATCTCTTTTGACAGCTTTTTTAGCATCTTTTAGTTTTGGTATTGATGATCTGCGAGGCTGGAAAAATATAAAAGGTACATTATTTTCCTACATTATTTTTTCAAGTAAAAAAATATTGCTTATTTTGAAACCGTGCCAGACAGGGTTTAGGCTTTCCAAGCAGTTTGATGAAGCTGCTGGTTGTTTTTTTTTTTTTTCAATCTCCGATATGACGCCACAAGCTGCATCAGACTGTTTGAAAAGTCAGGTAGTTAGCAAATAAGTATAGTGGTAAACTTTTAGTTGCAGATGGTTTTTTAGGGTTACAAAGGGAAAAACGGAACACTATTACTCCCGCTCCGATGTCCGTCCGTCCGTCCGTCCGTCTGTCACCAGGCTGTATCTCATGAACCGTGATAGTAAGACAGTTGAAATTTTCACAGATAATGTATTTCTGTTGCCGCTATAACAACAAATACTAAAAAACAGAATAAAATAAATATTTATGGGGGCTGCCATACAACAGACATGATTTTTTTTGCCGTTTTTATAGATAATGGTACGGAACTCTTCAAGCGCGAATCCGATTCGCACGTAGCCGGTTTTTTGTAAATTATATTGCAAACATCACGGACCCATCTTGCAATCTTTAAATAAACAGTACAGGCGCGATGTAACCCCACAAAATAGTAATACTAGTTTTGAAATTATACAACGTGTAACGTTAAATGCGCAAAACCTGAAAATAGTTTGATCAGAATAACGAGCAGAATTAATTGAACCACTTTTTAATATATATGTAAATTTTTCAAAAAATCTTCATTAAAAACGTTGCCGTGTCTCTTTATTAATAGGTCAAGCAATCCAATGTCAGCGCGGCGCAGCGGCCCGGTGACGACTCCTCCCTCGGTAAAGCGTCGTCGCAGACGCAAGAAACGATCAGAATGGCCAGTAAAACTAAAACAGCACATAAAACCTTTACAATTTTTTAATGACTTATTTTCTCCCTGAAATAGGTCAATTGAATTAAAAATCAGTTGGGGTGTCTGAGGTTTTGCGCATTTAACGTTACACGTTGTATAATAAGCTAATGATGAAAAGTTAAAAGAAACTCACTTGCTCTCTCGCTTTTTGTTCTTGTCTCTCTTTCTTCACCTTCTCTACTGCCTGCCTCAATCTCAACATTGGGATCTTAGATTTTTTCTCATCTTGACTCTTTTCTGTAAATATAAAAAAAATATGTTAAATCAAAAAACTCTCCGTTAGAGAGCTATTCTCTTAGAAAAATTTAATCTGGATAAGGCTGCTTTTGCACCAGAGATGTGCTATGCAGCTATACTGCGAGGATGTGAAAGCTAAGCTAAGACACATCTGAAATAAAAATTACTTGGTGTAAGACCATTTAGCATGAGCCTCCTCGTTGCCTTCAGGGCCCATCATCATCTGCCTAGCCTTTTCCCAACTATGTTGGGGTCGGCTTCCAGTCTAACCGGATGCAGCTGAATACCAGTATTTTACATGGAGCGACTGCCTATCTGACCTCCACAACCCAGTTACTGGGTTATACGATACCCCTAGGTAAGACTGGTTGTCAGACTTTCGGGCTTCTGACTACCCGTAACGACTGTCAAAGATCCACGAATGACAGCCGGGACCAACGGCTTAACGTGCTTTCCGAAGCACGGAGGGGTCTCGGTATGTAAAGATGGTCACCCATCCACAGACCAACCGCGGCAAGCGTAGCTTAACCTGATCGATCGACCTGTGCGGCTGTTATTATTTAGCCACGTCTAGCTATTTAGCCGCTCCGGGCAAAGATAATTTCGCCGCCCTTTACATACACTAACACCATTTAAGTCATGAGCTTGTTATGTTGGCGGATGTTAAGTATATAAGAACATAAAATATATGATATTGTTGGAATTATACCTATAACATGTCACGTCAGTCTATTGGGCCTTCTGAAGAAGTACCTATACGAAAGTTGGGGTTGAGTGTTCTTATGTTTGTAAGTATACAATAATACAATGTATGCCTTTCGAGGATTTCACAGAAACTACTGAATGGATCGAATTTTATGATTGATTTTCGGGATTCACGATCGCCCCGTGTGCGTAGGTTACAAGGTTGGGTTCGAATCTCGTTTGAAGCGCGTATACGCGAGTCATCTGCGCGTCGTCTGCGCGTTTAAAATACCTCATGTGCTTACGGCCTAAAGTAGGTAGGAAGGTGGCACATAAAATTCAACTTCCAACCTGCCAACCTGGATGGGTGGTGAATGCCTAATGGCTTGGTTGGAAGATAGGAATAAGTCAATTTTGCCGCCCCTCATTTTGCCGCTCTGGGCAAATGTCCGGTTCGCCCCCCCATTGCAAGGTGCGCGCTGTAATGCTCGATTTTCCTCCCTCACTGATGTAATGCTCGAATATGTAACGTTACATTACACGCGAATGCTCCCGATGAGGGAGCACCTTTATGCAAAGCTGTGTAGCTGTCTGCATGTGTTGTGTGCTGTGTGCATGTGCACTGTACCATTGAGGACAGTACAGCCGGTTGATTCTGTTACAATCTCACCGTGAGAAGTTAAGTGAAGTGAGCTGTTATTCCATCGGATGCTAGACATTGACACTAATGACTGCTCACTTTAAGCTCACTTCACCCGAGTTATCAC
The DNA here is from genome assembly GCA_949629135.1 of Eremobia ochroleuca. Lineage (NCBI taxonomy): Eukaryota > Metazoa > Arthropoda > Insecta > Lepidoptera > Noctuidae > Eremobia > Eremobia ochroleuca. The sequence goes on along the minus strand of OX451413.1, from coordinate 8,114,568 downwards.
GGTGAGATTTTTACAGAATAGCACTACAGCAGTGCGATTCTGTAACCGTCTCACTGTGAAAACTTAGGTGAAGTGAGCGTAGAGTGAGCTGTCAGTGTCATCCTTCTTGATACTAGGGATTGACCAAGCATACATTTACAATCATAATCGAGATTTTTATGCTAATTCTATTGATCATTTTATATAATTTCAAAGCTGGTATTTTAGTTGTCAAAACATTAGATACTATTTTTTGGGGTTCTAAAATAAAATAGCAAAACAGAAACTTAGTCAGAATCTCAATGTTGTTTTTTTTCTTTTCTTTCCTAGACTAGTCCTTAAATGGCGATGTTTTGGCAACTAAAATACTAGCTTTGAAATTATATAAAATGATCAACAGAATTAGCATAAAAAAATTATACTAAAATCTCGATTATGATTATAAATGTTTGCTTAGTCAATTCCTAGCATCAGTGGGATGACACTGACAGCTCACTCCGCGCAAGTTTTCACGGTGAGATTTTTACAGAATCGACATGCAGCTCAGTGCCCCAGCATTGGGAATATTATGTGCTGACTATATACTCAATGACTCACCTTCCCCCTCCATCTTCTCTGTAACTGTTTCTTCTCTTCTTGTCTTACTTCTCTCTACAGTTATACTGTCTGGCTGTCTGTCTGTCTGCGTCAAGGTTTCAGCTTCGCGTGATATACTGTAGCCAACATTCTCTGATACTTCTTCCTGAAATTAATTAAGACTTATGTTTGTGGTGATTTTTGATTATCATCATCTGCCGAGCCTTTTCCCAACTATGTTGGCGTCGGCTTCCAGTCTAACCGGATGCAGCTGAATACCAGTATTTTACATGGAGCGACTGCCTATCTGACCTCCACAACCCAGTTACTGGATAATACGATACCCCTAGGTAACACTGGTGGTCAGATTTTCGGGCTTCTTGACTACCCGTAACGACTGTCAAAGATCTACGAATGACAGCCGAGACCAACGGCTTAACGTGCTTTCCGAGGCGCGGAGGGGTCTCGGTATGTAGATGGTCACCCATCCACAGACCAACCGCGGCAAGCGTAGCTTAACCTGATCGATCGACCTGTGCGGCTGTTATTATTTAGCCACGGGCCCCTCCGCAATGGTACCATTAATCATAGCATAAAGATCACTGAGATACAAAATCAGAAGATGAATTCTCATATTTAAAAACGTTCAAAATCTAATCGCGATCTCCTATCAGAGACAATCAAAGAACAGCAGTGCGATTCTGTAACCATCTCACCGTGAAAACTTAGGTGAAGTGAGCGTGGAGTGAGCTGTCAGTGTCATCCCACCTGATACCAGGGATTCACCAAGCATACATTTACAATCATAATCGAGATTTTAATAATGTTTTTATGCTAATTCTATTGATGATTTTATATAATTTCAACGCTATTATTTTAACTGTCATAGAGAGAGATAGTTTACATGGTTTTCGAGGGTACTTAAGCCAATAGTGAGTTCAAAATGAAAATCCAACATGGCGGCTGCAAAAATTTTCAAATTTTTCGTCATGGGTGTCGTTTTCATGGTATTCGAGGGTGCTAAAGCCGACAGTGTGCTCAAAATGAAAATCCAAGATGATGATTGGCGGCAAAAATGTAAAGAATTTCGTCATTTTGGAATTTTGCAGCCGCCATCTTGGATTTTTATTTTGAACTTCATTCGTGCCGCGGTCCGACCGTTTTTTTTTAATGACTGTTGTTTTTAATTTTCTGTACTTAGTTTGTGTTTCTAATGTTCTGTACTTATTTTGAGGGGCCCGTGGCTAAATAATAACAGCTGCACAGGTCGATCGATCAGGTTAAGCTACGCTTGCCGCGGTTGGTCTGTGGATGGGTGACCATCTTTACATACCGAGACCCCTTCGTGCCTCGGAAAGCACGTTAAGCCGTTGGTCCCGGCTGTAATTCGTAGATCTTTGACAGTCGTTACGGGTAGTCAGAAGCCCGAAAGTCTGACAACCAGTCTTACCTAGGGGTATCGTATTACCCAGTAACTGGGTTGTGGAGGTCAGATAGGCAGTCGCTCCATGTAAAATACTGGTATTCAGCTGCATCCGGTTAGACTGGAAGCCGACCCCAACATAGTTGGGAAAAGGCAGGCAGATGATGAGTTTGTGTTTTTATTGTCGTTTGCGACTCCCAATAAATCCTTTCTCTTTATCTCTTTTGTATATCGAAAGAACACTCACACTCACTTTTCCCTATCTACTCGATATTCTACGATTCATTGTGCGTTGTTATCGTCAAAAGATCTTCACAGATAGTGTACAATCTTGATGACATAGACGGTCACTTATTTGATGCATGCACTGCTCATGAATGGACATGTCGGTTTCGATACGATATTTTCCTACACCGTTTTGTGAGCAGTGGTGACCCAGTGGTAACGGCCTCGACTTACGAGTTGTAGGTCGTAGGTTCGAACCCAGACAGGCGCCTTAATAAGTGTACATTTTTTCATCAACACTGCTCTCAAAACGGTGAAGGAAAACATCGTGAGGAAACCGGCATGTCCTAGAACCAAAAATTCAAAGACATGTGACATCTACCAACCCGCACTGGGCCCGCGTGGTGGATTACGGCCCGTAGGACTTTTTTTTTTTTTTTGTTTCGGGTTGGAAACTCCTCATGGATGTCCGCCGCCCTGAGGCGGGCGGCGGGGCCTGTCATACTATAACTGACTGAAAACCACCCGGGTGTTCCCTCTCTCACCTACGCCGGGGGTCGCGGGAACGAACGATACTTCCGCAACCCCCGGCTGGACGGCCCATAGGCCTCTCCCAAACTCTGCCACACTACGTCCTATTTAACGCCTTCCGCATTCAGCCTGGCTTATACAACGTGTAACGTTAAATTAATGCGCAAAACCACAGACACCCCAACTGATTTTTAATTCAATTGACCTATTTCAGAGAGAAAATAAGTCATTAAAAAATTGTGAAGGTTTTATGTGCTGTTTTAGTTGGCCATTCTGATCGTCTCTTGCGTCTGCGACGACGCTTTATCGAGGGAGGAGTCGTCACCGGGCCGCTGCGCCGCGCTGACATTGGCTTGCTTGACCTATTAATAAATAGACACCTAAAATGCGACCTATATTAAAAAGTGGTTCAATTAATTCTGCTCGTTATTCTGATGAAACTATTTTCAGGTTTTGCGCATTTAACGTTACACGTTGTACAACTCGTTGCTGTAAGTACAAATGGGGAGCGGAGGGAAGGAATCACAATGACGCGTGTGGGCGCCGCGTTCATTCGGCAGTGAACGAGACAATCGAAGAATACTCGAATGCTCAAAGGAAACGATTTTTAAATATACTAAATACATAAATAGATCTCATCATCACCTGCCTAGCCTTTTCCCAACTATGTTGGGGTCGGCTTCCAGTCTAACCGGATGCAGCTGAATACCAGTATTTTACATGGAGTGACTGCCTATCTGACCTCCACAACCCAGTTACTGGGTAATACGATACTCCTAGGTAAGACTGGTTGTCAGACTTTCGGGCTTCTGACTACCCGTAACGACTGTCAAAGATCTACGAATGACAGCCAGGACCAAGGGCTTAACGTGCTTTCCGAGACACGGAGGGGTCTCGGTATGTAAAGATGGTCACCCATCCACAGACCAACCGCGGCCAGCATAGCTTAACCTGATCGATCAACCTGTGCGGCTGTTATTATTTAGCCACGGGCCCCTCTTAATACAAAAATAGATCTAATAGATACAAAAATAATTATTTGAATAGTCATTTAGGTTATTTTTTTATAGTCGATACAAATACGCCGAAAAACGCCCGCGCACTTGGGGTAGCGGCGCAATAAAACGCCTCACTGTCAAAATTAATACATCGGACTTACACATAGTCATAGTGTGTGAAATATGAGTCTACTATAAGCACACCTCTGCCTAACTCTCTGGGAATCACAGGCGAGATGTTGCCTGTTTTTAGGTTCTGTTGTCAACAAGGAACCCTTATAGTTTCGCCATGTCCGTATGTCCGTCCGCACCTTAGCTCAGAGACTCTTAGTACTAAAGCTATAATTTGGCATGGATATAATATACATAATAGTAAAAATAATAGATTGTACCACTAGTGCATAAAATGGCTCGTATAAGCCCGAGTTATACACTCTGCGTTTCACTTCGACACGAAACTTTTAAAAAGGATTTTATTTAACACAATGATAGAAACCACGGAAGTGATGTATGGGAGAACATGATTTGCAACTACAATGTTATGATTGTTTTTGGCATAAATTCATTCCAACTACGGGACTCTTTAAGGCTCGCGCAGATTAAGGCGGGCCGCGTCGCAACGCAACACTTTGCAAAAATCCTCCTTCATCACTTTCGTACATTTTCTATGAACCATCGCTCACTACAGGCAGGCCGCACCGCACTTTTTTGTATGAAAATGCGTTGCGCTGCGGCCCGTTGAGGCTGTAATCTGCGCGAGCCTTTATTGTCCATAGACCGACACGCAATTAGCCAGTTTTTTTTTTTCAGTCAGTCCATCTAGCTGTTCGGCGAATCTGAGCAAACGTTTCATTCGAATATTAATTATAAACGTTTAAAATAAGGTTTACATTCGTTTGAAAAGCTAACTTTCCTTATCAAAGTAACGTCAAATCATGGCCATACCTAAGTACCGTATTGGTCAGTTGGTATATTATGAAAATAAAGGTAAAATAAAACTCAACAACTCATCAATACTTATATTCAAGTTTCTGTACACTGGTAACGACAGTTTTACCAGGCGTAACGTCTGTCTTAAACAAATGCCTGTAACTCACCGCGATATCCTCAACAACAGTTACTTTCTGTAACTTTATGTCCCCTTTAGTAAGCGTAGATTCATTTTTAGTAACAGTTATGACGGGTGACAATGTAAAATCCGCACCTGTCATTTTGATTTCGGAACTGGTATTTTTATCGTCCACTGCACCTGGTATTTCGGAACTGTTCTTTTTATCGTCGAAATCTCTGATTTCATGGGTTCCTGGTACCTCTGCTTCTACGTTTGGTGGATTTTGATATTCTGTTTGGATTTTTATTACTGGTATCACTGGTGCTTCCGCCATTTTGGCTCTAAAATGTAATTTATTGGTTACAAAGGACAGTTTATTTAAAATTTGTAGTATATATAAGGTTCCATTAAAATAGATGGACAAAATTGTAGAAATCATTCAGACCACCAAAATAAGGATAATGGTAAAACAATATACAACGTGTAACGTTAAATGCGCAAAACCTGAAAATAGTTTGATCAGAATAACGAGCAGAATATTAATTGAACCACTTTTTAATATAGGTCACATTTTTCAAAACTCTCCATTAAAAACGTTGCCTTGTCTATTTATTGATAGGTCAAGCAAGCCAATGTCAGCGCGGCGCAGCGGCCCGGTGACGACTCCTCCCTCGATAAAGCGTCGTCGCAGACGCATGAAATGATCAGAATGGCCAGTAAAACTAAAACAGCACATAAAACCTTTACAATTTTTTTAATGACTTATTTTCTCTCTGAAATAGGTCAATTGAATTAAAAATCAGTTGGGGTGTCTGAGGTTTTGCGCATTGAACGTTACACGTTGTATAAGAAAAACGCATTAGATACTTACAAGAAAAATAATTAGCCAACGAATATTATATACTAATGTAGGTACCGGCAATTTATTATTTTAGGTTCAAAATTAAATCACTTTAATCAGTGTTTCTTTTTGCTTGGATATCTTTGCCTACTGAGCGCTGTGTTAAAATTTGTCCATCTATTTTAATGGGACCCTGTATTATCTTAGCTTGGGCCTTCTTTTCGACTTCGCTATCGTCATCCTACAGCAGTCGACTGCTGGACATACGCCAACAGGGATAATTAACTAGGCACAAATCCAGACTTCAGGTTGCTAGTGAGAACCCAAAACTTTCTTCGACGCATGAATCGAACCCAGCCTAAACTGAGAAATCGCAATTGTGACAGCTAGACAAACGAGGGGTTGCCCTCTAAGTTAATCGTATCCAGCAGGATAATTACGTAACACACTATCAGTAGCAATGGGTTTCATTTTGACAGTTCAACAACATTCATTGCGTTATTTATGTTGTGGAACAGACAAATTTTTCGAACATATGAAGCAATGGATTAGCTATATCATTCAAAAAACATTCAGATGGAGACTGATAGTGTGTTACGCAGTTAGGGTTCTGGATCTCGTAAGTACTAGGGGGCCATTCTAGTATTACGTAAGCACTACGGGGGGTGGGGGGGGGGGCTCTTTGCTTTGCTTATATTTGATGACATGGGGGATGGGGGGTCTGGAAGGTGATTACATCAGCAGTATTTTCTTCACTTTTTCGGATTTTCTACCAAATTTAGTCAATTTTGGTTTGAACACATATTATTATGGCAACCCTACTTGTCTATGCTTGAAAACGAAACGCACTTTCAGAGATTCCCGGATATAATTAAATAAATAGTTGTAAGAGCAGCAGGCTCATGTATCCATAAAGAAACCATAACACATTGAAAAATGCATGTAAAGACGCCAGCACATCAAGCTACTACAATCTGTCAGATTTCTTTAATAGATTTTCAACCTTATTGCTAAAGCATAAGGGTCAAAGTTGATTGGGAAAATCTGACAGTTTCGGGTAGCTTGATGTGCTGGCGTCTGTACCTATCAATGTTTAGGTAAGCATGGGGCAATAGCTTTGCTTACTTTTGCTGACGAGGGGGAGGGGGGGGGTTAATAATTGCAAAAAAAAAAAAATCTGCCTACGTAATATTTGAATGGCCCCTAGTATAGTGAAAAAGCGCTTTCTAATTTTAATGAAATTAAAAATACAATTTATAAACTTACTTGTGTTGACAGGTTTCCTTGAAAAACTTTAACAATCTACTATGTTCGACTTCCATTATTAATGATATCAGTTGTTTATCTCAAAGATAATTTATAAAGATATCGTGTTTATTAATGTATCAACTATTAATTTTATCTAGAAATTGAGAATGTCATGTTAAAAGTATGTAGATAAGGGTAGCTATAATACTTGAAGACATGTAGGCAGGGCCGGATTAAGTCAGCGCGGGGCCTGTAGAAAACTTTACCTAGGGGGGCCCTTATAGTAGAACTTAGTCTAAGGTTCTAAAGTTTAAAAGATAAAACAGAACTTTTTCATAATAGTTTAGTTGTGTAGTAATTTTTCAGTAGTCAAATCAATGTTTCTTAACAAATACGTTCTTTTCCGTTCCGTGTCAGTTGAAGTACATACCTATTTGAGCCAAATTAATTTCTACAAACAGCGCTCGTATGGTAGGGACTTTTGTAAAAACCTATATGATAATTTGTCGCCTTTGAAGATCCGTAGCATACCTATCTGTGCGGTATTTTGATTCTTCAAAATAGCGAAAAAATAATGTCTGTTGAATGGGAGCCCCCTTAAATATTTATTTTATTCTGTTTTTAAGTATTTGCTGTTATAGCGGCAACAGAAATACATCATCTGTGAAAATTTCAACTGTCTAACTATCACGGTTCATGCGATACAGCCTGGTGACAGACGGACGGACAGCGGAGCGGCAGTATTAGGGTTCCGGTTTTACCCTTTGGGTACGGAACCCTAAAAACGAACTTTACGTTTTTATACCGACTAGATTTTTAACGTACAGACGCCAGCACATCAAGCTACCCGAAACTGTCAGATTTTCCCAATAAACTTTGAACCTTATGCTTTAGCAATAAAGTTGAAAATCTATTAAAGAAATCTGACAGATTGTAGTAGCTTGATGTGCTGGCGTCTGTACATAAGTATTTGCATAATCAGTCCCATCTCTAGGAGAGGGAGTGGGACGTAATCTACCACACGGGCCCAGTGCGGGTATGTAGATGTCAAATGTCTTCGAATTTTTGGTTCTAGTACATGCCGGTTTCCTCACGATGTTTTCCGTCACCGTTTTGAGAGCAGTGGTAATGAAATTATTTACACTAAGTAAAGCGCATGTCTGGGGTCGAACCCACGACCTACGACTCGTTAGCCGGGGCCACGTTACCACTGGGCCAGCACTGTTCCCACTGGGCCACTACTGCTCATGTAACCCGTTGCAACCGGGAGTAAAAAAACTCGCATAGATCAGTAAAAACTAAGTAATCGCTTGGAAAGTGTTCAGAGGTTCAGGAAGAAATCTCATGGAAGCTGGACTTCAGCAGTCAGACCATAGAGTCATGACAATGTCATATGTAAGGTTCAGGAATAATTTGTGTGTGTTTGTTTGTTTGTTAAGTAGTTTTTTTTTCGGTTTGTTTTGATTGTTATTATGTTATTGTTTAGTTGTCATCTGCCGGTGTCGCGGGCGCATCTTGATTATTGTATGTGTTGTCTTTGGTCCCTGGCCCTGACATCAAGCGCTTGAGTACGAGGCTTTTGGCTACGTTGTATATTTTATGTCTTTTTATTTTTTATTATTATTTTGTTTTTTATTTGTTACGTGCGTTTTCTTTGTGCAGAATAAACGTTTTGTCTTTCTTTCTTTCTAGTCGCATGATCGTGAGTAAATGTGCGGAGGCTTAAAAAACCGAGGATTAAAATACGCAGCCATCCCTCATCCGGGTTTCAACGAACTGGCAGGACAAAAAGTGCGAGCAGAGTGCAAAACTATTTTTGTCTCATTCTTAGATAGAGTCACAACAGATCGACGTCGGTTGCGTCCGCTAAAATTGTGTACATTTTTGACACAGAATTTTGTAAAATCGAAACTCACGGTCACAATTAACTCGGTTGGAAAGGGGTAAACGTATTTAAATACTAAAACAGCCGGTCGATTCTGTAAAAATCTCACCCTGAAATCATAAGTGAAGTGAGCACTTAATAGTGTTAGTCCCTAGCGAATGACAGCTCACTCCCCGCTCACTTCACCCAAGCTTTCACGGTGAGATGGTAACAGAATCGCACGGCTGGCCATTATTTATGTGATATTTCATCCAGGCACAGATCCAGATTTCTGGCTGCTATTCAGAATTTGTTAATGGAAAAACTCGCAAGGTAACTGAAGCGGGGTTTGAACCTAAGGGTTGGACCTCATCTGGCAGCACGGAATCGCATTTGTTCCGCCTGTGCTACCACGTGCTGTAGTATGCTGCCGCATGCGAACGCGCGCTGTCGCATTCCGCAGACAAAAAAGGCGATCGCACGCGTCAGCATGCTGCAGCATGGGTGGCATACTGCCGCGTTCTTTCATGATCAGTTTAGTTTCAAGCGCGAGATGGATAGGACCACGGAAGAGAGAGCAGTGATTCTAGCGTGTATTTTGCAAGAAATGCAAAATCAAAATAATAAAAAGTCATTGTTATTTCCATCCGTACGGCATGAATAAACAGGCTGCACCACAGAACATATATACCCTAAGAGGGAAGAATAACTGCTCCGTACAAATTTTAGGAGGAAATTTTTCCTTACCGACTGGCGCCATCTATATTCCGCCCACGAAAACTAAGGAGTAGAAGCTAGGGCGGGAATTTTGAACTACAGTGCATTTTATAGATACTTTGTATTGCATTTTATGCACAAGTACAGCGCGTTTCTCGACAGTTTCCTACAAGATGGCCAATTTTTGCTCAGCAATAATTGACATCAACAATCACTATCGAGAAACACACTGTACTTGTACATAAAATGCTAAAATTTATATATACAGAGCAGTCTAGTAAAACAAAGATTAGTACTTGACTTTTTTATTTAGCATGTGAATAATTATAATTTACATAACAGATTAATTATTATATTATGACTGATTGTACATGAACTACGAACTCATCACGAAATTAAACACAAAATCAAACAAGAGTCACTGTCTCAACACCGAGTCTATATCTCACAAATACGCACTTAATTTCACCAAAACACAGGAACGCAGGAGCAAGCTCGACTCAACGCTATCAATGTTTGTAGAATTAAATGGAACTACTTTATTTATTACAAATAAATAAGTAAAAGATAAAATAGTGCGCAAGCGGTGGCAGACATTTTTCTTGTGACGTCAATATGACGTGCGGACGTTAGTGTTGCCACACATTACCCTCCATATAATTTTTTTATTATGTCTTAATCAATTACATATGTTATATTTCTCAAAAAAATATATTTGTGTAACATCAGAATAATAGCTAACGGTTTTTTCAAGGGTAATTTATTTTAAAAATCAAATAATAAGCTCATTATTATGGAAAATACGAAATTGTATTTTTAGTGGCAACATTATTATATACATCTCTTTTACTCTCATGGCGTTGTCTTTTTCTTGTTTTCAAGCCCACCTACATACAGTTCGTAGAACAAAGTTGACAGACCCTGGGCTGCACTGAGCTGACGAGCGGCCGCGTGCGCCATTGTACGATAGAGTGAGACAGCATGCGATAGCAAGTGATCGGCGTGAAAGGATGCGTTAGCATGCTATCGCGCGCTTCAGCGTTCCGGAGTCTCCCTGCCGACCATTGCATTTTGTCCGTGATGCCGATCGCCTCGAGGATTCCGCCGCGTGCTATCGCATTATGCTTTCTGCCTCGGTCTAGCAAATGGCAGTTCTAAGCGACAGAAAGAGAAAGGGCGACGGAAAAAGGCGATTCCGTGCTGCCAGATGAGGTCCAACCCTAAATGTCCCGCTTAGGAGGCGCGCTGGCAACCAGTAGATCATCGAGGTAGTCTGCTACTGGCACCGATTCCTTTGTTCAAAAACTAAACCAGTAGGGTAATTGCGTAACACACTATCAGTAGCAATGGGTTTCATTTTGACAGTTCAAAAACATTCATTGCGTTATTTACGTTGTTGAGCAGACTCATTTTTCGAATATATGGGGCAATGGATTAGCAATATGCTTCAAAATGTTTCAAATTGAGATTGATTGTGTGTTACGCAATTGGGGTGCTGTTCATTGTATTTGTGTTTCTTTGAAATTAGTTTGTATTATTATTTTTTTTGTACCCGTATTGTTTTGCTTTAGCTTTTAATTTTGTTTTCCTTTTTAGAATGTCCGTGTATTGTAGTGTGGTTTATTTTAATGTGTTCGTCCTTGTCAAACTTGTTGTAACTACAGCCGTGCGATTCTGTAACCATCTCACCGTGAAAACTTAGGTGAAGTGAGCGTGGAGTGAGCTATCATTCGCTAGGGATTAACACTATTAAGTGCTCACTTATGATTTCACGGTGAGTTTTTTTTTTTACAGAATCGATTGGATGTTAAGTGAATGATGTGGTCGCCTGTTATTTGAAGCGCACACTTGTATTTAGTCCCTGTCCATGTTAACATGCATCTAACTGTGTAGCCTCTGTTGGCGATCCAATAGATAAATAAATAAAATAAAAATAGTATTCGTTAGTACAGACGCCAGCAAATCAAGCTACCCGAAACTGTAAAATTGCCCCAATCAACTTTCAACATTATACTTTAGCGATAAAGTTGAAAATCTATTAAAGAAATTTGACAGATTGTAGTAGCTTGATGTGCTGGCGTCTGAACCTACGTAGCAAAATAAATATTAGTTTAGTCCTGTCAAATTAGTCAGTGCTTGACGTAAATTGACGTATTTTTAGTAGCCAATTTTTTAATCACGTCTAAACTTCTCTATGGAGTATCTTAATTTGACAGGACTAAACTAATATTTATCTTCTGTCCTTTTCTTAATGAAATAGAAAGATAAAGATGTACTGAACTTAAATTTAGTCAAGGGAATCGACGCCACTGTGAATTAATAAAAACTAAGGGGTTTATTTATAAACGTTGCTTAAAGCTATGAGACGTCTAAACGTCAAATATGTATGGTTAAACAGACAGTCGCTAGTCACTAATTAACTTAAAGTACGTTAACGTTTATGAATAAAGAGGTTCATAGATAGGTAAATTGGTAGGTACTTACAATATTACAAAACCATGCCTTCCCAAAAAATCCTAATCACACACTATATCTTTAGGCATTTCGTTAAACAATAATCCTGTAATAACTTATTGATAAAAATATTTACGTAACTTTGGCACTACTAATAAAAACTCATCACTGACGAACTATACTAAAAAAAAAAAAAAAAAACTCACTAACTCTATGAACTATATAAAACTTAAACTGAATTAAATGTAACTTTAACACGAATAAATGTAAAAAACAACTTAAATGTATCTATGTATTGCTTAGCAGGCGAACATTAAATATTATCGAAGCTATTTACTTACTATCTTTACTATCGGTAATTTTGAAATGATAAAATAATGATAATGATAAATGTGTGTAGTCATTGATAACTAGCTTGTGTGAATGTGTTGCTGTGTCTTCGTTAGCGTACGTACAGACTTCTTTTGATGCACTCAGAAATGGAGTCGAAAAACCCTTTGTTACTAGGTAAACCTCTCTCTCCACCCTTTATAAGGAAAATACTTTTTTAGGGTGCCGTACCCAAAGGGTAAAACGGGACCCTATTATTAACTCTCCGCTGTCCGTCCGTCCGTCTGTCACCAGGCTGTATCTCGTGAACCGTGATAGTTAGACAGTTGAAATTTTCACACATGATGTATTTCTGTTGCCGCTATAACAACAGATACTAAAAAACAGAATAAAATAAATATTTAAGGGGGCTCCAATACAACAGACGTGATTTTTTTTTTTTTGCCGTTTTTATAGATAATGGTACGGAACCCTTCGTGCGCGAATCCGACTCGCCCTTGGCCGTTTTTTTTTTTTTAATTAGCCAACGCTGTCCCATTCCTGGCCAAAGGCCTCCCTCCACTCCTTCCATCTCTGGCGAGCCTGCGCGTCCTCCTTCCAGTTTTGACGGAATCTATCAAGCACGCTCCGCCAACTCCTAGGTAGTCTTCTAGTTGTTGTCGTTGTGACTTCGTCCGCGTACAAACTCCTTGTAATGGAGGAATGGAGAACCTGTTCGAAAAATCCTTTGTTACTAGGCACACCTCCTTCCACCCTCTAAAGGAAATATCTAACTTATTTAAATATTTTCTTAAAATTAATCCTAGGTATACAGGGTCAAATTAGATTAGCTAGCGGAACTGCAGACGTGATGGCTATCGATATCTAAACAAGATAAAATAAAATGATTTGATGTTTTTGTTTGGGTGTCAACGATAAATCTCGCAAGCAATAAAGAATTTGAATTTGAATTTGACTGTAAATATTTGCTTAGTCAATCCCTAGCATCAGTGGGATGACACTGACAGCTCACTCCGCGCAAGTTTTCACGGTGAGATTTTTACAGAATCGACCGGCTGTAGTGCTATTCTGTAAAAATCTCACCGTGATGACTTGGGTGAAGTGAGCTGTCATTAGTGTCAATCCCTAGCATCAGATGGAATGACCGCTCAATTCACCTAACTTCTCACGGTGAGATTCTAACAGAATCGACTGGCTGAACTGTCTACTAACTAATGAGATACAATTACTTTTTCTATTTTTACCGATCTCTAGGAGATTTCTTGACAGTTGAAGGGTTGCGAACATAAATGTAGGGAACAGCTGATTTTTTGTCGCGATTTCGGGTTTGGTCCCATAGTAAAAGTTGTTCGTAATGATGAGTAGGTATGTACACACGTCAGCACATCAAGCTACTACAATCTGTCAAATTTATTTAATAGATTTTCAACTTTATCGCTGAAGCATAAGGTTCAAAGTTGATTGTGATTTGACAGTTTCGGGTAGCTTGATGTGCTGACGTCTGTACAATGACCTCTTCAGATATTTCGTGTATGAATAGCAGGGCTCTGAACCGGTTTAAAAAGAGCGGTTAATTTCGATGAAATACCGGTAAATATATCGTTCCCTCATTAACCGGTTAAACAAGTGAACTGTTCATATGTAACCCAAATGACAAAGGTTACCGGTTACATAAGCACAAACGGTTTTGACACCCAAATTACCCGGTTAATTCCGTAAGTCGTAAATATTTTTCGTCTACTTTTTAACACTTCCAACAAGTTATAGTGACATTAGTACATTTAGTACCCCAGAAAACATTAGGAAAAAAAATGTTTGATCTGAGGACGTCAAATACAACCGGAGAACTTAAATGGTGCGGGTAGATTCATGTTGCGACTTGCTTAGTTAGGGGGCGGGGGGTGCTTAACCGGTTAATTTTCACTTTCAAAACCAAAATTCATGAAAAACCGGTTTCCCGCAAAAACCGGTAAAGTGCAAACCTTAACCTAAATCGATTTCGGTTTGGGGTCAATGACCGTAACCGGTTAAGAATTTCAACCGGTTTCCGAGCCCTGATGAATAGACCTTATACAACGTGTAACGGAAAGGGGGTATCAACCCTGAAGGAGGTGAATGTGCTCATGAAACTCAACAACTTTCCCCAAAGAACATAGGTCGAAATATGAAAAAAAAATTTGGCCCTCCCTTACAAAACTGACTACCAACTGATTGATTTACTATGGGAGGGCCAAATTTTTTTTTCATATTTCGACCTGTGTTCTTTGGGGAAAGTTGTTGAGTTTCATGAGCACATTCACCTCCTTCAGGGTTGATACCCCCTTTCCGTTACACGTTGTATACATAATTTTAAGTAACATAAAAAACACAACAGTAAAACCTGTGTGTTATCTTGGCGAAGGGTGCGGACTTAACGATCGACTAATTCAGGAAGTTGGATAAGATAATATAACAGAATTGCTTTGTTTTACAGTCCACTTCAGTCATTTTAAATTAAATGTAATAATGAACGGCCCCGCACGAGTCGATCTATCAAGGTTAGGATAGGTTTGACGCGGTTTTGCGGAAGTATCGTTCGTTGCGGAAGTATCGTTCGTTCCCGCGACCGCGCGACCCCCGGCGTAGGTGAGAGAGGGAACACCGGGGTGGTTTTTAGTCAGTAAGAGACAGACCCCGCCGCCCGCCCCCCAGGGCGGCGGACATCCATGAGAATTTTCCACACCGAAACAAAAAAAAAAAAAAAGGTTTGACGCGGTTCGCACGATCTCCGACGAGGCGGGTACTGACTGGTTACCCGCCCTGGGATCTCGAGGCGAAAGTACTCGCGTCATTGTATCGGTGGCGCGAGGAAACGAGGGCGTCGGGCCGAAAATCTGATGTGGCTCCTCAATCCTTACGGACATGGGCGACCGATGCAGCGACATGGAGCTGCGTCGGTCTCAGCTTCGCGGTGTCCTGGTGACGGAATGGGGGCTCAGGCTTTTACGCCCTAACCGCCGGTCTCGTCACCATCGAGGTGGTCGGGCCGGTACTCGAGCGCTGGCTCGGGAGGAGGCACAAAAGGTTTGACGTGGTTTCCATCTAGCAGGACACGAGGCGGTGGCGCGTAGTGTTCAACGCGCGCCCCTATAGGACGTCACAGGGCGAGTCTTTCATCCCCCGCGGACTTGAGGGCACCAGCCGGGGATCGTGCAAGGCGCGAAAGTTCCCATGATCCCCGGTCCAAGTGTTGGAAGGGAACACCGGGGTGGTTTTTAGTCAGTAAGAGTCTAACAGATCCCTCCTCCCCGCCCCAGGGCGATGGACATCCATGAGTTTTCCATACCGAATAAAAAAAAAAAATAGAAAAGGTTTGTCGTAAATGACCATAAATTTCATACCGAGACCCCTCCGTGGCTCGGAAAGCCCGTTATGCAGTTAGTCTCGACTGTCATTCGTAGATTCTTGACAGTTGTTATGGATAAAATCGGATAGTACATTCGTCCACGCGAAGCATTGAGATGGGATATAACAGGAGATGCCCTGTTATTCTATACACGGTTGTAGGTAGGTGCCAGAGCAGCCATCTTTGTCGCCAAGTTTCGTGGTAGTTCAGCTGTCAAATGGTTGTTTATTTTTTGTATTATTGAGATTTGCGAGAAAATTACGAGGACTTTACCTTTAAAACTGCATGTAAATGTTGAAAAACAGC
This sequence comes from Eremobia ochroleuca, assembly GCA_949629135.1. Taxonomy (NCBI): domain Eukaryota; kingdom Metazoa; phylum Arthropoda; class Insecta; order Lepidoptera; family Noctuidae; genus Eremobia; species Eremobia ochroleuca. Next base: position 8,098,640 of record OX451413.1, on the reverse strand, counting down.
AATTCAACCTGCCTGTGTGTTGTATTGTGAAGTGTGGTGCAAGGAAGAATGAAAATCAACCTCAACTTTCTTTGCACAGGTTAGTAGCCGGTTTTCATGCAATAACACATACAATAATAGACATTCGATGATATGATTGTAACGCGATCATGAATTTATGGCTAAAGTATTGATATTTGGGTGAATTTCCGTATAACAGACCTTTTTATTATTTTGTTAATTCATTCGTTTGTTTACAATAATATGTCATAATAGAATAGTGTTGTACCGTTGCCTAATAGTTTCCGGAACTAGTTCCTCCGCTGGAACGATATCGGTATATTCTGCTATGTTAACATAAATAGTCCTGCGTCTTATTAGCTCCGATTGACCTTGCTAGGTCCGGCCCGTGGTTCACAGCACCAAAATCAAAATATTTTCTTTCACATAAACCTACATGGGCACTTATGAAACGTCAGAAGCTAGATGCACGGTTCCAAATGGTGGTTTCCTATGCAGAAGAACCAGCGAGAAACTCCACGGTTACTCTTTTAAAAACAATTGGCTTTTACAATGTCTTCTATTTTTTTAAGTAGTTCTTCTAGTTTTGACAGTTTCGGGTAGCTTGATGTGCTGGCGTCTGTACCTATCGATAAATAGTTCATATGAGTCTTTTACGCATAACAAAAGATTAGAAATAAAGTATTTTCGCATACTGTATTTTTATGCAAAATTATAAAGTATGTTTATCGAAAATAAACTAGGATACGTTACTATAAAGTAGGCAACCTTAGTTAGAACGGACTATAAGTTAGTATACTATATTATGATCCAAACGTGATAACTAGTACGACTCGTATTTAGTATCGATACTCGTTACAGTAACACCAATGTTCCTTGATTGATACAACCCTAGCAATGGCAGCCATTTTTTGAGACAATATGAGTTGTAGGTAGGCACCCTTTTTTCGTAGGTATTTCCAGTCCATAATATATGTCTATGATAAAATCAAAATCAAAAGTCATTTATTCAAACTAGGCTGAGAATCAGCACTTTTCGAACGTCAAAATTACAAAAGACAGTCCCCCAAAACGCCCGCCCTTCACCACTTCCTAGTGCTTTCGCTGGGGAGAAGAAGTGGCGCAACAAACTCCCCAGCAGCACAGCTGTCTGTTCAGTAAGAGAATACTTGATTGAATACAATACAAGGTATGCAAAGATATAGGTAATATAGAAGCCCGTAATTCTGACACCAACTTTATCAAGAGGTATTGTGTTACCCAGTAACTGGGTTGTGGAGGTCAGATAGAAGAGAAATGTGTCTGCTCAACAACGTAAATAACGCAATGAATGTTGTTGAACTGTCAAAATGAAACCCATTGCTAATGTTAGTGTTACGCAACTACCCCGCTGGTCGTGGTCATACACGCACATATACAACGTGTAACGTTAAATGCGCAAAACCTGAAAATAGTTTGATCAGAATAACGAGCAGAATTAATTGAACCACTTTTTAATATAGGTCACATTTTTCAAAAAATCTTCATTAATGTGTCAAGCAAGCCAAAGTCAGCGCGGCGCAGCGGCCCGGTGACGACTCCTCCCTCGGTAAAGCGTTGTCGCAGACGCAAGAAACGATCAGAATGGCCAGTAAAACTAAAATAGCACATAAAACCTTTACAATCTTTTTAATGACTTATTTTCTCTCTGAAATATGTCAATTGAATTAAAAATCAGTTGGGGTGTCTGAGGTTTTGCGCATTTAACGTTACACGTTGTATACTGTAATAAGTAGGTACGTAGGTATAGGTACTATAAATGTAATAAATAAACCACAGCATTACTGATCAGTTTTAATGTTTTATTGAATATAAAAAATAAGTACCAAAGTCAGGGCCAATTTCACTATCTCCAGATAAGTCCTGGTTTAATTATCTGGCGGATAGTATGTGCCTATCCAGAGCTGGTGGAATAGGACTAAATAAATTAAGTGTTAGTCAATGTTTAGGTAAGTAAGTACAGACGCCAGCAAATCAAGCTACCCGAAACTGTCAAATTTTCCCAATCAACTTTAAACCTTACATTACAGCGATAAGGTTGAAAATCTATTAAAGAAATTTGACTGATTGTAGTAGCTTGATGTGCTGGCGTCTGTACCTATAGGATTTGAAGATTAATCAATTTGACCATAGACAGTCCAAACATTTCTACGGTAGGCTAGAATCGTGCTGAATTCATGGTTGTCTTTTGGCGTACGTACTGTATACACATTACAGTACGTATACCAAAAGATCAAGCTTATTAGAAAAAATAACAGTCAGTAAATTATAAGAAACATTTATTAACATTATGGAAGAACACATAATCACAGTTTACACATTTTAATGATAACCAATCTAATGTAAATATATTGCAACAAACAGTAAGCACAGGAAAGTTTAAACAATAATTAAATGTATGGAAATAATGTTTTACCCACATTATTTCTAGCTGATACTGTCTTATTTACCCTTAAACACGAAGTCACGGTCACGGAGAGATGTTGCCTCGACAATGGTGCGTAGTAAAAAGAGCCTCCGCAGTACAGAGCATCATTTATATACGGTCTTCAAAATAAACTGTCATGGCGCGCCCCTTCTACCCTCCTCCGGGTATGGCAAAAGCAAGTGCGACAACATCCGGCCGTCCTGCTCACGCGTTCGTCCTCGAACAGCGTTTTGGTCCAATGTAGAAGCTGGAAACATACAATAATCACTTAGTTTAAGCCACATTTTAACTTAGTACATACAGATGTGACTTGCTTTAACATCATCGGACTGTAGGTAAGGTGTTCGAACAGACTTAGAGCTATGTTATCGCAACATGGTTAACATGCTCTTACTGTCTGTGGCTTGAACTAGATTAATGTTCACTTAGTATCAATCTAGTCGTGTATCACCACTAACAATACACACAACAGCGTTCACTAAGGATGCCTGTTGCTTATTGTTCAGAGACCGAACACCCTATAAACATCCATAATGTTTAAAGCGAATGCATTGGACCACATGAATGATAACGGCTATCCGGCGAAATTTAAGAATGTAAAATAAAAATCTGAATGGACACAATTAAAGCAACTGCATAGTTATGTTATTATTATAAAATTTACCTTATTGCCACTTTTAGGTACTTATGCATCTTCGACAACATCCGGTACTTCAGCAACACGGATCCAGGGCTTCATATTCTCCACGCAGGCAACACCATCGTACCTTTTGGAAGATCTTTCAGCTCCCCTCAAGTCTGCTACTTGATATCTATCGTGCCCCAGGATGTTCGTCACTTGAAAGGGCCCCTTGTACAGAGGCAAGAGTTTCTTGCTTTGACCATCATTTATGTGACTTGGAATTTTGAGTACCACCAAGTCTCCAATTTTGTAAATAGGAGCCTCTTTTCTTTTAGAGTCGAAGGATGCTTTTTGTCGTTCAGCATTACTCTTTATATTTGCGTCAACCTTATTCCTTAACGCTGTGACGTCAATAGAATGCTCATTATTATCATCAGTGATTGCGTCATTATTCATACGAATTCTAAACCCAAAAAATACCTCACTCGGCACGGCAGACGTGGTTTTATTAATTGTGCTGTTAATACCTTGTTGTATGCTAGTTATGTGCTGATCCCACTTATTATTATCAGTATCAGCACTCATACTACGCAATGCTTCTAAAATTGTCTGATTATAGCGCTCGACTTGGCCATTTGAGCGCGGAACAGCAGTAGCAATTATGTGAAGTCTAATGTTATTTTCTTTGCAATAATTGGTGAACAACTTGGATGTAAACGCACTACCAGCATCACAAATTAGGCGTTTTGGACTTCCGAATACTTTAAATATTTTATTTAATTCACTGGTGACCACTTTGCTTCTAGTGTTTTTTACAGCAGAAATAAAAACGAATTTGGTAAATGAGTCAACTATCACCAAGATGTAACTATTTTGCTGCGTAGTTTTAACAAATGGACCAAGGTGATCAACGTGAAGTGTGTGGAATGGTCTAGCAAATTTTGGGATTGGGTACAACTTGCCCGGTTTTTTACCGTGAACGTTCTTGTGATAGATACAATTCAAGCAATTTTTAATATATTTTGACACGGTTTTCTTTAAACGAGGGAACCAATATTTCGACTTAATTCTTTCAATAGTTTTGTCTACCGCGAAGTGTCCCACATCATCATGGTTAGCACGAATTACATACCATATACATTTCTTTGGTACTAACCAACGCCTGCCAAATTCAGTTCTACGATAAACTTTGTTTCCTAACAATTCGTATTCGTTGAATATATTTTTATTCGTATCGGCCTCACCTGACTGTAATATGTCCCTAATACTACATATACTGGGGTCTTGCAATTGAACAGCTAGTAACCAGTCACCTTCAGTTATTGTGTTAATATGTATCTCATCAGATACATTATTGAAAGTACAAATAGGGTTCCTACTTAATGCGTCAACGTGTTGCATCTGTGAGCCGGCCCTGTGAACTACTTCGAACGTAAAATCCTGTGTATATAATACCCATCTACTTATTCGCGGAATTATCTCTTTTTTGCTTAAGGCATGTCGTACTGCATTGCAATCGGTTGTAATTTTAAAACTAGTTCCTAGTAAATAATGCCTAAATTTTTGTAAAGCGGAAACAATTGCTAGAAGCTCCAATTCGAAGGAATGGTATTTCTTTTCATCATCACTTGTTTGACGACTATAAAAATAAACAGGTTTTTCACCGTTATTAGTCAGCTGTGTCAAGATACATCCTATGCCATCACGACTGGCGTCCGTATACAAATTTATGGGTAATTTCGGGTCAAATACGCTGAGTACCGCATTTTTAATCAACGCATCTTTCACCCATGCTACAGCCTGATCTTGTTGGGACCCCCATTGCCAAATTGCACCCTTTTTTAATAAACAAGTCAATGGTTTGCAGAGAAGCGCACAATTCTTAATGAATTTTCTAAAATAATTAATTAACCCTAAAAATTGTCTTAGTTGATGAACTGACTTCGGAATTGGGTATTTTGAAATAGCTTCTAGCTTACGGGAACTCGGAGTGATGCCTTTTTCGGAAATATCATAGCCTAGAAACGTAATTTGATCTTTAAAAAAAAAGCATTTGTCTAAATTGATCGTTAACCCATTTTTAACAAAAATATCTAATACCTTTTCTAAGCAAGCCATATTTTCTTCTATGGTTTTCGTAGCGATTAAGGTATCATCCATGTAACATATTACCCTTCCAAAACGTAGATTGCCCAATACAGTATTCATTAGTCTTTGAAAAACAGCTGGCCCATTACATACTCCAAAGGGCATTCTCAAAAATTCAAAATGGCCATCACTTGTTATGAATGCAGTTTTGTGCACATCTTCAGGTTTGATGCTTATTTGATGATAGCCACTTTTTAGATCCAAAGAAGTAAAGAATTTACATCCCTGCAATCTGTCAATGAGGTCCTCAATCATGGGCATAGGGTATTTCTCCTTAACAGTTATTTTATTTAGCTGTCTATAGTCTACGCATAACCTTTTAGACCCAGGTGATTTGTCAACCAGAAGAGCTGGGCTAGCATATGCAGATCTACTGTTTTGAATAATCCCATTTTTTAAAAGATCATCTACCAGATCACGCGTGATAGCTCTTTCCGACTCGGACATCCTATACGGTCGTTGGTAAATAGGTTTATTAGACGTTAGCTGTATCTCTAATTCAATACACGAAGTGTTGCCTAACTTCGATAAATCTTGGGCAAAGGATTGAGGGTATTTTAATAATATTTTATTTAATGCCATTTCGTATTCACGTTTTACGTTATTAGTAACCTTAATACTGCACACATTCAATGCTTGAGCAGATTGAAAAGTTAAAATTTCTCCCACACGAACATACATTATATTTTTATGTTCAGTAAAATTTCTTCCTATCAAAATATTACAGCTAGCTAGAGAATCAATAACATATAATGTAATAATTAATTCCACAGAATCGACTTGAAGCGTAACTGAGACAGCCTTAGTTACGGTAGCTGTTAAATCATTAGTAAACCCCACTAAATTAACAGGATTATTTAAAGAGAAAGGTTGCAACTTAAATTGGTTTACTAACGCAGATGTAATTAAGGAGCAGTCGCTGCCCATATCAAAAAATGCACTACATTCCTGGTTGTTTATTAGAACCGGTTTGTAAAACTTCTGTTTCATTTTTGGGTCAGAAATCATTTTCACTTCGACATTTTTCTCGACCTTAGACTTAGACTTGGCGTGACAGGCCGCCTCTAAATGCCCTAACTTTTTGCAAAAGGTACACCTCACATCGTCTTTGACAGTACAATTATTTCTTCTGTGACCTACCTCTCCACATCGGTAGCAGGTATGATTTGGTACACTATTGTTATTGGCAGAAGGTTCAACTTTGATGTCAGATTTACTTAAAGCATTTTGGTACCCGGGTTGTAACGGTCGAGAAGAATGTTTGGGTGGCAATGAGTTTCTAGAAGGGATTTCATTAACCGGAGGTAACTGAATTTTGCCGTGTAAAAAGGAGGCCAAGTCGTCACAATATTTAAAATTGCCTGCTTCGGCAGCGACACTAATGCTCTTGTCACCTATTGAACCTACTATTATGGATATTATATCTTGATCTCGAAAACCTAACTGCAAGCGATCTATTTTAGACTTTTGTTTAAAAAAGAAATCGTATAAAGACTGATTTGCTGAAGGTTTCGTGTCAATTAGTTCTTTAAGAGATCTGAACATATCACTTCTTACTTGAAAGGTATCTGACAATGTTTCGCGCCATTGCTTCCACTTCCACGTGGTCCACCTAGTTTCATTTTTTTGCAAAGCATCTAGCCAAGTTTTCGCGGTATTACGTAATTTTTGAAGCGCCTGATACTTAATCATATTATCGGACCATCCAAACGCTCGAGAATTAGCCTCTACAACATTAATCCACATATCTACACTGTCTACAAGTGGGTCGAATTCGGGAATCACTGACGATAATAAAACATTCTGACTCACGGTTTGCGAATTCTCATGACGGCGTCGCTTCTTGCGCCTCCGTTCATTTGCACTACTGCTGCTGCTGCTACTCGAACTGGAGGTCGACGTACTTGAACTTGTCGATGGCTCCCTTCTTGATCTTCGTTTGCGGCTGCGCGGCATGTTTGTGAGCGATGTAGGTACGGTTGTCACTTCTGATATTAGAAAAAATAACAGTCAGTAAATTATAAGAAACATTTATTAACATTATGGAAGAACACATAATCACAGTTTACACATTTTAATGATAACCAATCTAATGTAAATATATTGCAACAAACAGTAAGCACAGGAAAGTTTAAACAATAATTAAATGTATGGAAATAATGTTTTACCCACATTATTTCTAGCTGATACTGTCTTATTTACCCTTAAACACGAAGTCACGGTCACGGAGAGATGTTGCCTCGACAATGGTGCGTAGTAAAAAGAGCCTCCGCAGTACAGAGCATCATTTATATACGGTCTTCAAAATAAACTGTCATGGCGCGCCCCTTCTACCCTCCTCCGGGTATGGCAAAAGCAAGTGCGACAACAAGCTATACATTAAATTACAATTAGCCGGTCGATTCTGCAAAAATCTCACCGTGAAAACTTACGTGGAGTAAGCTGTCAGTGTCATCCCACTGATGCTAGGGATAGACCAAGCATAATCGAGATTTTAATAATATTATTGATGCTAATTCTATTGATGATTTTATATAATAAATTTAAAAACTAGTATTTTAGTTGTCAAAACATTACTATTTAGTGGGGTTTTAAAATAAAATAGCAAAACAGAAACTTAGAATATAAAATTTGTTGCTGTTTTTGTTTTTTTAGATTAAAACCCCACAAAATAATAATGTTTTGACAATTAAAATACTAGCTTTGACAAACACTACAAAGTGAAAAATAACTTTAATTTTGGAAAATTAGTTATTTTTCACTTTGTAGTGTTTTATTTGGAAGTCGGTTGTTATTTTTTTTTTTTTGGGGCTTTAAAATAAAATAACAAAACAGTTCCTTAGTCAGAATCTCAATGTGGTTTTTTTTCCACAAAATAGTAATATTTTGACAACTACAATACCTACTATCTTTAAAATTATCAATAGAATTAGCATATAAAATATTATTAAAATCTTGATTATGATTGTAAATGTATGCTTGGTCAATCGCTAGTAACAGCCGGTCGATTCTGTAAAAATCTCACCGTGAAATCATAGGTGAAGTGAGCAGTCAATAGTGTTAATACCTAGCATTAGTCTAGTGAATCTCACTTCACCTAAGTTCTCACGGTGAGATTTTTATACATAGAATAGCACTACATGTGGGATGGCACTGACAGCTCACTCCATGCTCACTTCACCTAAATTTTCACAGTGAGATAGTTACAGAATCGTACTGATGACCTCACGTTGTATGAAAAGCTTATACAGGGTGTAAAAAATCACAGTCTTCACGTTAGGGGTCCGTACTCAAAGAGTGAAACAGGACCTACTAAGGTTCCGCTGTCAAACCGTCCGTGCGTCTGACAGCGGGCTGTATCTCATACACCGTAGACAGTGTGTATTTCTATTGCCGCTATAACGACAAATAATGAAATTAAAAAATAAAGGGGTCTCCAAAGAAGATAGGGGAAAGTAACCAAATATTGAATAGTATCTCTAATGTGGAATACCCGCATTTCTCAAAAACAAATACAGCTAGACGCAGTAGGCAGTGATCAACTATCTCTTTCTAACACTATACACGCGTACAGGTTTCAACTCGGCAGTCGAGTGAGTGACATAGCCGCGGTGAGGCTGTTTTGTTTTGTTGCTGTCAGAAAACGATATTCGAGGATAAACCTGGATCAAATGCTTCATGTGCGAACTCTGGGCATATAATGATTGCGCTGGTGAAGAATTCCACCCCTGGATTTGTGATTATTTCAAGTAGTTTAAGTAACATTTTATATTTGACCAAAGTTCCTATAGTATCTCATAGAAATTAAGGTTAATTTTTACTGTTCCATATTTGGGGTACCTATTCCATAAATATAACCTTTGTGTTTGTTTTCTTTTGGAGAAATTATAGTACTTATAATTAATAAATAATTTACAAGACTGTTACTATCCAAAGCGAAAATGTATGTCAGTTGATAATTACCATTAAAAGTTTTTGATTTTTTAAATTTTTTTTTTTAGGGTAAAAAACAAAATGGTATTCCATATTTGGTTACTTTCCTCTACGTGTTATTTTCGGCGTTTTTTGCCTTGAGAGTTGAGGTACGGAGCTCTTCGTGTGCGAGTCCAATTCACAATTGGCCGCTTTTTTTCTACGAATTAAATAAATACATACACTAATTCACGCCTTTATCCCATGGGAGTTAGACAGGAACTACATTTTTTTTCATATTTCTTACATACTGAGTTTGCTAACTTATTTTAAATCTTAAAATATAGGAGTTAATCAAATAAATTAATGTCATAACGAAAATAATCTGTTATTATTCTTAAGACTTTAATTACTAAATTAAAAAACATTTCACGTAAAAATAATTTTACTTACTTAAAATAAAAAAACTTTAAACTTAAAAAATTAAATAAACTTTAAAAAAAAAAAATTGGAATAGGTCAAATTTTCTAGCTAAATTGCAGTCTGAATGAGATTTTTATAAACTACATACAACCACGAGTTAACTTGAGACAAATTCTGAATTTATTTTTATTGTTTTTATCTTTTTTATTACAGACGCTGTTAACGTGCTCGTCTTTCTACATCGTTCTCAAACAGGGGCGTAGCTACCGCTGTATCAGCCGTATCAATGATACGGCGCCCCCGAGCTACAGGGCCCCCAACGCGACGTGTGTAACCAATTTTTTTTTAAATAATATACAGAACCTGAAATTCTTGTTGACCAATAAGAGGCCTGTAATGAATGAATATACAATGAAAATATTAACAATATCGTTTTATTAGCTTATGGCTTGGAACAGTGGTGGCACAGTGGTAACGGCCCCGACTTACGAATTGTAGGTTGTGGGTTCGAACCCAGACAGGCGCTTTAATTTTGAAACAATGCCCTCATTTAGAGTTTCACCACACTCGGGTAAGAAGAGCCCCCTACAAATTTTGATACAGGGCCCCTTTAGGACAAGCTACGCCACTGTTCTCAAATGTATAATTTCAACATGAATGATGTAACTAATATTTAGTAACAATTTTATGATTTAAAAGAGTGTCCGTGGAGTTTCTTTCCCGTCCTTCTCCGCAGGTACCTACTACGCTTTGGAATGGGCAACTAGCTTCATCTTCTGACTGGTCGATTCCTTGACAATTCAAAAGTCCCTGTAATTCGTTTATTTGAAATAAACGATTTGTATTGAGTTTCGCTCGGATGACGTAACCGCGGTACTGAGGCTTCGATGGCGGTAACAGCGCGGAGGGTCAGGAGGGGCCGCTCCGGTCTCAAGTTAACTCAATTCGGTTGTAGGAACTCCATCTGTGGATAGAGCAGTGTAGAACACTATTCCTTCCGGCACCCTAATTGCGTAAGACACTATTACTCTCAATTTGAATAATTTAGAAGCATATTGCTAATCCATTGCTACATATGTTCGAAAAATGAGTCTGTTCAAGAACGTAAATAACACAATGAATATTGTTGCACTGTCAAAATGAAACCCATTGCTACTGTGTGTTACGCAATTACCCTGCAGGTATTTATCAACATTTTTATACTCAGTTTCACTGACCAATCACACGCTTCTTCAAACACTAAATCCATAAAAAAAAAACATCTTTCGCAAAATAGAAATAAAAACTACCGTAGTGCAATACGGCTGAATCATGGGCGGTCTGAACATAGGCTCTCCGAACGTCGAACGTTTGCGCATGTTCTCTCACTTATACTCGCCTTATGTTACTCATATGGCCTAAGTGGTTCCTAAAACAATTTATTAAAAATCTTTCCTAAAAATAAAAAAAATTGCCCAGATGCAGTTGGCAGGATGAGCTGTACTCCTTTAATACAGATTGATCCTTGGCAACTCTGGGCAGAGAAATGAAATGAGAGTACAGCAGCCTTTGCCCCTTGTCTTCTACGCAAAATTCGGACCGGTTATGATTCCATACTATTGGATGTTTTTTTTTACCGTCTCCAAATTTTTTCAGGGTGTTCTATACATGACTATGAACAACTTTCACACTCTAACTACTAACTAGCTAACTCTGAAATCACAAAATCAAAATCAGCTGTTTAATACAAAAGTTCAATACCTACTTGAACAAAATGTATGAAACAGCTGATTTTATTTTCGTGATCTCATAGTTGGTTCTATAGTGAAAGTGTTCATATTCATGGGTAGAACACGCTGTAAAAATTTGGAGACGGTAAAAATAACCATGCTGTATATTATTAAAACAGAAATCAAATAATTAAATACACAAACTAATCCCAATATTCATTCTCAGGATCGTTTTCTGGCAAATAGTCTTTCTGCAGCAACGGTTTGGGTGCAGTTATCGCTCCAATAGTATCAGTTTGCTCCGCCTTAGCCAAATATTTGGGTACATCTTCCGGTTTACTGGGACACGTATTGTAATGTTGATGTTTTAAATAATCTGGGTAACGATGTGTGGCATTAAACGGGCATATCCACAGCTCTGGGTTGACCTTCTGGCATTTGATCAGGTGGTGTTGCAACCGTGAACGAGGGACGCGATGTGTGGCGTTGTACGGACATGACGCGTATTCTTCATTGTCCATTTTGGTACTGGAAAAAGAAAATAACATGGATAATCTAATGGTTTCACTGATGGGACACGGGTCTCGTCTCTTCGAGAGGGAGTGTGCTGTAATCCACCATGTGGGCCCAGTGCGGGTTGGTAAATGTCACATATCTTAAAATTTTTGGTTCTAGGACATGCTATCCTCATGTTGCTTTCCTTCACCGTTTTGAGAGCAGTGGTGATGAAATAATTTATACAAAGTAAGACACCTGTCTGGGTTCACAACTACAACTTACAACTTGTAAGCGGCCATTACCATTGGGCTACCAGGGTAGTACATTGAGTTGTCACAATTTTTACCCGATTTTTTTTAATTGATATAGCCCGTTCATGAATGTGAAAATAAGAGGGGCCCGGCTAAATAATAACAGCCACACAGGTCGATCGATCTGGTTAAGCTACGCTTGCCGCGGTTGGTCTGTAGATGGGTGACCACCTTTACATCCCGAGACCCCTCCGTGCCTTGGAAAGCACGTTAAGCCGTTGGTCCCGGCTGTCATTCGTAGATCTTTGACAGTTGTTACGGGTAGTTAAGTAGCCCAAAAGTCCGACAACCAGTCTTACCTAGGGGTATCGTATTACCCAATAACTGGGTTGTGGAGGTCAGATAGGCAGTCACTCCATGTAAAATACTGGTATTCAGCTGCATCTGGTTAGACTGGAAGCCGACCCCAACATAGTTGGGACAAGGCTAGGCTTACTGATGATGAATGTGAAAATAATTTGTCCTGAGTTAAAAAAAATTCAATCATCTCAGAACAACATAATTTCGGTGTGGACAAGTACCTATCTTTTTGAGTAAAAAAGGGTGCCTGATCAACTTAGCTGCTCATCAACTTTTTTGTCTCTGTAGCTGTTTCCTGGCTGAGATTTGGACGTTGCGCACACGGGAGCGCAACACTACTTTTTTGTTAAGTTTTAGTTTAACGACAATTGGCTAGCTGGCAACTTTTTTGACGCATGTGTGCGCTTGCATTGCAACCAATAGACGGGCGACAGATGCGTCCAAGCCTGCGGACAAAGAAAACTTCCAGCTGTCGCACACCCATGCGCGCACTTTCATATAAACCCCTAGACTTGATGTTGGAGACCAATTAGTTTCGAAGACAAGAGTTACTCATTGGCAGCCTTCCTAAGGTGTAAAATGTTACTTTCGCATTTTTAATAATATTACGAGTTACAGTAAGTTTAGGAGGGGCCTGTGGCTAAATAATAACAGCCGCACAGATCGATCAATCAGGTTAAGCTACACGTGCCGCGGTTGGTCTGTGGATGGGTGACCATCTTCACATACCGAGACCCCTCTGTGCCTCGGAAAGCACGTTAAGCCGTTGGTCCCGGCTGTCATTCGTGGATCTTTGACAGTCATTACAGGTAGTCAGAAGCCCGAAAGTCTGACAACCAGTCTTACCAAGGGGTATCGTATTACCCAGTAACTGGGTTGTGGAGGTCAGATAGGCAGTCGCTCCATGTAAAATACTGGTATTCAGCTGCATCCGGTTAGACTGGAAGTCGACCCCAACATAGTTGGGAAAAGGCTAGGCAGATGATGAGTAAGTTTAGCACACATTTTAAGTAGACGCTAATCAGGAATCTCTTAATTTAAAATGTAGATGCAATAACGTTTGTATTAGTATCTTTAGTATTAAATCTATCCCTTTTGGATTAAAATTTCAAACCGTGAGCGATCGTTCATTTGAGAATACGGGCCTTGAGATAAAAAGCCATAAAAATACCATATAGTCTAAACATTAGATCATGTTACAAGGAAAATGTAATCATAGATGGTGAATATTGTTCTTTGTTTAAAATGTCGAGAAAACTTACTTGTGATTGAATTATTTTCTGTAGGACTAATACAGGAAAACTTCAGTAGATAAACTATAAAATCTTTAAGGAGCGGTACCGGCCGGTTTCTTGTTTACAATTTAAAAATTTTAAAATAAAAAAAAGTTTCGCCCCTCAGTGTCTGTCAATTTCTTTGATTGAAACTCTTCTGCAGTGTTGCCAGTCGGGTCATGTCAAAAATTACCTGAAATATAAAAAAATGTAACCTTTTTGTATAAAAAATAACCTTTCATATTTTTGGACTGGAAAGGTAGGTATTGTAAGTTGATAGAATAGAATAGTGTCATATTTTTGTCTAATAATTAGTAATAGATCTGTAATTATTACAGTAGGTTTATCTCATGGCAGAATCGATCGATGGAAATTGTCGGCAAAAATAGTTTACGACTACTAAAATCGACCAATTATTCAATTAATCAAATTCCGATTCGTTATTATTGCAATATTGTCGACATTAATGATAATAATGGTTTTAATTGCATGCAATCAAAATATATTACAACAATCATATTTAATTTCATAAGTTTATAAATACAACGTGTAACGTTAAATGCGCAAAACCTCAGACACCCCAACTGATTTTTAATTCAATTGACCTACTTCAGAAAATAAAGAAAATAAGTCATTAAAAACAATTAAAAGGTTTTATGTGCTGTTTTAATTTACTGGCCATTCTGATCGTTTCTTGTGTCTGCGACGACGCTTTACCGAGGGAGGAGTCATCACCAGGCCGCTGCGCCGCGCTAACATTGGCTTGCTTGACCTATTAATAAATAGACACGGCAACGTTTTTAATGAAGATTTTTTGAAAAATGTGAACTATATTAAAAAGTGGTTCAAATAATTCTGCTCGTTATTCTGATCAAACTATTTTCAGGTTTTGCGCATTTAACGTTACACGTTGTATACAGTCTACAGACTGACTATTGAAAGAAAGAAAGAAAGAAAGAAATTATACGCGAATTCATAGCCCCTAATCTTTCATACGAAGGAGCTTGTAAATTTAATAAATACACTACCACTTTATGTGAAATCTTTTAATATACCTATGTCACTTCTTGTTTTACTACTCCATTTACGACGGTACTAATTATCATATTGATAGCGTAGCCCTTCCATTAATTAATTAAGACATCACGTCATATTTTAATTTTAAATGAAAAATTATCCATTCGATATTGGCAATCGGTAATATAATTCTACATTACCATATTATTTTTGACATTCGATTCACTTTCGCTTTCGCTTTTTGTTCAATATATGGTTGGAGAGAGCCAACTTGAAGAAAATAAATAAGTGCCCTAGTTATTGTTGGCAAAGTGCTCATACCCCTAAGAATATGATTGTTTATAAAGGTAAAGAAGTTTTAGTTCTACTACTGCTAACGAAGCTTACCAACATGAAAAATTCTAAAACGAGCGTTCCGTTTCAAGTTGCTTTTATGTAAAAAATTAAAAAAATATTCTACAAATTCCGAAAAATCACCTAAAGTAACCTTTTCATTAGTGTAACCTAAAAGTAACCAATGCAGTTCAAAAATCACCTAAAAGGTTACAAAAGTAACCTTCTGGCAAGACTGCTCTTCTGGGTTACCAAGCTATGACATTAATTCTACCATATACTTTTGTTATTGGCAACTGTGCAAAATAAGATGTCGTTCTAAGAAATAGTTTTGGTTTGGCAACATTTTTGCTTACAACAACAGTTTCGTTCGTATACGTAATGCTTCTGTTGCACACAAGCTTGAAAACGCAATTTTTATTTTTCAGTAGGTAAACGAAGTTTGAATTCGCCAGGCATGATATCTCTGTACAAATAAAGCGTGGACAGCGAATACCTAGGGTAACTATCAAAAACGGTCATAAAAGGTCATATCATATTAATTATTAGAGAAGAGTTTTCTTTATATATTTTTTAAAGTTTCGAATCATTTCAGAACGTAAACAAAAACTTCAACTTCAAAGTTTTGTATACGATGTCAATTTTGAATTTGAAAGCTACCAAGCTAGTCAAAAAAACCTGTAAAACATTTTTGAAATTGAAACTAGAGAAGAGATACAAATTATAACCAAATACGCGATATGAGTACTCTAACTAAACGAAAAGACGCCATGGAAGGTAATAAACAATATCCTACCTACTAAAAATTCGTTCCAAAATTCATATTCAATTCAACAAGTCATCAATATTGTCTTTTTCAGATAACAAAGCAACTAAACGACCTAAAATAGAGTGTCCTTATGCAGATAAATGCTTCAGACTAAATCCTATACACTTCAAAGAGTACAGCCATGGACACTGTAAGTAAATAAATACATTTTGTAAAGCTATATTTTAGATGGCAATTAGAACACATATTTGTATGTCAGTAACTACTACAACGATTATAAATAGTTTTAGAACTGTTTCCATTAGTTTATTATCTTTATTCAATTAGACATTGTGTTGTATTGGGAGCAGTGGGGTCTGTCCCAAGCACTTTCTTAAGGTTGTTGGTCCATATAGTTGAGGGTGTACCACACTACGCTTGGCGATACGCGGTCTCCACTCTAGGACTCGTCTACTCCACCGGACATCTGGCCTTCGAAAAACATTGCCTACGTTTGTCGAAGGACAGATGTCCGGGCCACTGCCACTTCAGCAGGATAATTGACTAACACACTATCAGTAGCAATTTGACAGTTCAACAACATTCATTGCGTTATTTACATTGTTGAGCAGACACATTTTTCGAAAATATGGAGCAATGGATTAGTAATATGCTTCAAAATGATTCAAATTTAGAGTAATAGCGTGTTACGCAATTAGGGTGCAGTTTGCTTACTCTGCAAGCTGTTGATGTTGGTTACTCTGGTTCTTTTCTGGATAACTTCATTTTTGATTCTATCCATCAAAGAAATTCCAAGTATAGCCTGCTCCATATAGTGCTGAGTGAACATGAATTTATAAACTGGACTGACTGTTAGTGTCCATGTTTCAGCCCTGTTAGGGAGATTATGAGGACTGTTTCAATGAGGCGAGCTGATACTAGATTTTATTTTCGACAATACAATGGTTTAACGTGCGCAATGCTCGCGGAAGATGGTCGTGTGTGTCGCCCCTCGCCGCGGAGTCCCTTTATATGGAGATGGCCGGCGCGGGCGCCTCTTCGCCCGTGGCCCGCTGTGCCAACGCCGCCGCCGTCACCGGTGCCTCCTCCGCCGACGTCATTGAACGAGAATGTTCCAAACAAGCCCTGTATGTCATTACGGGCGGGGCTTGCGGGGTATGCACAGGTGGAAGACCTTAGTCTTCAAACATCAGTATAGGTGATGAGAAGACTATCAGAGCTATCTGTATAAAAGCTATTCTATCTCTCACTTATACATTTATTTTCTACTAGATGCACCCCACGGTAAAACCAGCATAAGTGTCGATCCCGTGGGAATATCGGGATAAAAAGTATCCTTTGTGTTAATCCCGTTTATAAACTATCTGGGTACATCCAAATCCATTCAGCCGTTTGAGCGTGAAGAAGTAACAAACATACACACACACACAAACTTTCGCCTTTATAATATTAGTATGATATTTTAGTTGTCATTTTGTCAGTCATACCAAGGCATATTGTATTACACAGTAACTGGGTTTTGGAGGTCAGATAGGCAGTCCTTCCTTGTAAAATACTGTTATCCACCTGCATCTGGATAACAGTATTTTTGGAAGCTGACTTCAACACAGACTAGGCAGATGATGATGATTCTTGATGATTTTTGTTGTAATTTCCAGTGGAATCAATCCTAGACTCGTACACAGGAAGCGGGGACTTCCCAATACCCGCCAAGCTGTTCAGCCAGAAGCAGATGTATGTGGACCAGTTGAAGATGATCATACACAAGCAGCTGTATGCTCCTGGTAAAAACTTTGGGAGTGATCAGGGTTGTAGGTGAGTCTATAAACAGCTTTTTCATTTCTTCTCTTAGTGTAATTACATGACGAAGATACCTCACTGCGATACCTTGCAGTTGTGTTATAGCTCGCTACCTTGATGTTACCTCCATGTAAAACAAATGCATGCTAATAGACACCCATACCAGGGCTCTGAACCGGTTTAAAAAGAGCGGTTAATTTCGATGAAATACCGGAAAATATATCGTTCCCTAATTAACCGGTTAAACAAGTGAACTGTTCATATGTAACCCAAATGACAAAGGTTACCGGTTACATAAGCACAAACGGTTTTGACACCCAAATTAACCGGTTAATTCCATAAGTCGTAAATATTTTTCGTCTACTTTTTTAACACTTCCAACAAGTTATAGTGACATTAGTACATTTAGTACCCCAGAAAACATTAGGAAAAAAAAATGTTTAATCTGAGGACGTCAAATACAACCGGAGAACTTAAATGGTGCGGGTAGATTCATGTTGCGACTTGCTTAGTTAGGGGGCGGGGGGTGTTTAACCGGTTAATTTTCACTTTCAAAACCAAAATTCATTAAAAACCGGTTTCCCGCAAAAACCGGTAAAAACCGGTAAAGTGCAAACCTTAACCTAAATCGATTTCGGTTTGGGGTCAATGACCGTAACCGGTTAAGAATTTCAACCGGTTTCCGAGCCCTGACCCATACACATGCCAAGCATCGAGGTAAACCCCCACGCAGCCCGGGATGTATTGCAGTGAGGTATCCTTCAGGGCCTTATCGGCAAGAAACTCCAAATACAGTACAATCTCACTAATCCAGCACTGTTAAAAATTAGAGGTTCCTGGATTATTGAAAAAAAAAAAAAAATAAAATTAAAAAGTGGTTATTCCCAATAATACTTTACAGTACATATTTCTTACCTCTGCCAAACTGCAAAGCAGTTTGTTGGCAGACGTAGCTCCGTTTTACATTTCTATTTAAATATATATATTTTTAGTGACACTTTTTCAAACAAAATCTGAAAAAACGAAATGGTAAAACAAAATAAAACAAAAAGAAAATACTTAAAAACTATTGCGTTCAATATTAAATCAGACAAAGGTGCTATTTTCTTTTTTCTTTAAATATTCGTAACAGTGAGGCCCTGACAATATACAATGTGTAACGTTAAATGAGCAAAACCTGAAAATAGTTTGATCAGAATAACAAGCAGAATTAATTGAACTACTTTTTAATATAGGTCATATTTTTCAAAAAATCTTCTTTAAGAACGTTGCCGTGTCTATTTCTAGTTGTTGTACATGTTCTGGAACTTAGACCCCTAGTAGTAAATAGTAACACATGTTATTCTTCTTACAGCACATCTTCTGCTGGTCAAGAAGATTCAAGTTCCAAGCCAGAACAGAAAAGCACAGAAGATAAAAATAAAGAAGACAAGTCAACATTGCAAGTCAAACATAGCCATAAGAGCAAATCACCAATGAGAACTGGGGAGACTAGTAAGAAATCAGATTTCAGAAATGCGGGGACTAGTAAAAGATCGGAGAGTAGAAGTGGGGAGGGCAGTAATATGGAAGGAAGTAGGAGTGGTGGGAGCTGTACAGCGTCATCTAGTGGAAGTTCCAGTAAGAAAGGTAACATTTTGTTTTCTTAATGTCTTACACATCCTGTTTTTTGACAGATTTAACAAAATCAGGTTTATTTATTTATTGAACACATTGCGGGACACTTAACGCCCCTCAACGTAATAACAATACAACTTCTTTTGTGTCTCGTCCAGCGTCCTTCAATGTGTTAATACTGCACACAAATGTATAAAGGAAATGCACGAAGGAAAAAGGAGCTTACACATATAATTTTTCAAGTATTTTAAATTTAAAATATATTTTCTCTCCCAGATAGCGACTACCGTCCCATAGTGAATCCGACACGCCGCGCGGAAGACTTCTTGTCTGTGGTCCGTCCTAAAGGCAAGATGGCCGCCAAACACGCCGCCAGCGCCCCCTACCATATCTTCTATACAACTATCACGGATTGTAAGGAAACGCATGCACAACCTTACTCTATTACTTTTCAAGGTAAATAATATACAAGTTACAAATTTTAGTAGCTAGGGAAACTTCACAGGCTAGAGATATCGATACCCATCTCATATCGATATCTAAAGACGACAAAACAAGAAAAAAAAAACATTTGAGTTCGGAGGCTTCCCGTCAGGGACGAAGGTCCTTACGCGCGATACTCGCAGGCGGACACGACTTAAAGAGGCACAGAGAGGAATAATGAGTGGTCACCTATCAAAACCAAAAGTCATTTATTCAAATTAGGCTGGAAATCAGAACTTTTCGAACGTCAAAATTATAAATGATAAAATAAATGATAAATGATTTATTTTCTGTAAGTAGGTTTGTACAAACACTTTTACATGTCAATCATATTTTTTTAAACTAGATGAGGTCGGCGTTTCCTATCTGACTACTCTGAGAAGAAAGGCCGAAACAAACTCAGAGGTCACAGTCTCTTTTAAAGTCCAGACATAACTTTGGTCAGATAATGTGAAGACCATGTAGATTGGTGTCTGAAATGGTCTTTTGAGTAAAGAACCACACAAAAATCGTCAAAAATCGTGCAGCTCAACTTAGAACTTGAGGAGCCTTACGATTCGACGAACAATACCAATGAAAGGACATTTGGGTAGGCCGCATTAATGACTCAAACTGCCAGATCATGATTAAAACTAACTAAGAAGGAAAACAGAAAAAAAGAAATGACCCACATAGTCTTCACACTCACAGTAATAATAATAAAAAAATAAGATACTTTACAAAAAAGATACTTTAATAAAAATACAGTCCCCCAAAACGCCCCGCCTACACATTCACAGACCGACCTCAAGCATAGCTTAATCTACAATCGACCCGTGGGGCTGCCATTACTTAGCCATGAGCCCTTCTTTTTTGTGTAGTAACTAAGTTAATAATAATAATAACTAGCGACCCGCCCCGGCTTCGCACGGGTGCAATGGAGAAACACTGATAATTTTAGAGCCATTATTTCTTGTAAAAAGTATAGGATAAAAAATGGTTATTGTGGGTTATCCCTAAGAGATAGACATATACCATCGCGGACTTTTTTGTAGACCTTTTTAAGGTGTACAATACTGTAGTACATTATTTTGATCTATCTCGACGGGGTCAGCCAGCGTTTACAATGTAAGCGCAAAAAAATGTGTTTATTTACGACATCACATTAAAAACCTCTAAAATTATCAGTGTTTCTCTACTATATTATGCATGTATTATACATATAAACCTTCCTCTTGAATCACTCTATCTATTAAAAAAAACTGCATCAAAATCCGTTGCGTAGTTTTAAGGATCTAAGCATATATAGGGACAGACAGACAGGGAAGCGACTTTGTTTTATACTATGTAGTGATAATTCAGCTTTCACGAGAACCTCGTGAAAGCTGAAAAAGATAAACAGAATAAATATCTTGACCTGGCTCGCGAGGTTGTCGACATGTGGGAAGTGGATACAGCAATCATTGTGCCGATAGTCGTGACGGCCAATGGCATAATAGCCAAGAGCCTCGATCAACGCCTGAAGAGGCTCTCGTTAGGCGGCTGGATCAAGTGCTTGATCCAGAAAGCGGTACTTTTGGACACGGCGCGTATCGTTAGGAGGTTCCTCTCTCAGCAGCCCTGACCGCCGGTAGCTTGGACCCTGCTCCCGATACCGGTGGGCTACTATTTTTTAATATTTTTAAATGTTTTTTTATTTTTTTTTATTTTATGTTTATATAAAAATATTTAAAAATATAGATAATAAGTGTATAAAAATGAAATAAAGGAAATAATAATAATAATTAATAGCCAAAAGCCTCGACCAACACCTGAGGAGGCTTTCGTTAGGCAGCTGGATCAATGGCTTGATTCAGAAAGCGGTACTTCTGGACACGGCTCGCATTGTCAGGAGGTTCCTCTCTCTGGAGCCCTGACCGCCGGTAGCTTGGACCCTGTTCCCGTTACCGGAGGGCTACTATTTTTTATATTTTTAAATGTTTTTATATTCTAATATTTAAAAATATAATTGATATGTATTTAATTAAACAAAGGAGAAAATAATAATAATGTTTATTCACAAAAAATACAGAAACACATTTGTAATGTACAGACTCCAGCACATCAAGCTAACTATAATCTGTCAAATTTCTTTAATAGATTTTCAACTTTATCGCTAAAGCATAAAGTTGAAGGTTGATTGAGAAAATTTGACAGTTTCGGGTAGCTTGATGTGCTAGCGTCTGTACATTACAATTCATTACAAGTTGCAAAATGAAATTATTAATAATTAATTATTAAATTAATTTATTAAACACAAAATCAAATCTGTACAAAATGTCGTGTTTAGTGTTTATTTTTTTTGTTTTGGTTTGTTTTTTCTAGTTTTAAATATTTTTAGTAGTGTGTATATCCTATAAGAAACTTATTAAGAAAAGTTTTTTTTTTACTAGAAATCCTCGACCGTAGTCTGGGCGAACTAAAATGTTCTTTACAAATCAACTTTATGGTGGAAATCGGATGGCTTTTGGCTCAGTACTACTTCGCTGGATATAGGTATGTATTTATTTATTTACACTCATGCTATAAATCCTCTATAAAGGTTTCCGAAACAGTTAGCTTATTGCCAATATTAAAAAAAAAAAACAGTGTCATATTAACCATAATATCATCCAAATGAGTGTTATAATGTTGTACTAAATTTCATTATGCACTCCTTTGCTTTTTCGATCCCTTCCTTACTCCTCAAACAGCCACATTCTCAATACTCAATTCGTGGTATGTTTATGAATTTCAAAAAAAGAACACTGTCATGCACGCGCGTTTCACTACCACAGCACCGTAATTAAAAAAAAAAAAGTTATAGTTTATTCGAATTCACGTCGTATCCCGCCATTTTTGTTCGAAATTAGTATTGCAAAAATTTAATACATAGTTTGTTTGTATTAGATACTCAGCAAATAAAGTTTCCATGAATTTACATAGAGTTCTTACAACACCGTATGGTTTACGTGTTTTGGGTTTCCCATATACTAAACATGATGTATATTTTAGCATTATGTATTTGTTGAAGTATACTTATGCAAATTTTTTGAATTATATGTCCATTATGTGTATATTGTTCATGTATCTGTACACATACGCTGGTTGCGGAGACAACGCACCTGACCGTTCCTGAATATCAGTTTTTACTCTAGTTTGAACGTTAACGACAAACAAATAAGGTTGAATTTCTTTCAGCGAGAAGAAGCTAACGATTTTGTACGGTGAAGATTGCTCTGATCTCAAGAATATAAATAAGAAGAAACCTCAAGTCGACGCGCATTACGTCACAATGTCTACTCCTTTCGGCAAACATCACACGTGAGTTTTATTTCATTTAAAACTATAGTCCGTTCGCATTAAGAAAATAGTGAGTCATCAGTACAACTGAAAAAGAGCTAACAGTCTTAAAATAAATATAATAATATGTACAAGTATAGAAAAAGGAGAGTAAATAATCTAAGGGCATCAAAAAATTCGTCCGCATCGCTGTCAATAGGAAACTTGCCGAAAAGGCTGGCAGCATCGCCACGTTGTATGGCAATGCTGATTCTTTGGCCAAAAAATAGGCCAGCCCTCTGGAAGAGTCGACCAAACGCTTGTCGTTGTTTCGAAATACTAGGGGGGCACTCGGACCCCATGGCCCTAGTGTTTCAACCCCAAACGGCTCGAATATACAACGTGTAACGTTAAATGCGCAAAACCTGAAAATAGTTTGATCACAATAACGAGCAGAATTAATTGAACCACTTTTTAATATAGGTCATATTTTTCAAAAAATCTTCATTAAAAACGTTGCCGTGTCTATTTATTAATAGTTCAAGCAACCCAATGTCAGCGCGGCGCAGCGGC
Organism: Eremobia ochroleuca; assembly: GCA_949629135.1. NCBI lineage: Eukaryota > Metazoa > Arthropoda > Insecta > Lepidoptera > Noctuidae > Eremobia > Eremobia ochroleuca. The sequence goes on along the minus strand of OX451413.1, from coordinate 8,075,105 downwards.
CCGGTGACGACTCCTGCCTCGATAAAGCGTCGTCGCAGACGCAAGAAACGATCAGAATGGCCAGTAAAACTAAAACAGCACATAAAACCTTTAAATTTTTTTTTATGACTTATTTTCTCTCTGAAATAGGTCAATTGAATTAAAAATCAGTTGGGGTGTCTGAGGTTTTGCGCATTTAACTTTACACGTTGTACTTATAAGTTCCAAAGAGGTTGGAGTATTTGCGCCGTTTGAGGTTGTCCGCACCTGCAGCAGCCGCCCAAGCACAGCCCACCGTACTTTGAAGATGGGATAGTAATAATAATAATAATATTCCACAACTTTCACACAACGCCATCTAGTCCCAAACTAAGAGCAGAAAGAACAGAGCTTGTGCTATGAGTACTAGACAACTGATAAACATACATACGGGGTGTCCGAAAAGTCATGGATTACCTTTTACCTGCTGATGGGCCACATTGAGATCTACCAATAAAAAAAAAAGACTTACCAATATTTTTTTCTATATACCGATCTATATATAATAATACCGATCAAAAATAAGGTAAATTTTTTTTTGGTGAAAATGTTAAGTTTGAACCTAAATTTTAGGTATTTAAAAGATGATATCTGTAACTCTCTTGTATTCAATCGATATTAGGATGATTCAAGATGAAAATAAAAAAAAACCTGTACTCGAAAAAGTTTTCATTCATAGAAATGGCATGGAAAAAACTGATCAAAGGTAGAGATTTTCCAAAATTTGACTAAACATCAAAAAACTCGGAAACCATAAGACTTATGTGGTCACTTTTTTTTTATTGGTAGATACCAATGTGGCCCATCAGCAGATAAAAAGTAATCCATGACTTTTCGGACACCCAGTATATATTTGTAAATACATACATATTATAGATGAATTACACCCAGACAAAGAACAAAGGATCTCGCAAGGAAATGATGGCGCAAGGGTGTCGACACACGTTGCACTCCACACCAAAGGCCTACCTACCTTCCAAGGCATTATGGCCATTCCGTCTGGTCTCTTATGTTAATTAACAAATGTTGTTTCAGGAAAATGATGATCCTGTGTTACGAAGACGGGTCCCTTCGAGTGGTCATATCCACAGCGAACTTGTATCTCGACGACTGGGAGAATAGAACGCAGGGGTATTTAAAACTAAAATATAATTTGTTCTCCCACAAAATTAGTTACTTATCTATAGGGTGACTGGTAATTTGTGACCGATACTTAAACACATGATTCTACTCATGACAACAAACAACTTTTACTATCGGACCAAATCCAAAACCGCGAAAAAAAAATCAGCTGTTCCCTACATTTATGTTCGTACGAGTCGTCAAAATGTAGGGAACAGCTGATTATTTTTCGCGATTTTAAGTTTGGTTCCATAGTAAAAGTTGTTTGTTGTCATGAGTAGAATCATGTGTTTAATTATCGATCACTAATTACCAGTCACCCTATATTTATACTAATAATAAAGCTGGAGTGTTTGTTTGTATGAACGCGCTAATCTCTGTGAAATCACACTAATATTATAAAGGCGAAAGTTTGTGTGTGTTTATATATGTTTGTTACTTCTTCAAGCTCAAACGGCTGAACGGATTCGGATGAAATTTGGCTCACAGATAGTTTATAACCAGGATTAACACATAGGATACTTTTTATCCTGATGTTTCTACGGGATCGACACTTATGCGGGTGAAACCGAGGGGTGCAACTAGTAAAAAATAAATCCATTTTTTTTTCATATCCGGCCAGTTCCAGAGATTAGCGCGTTCAAACAAACAAATAAACAAACTCTTCAGCATTATTATTAGTACAGATAGCAACAAATCACGTTTGTGAAGTTTTGCTAACTAATTAAAAAAAAAGACGTACTTACACGGTTTTTTTTTAAATTTATGTATTTCCCGTTTTCAGCCTCTGGTTCAGCCCCTCCTGCCCCGAGCTGCCTCCAGACGCGATGCCACACGACGGGGAATCCCCCACGATGTTCAAGAAGTGTCTGCTGAGATATCTGAACCACTACCATCTACCTCAGCTAGCGTTTTACGTGGAGAGGGTCAAGAGATGCGATTTTAGTCGAATTAAGTAAGTACCTGTACCTTGGATGACCTAAAAATGCCACTGATGCCGCAATTAACGTGGCCAAACTACAACATTGTTTTTTGTATATTGCAAACCTGAATATAGTTGGTTCAGAACAAGTAACTGAATCGATTCCAATAATTTTTACACCATGTTATATTTTGTCCCAAAAATATTTAAAAAAGGTTACAAGTTAGACACCGAGCGATACTAAGTACATATCCGCAATCATATGCGCACAAAACAGGTCACGGCCGGTCGGCCGGCGGCGCGTGGTAAGTGGTAACCATCTTTTTGTATGGACAAGCAGGTAGCACAACAAGCTTATAACTTTGTGATTTTTCATGATACAGTTTTGAAATATTGTACATAGATTATTTACATAAAAATACAAGAAACGTGCCTAGGCACGTTTCTTGTATACTAGTCCTTATATAAGGAATATTCTAAGAAAAAAATAAAATAAAAAAAAAAACAAAATTCATATTCTGACTATGTTTCTGTTTTGTTATTTTATTTTAAAACCTCACAAAATAGTAATGTTTTGACAACTAAAATAATAGTTTTCAAATTATATAAAATGATCAATAGATTTAGCATAAAAATATGATTAAAATCTCGATTATGATTGTAAATGTTTGCTTAGTCAATCCCCAGCATCAGTGGGCTGACACTGACAGATCTCCACGCAAGTTTTCACGGTGAGATTTTTACAGAATCGACATGCGGTGCGGGTTGGAAGATGTCCGTAATAAAAAGATCAATTCAAATAATAAATCGCTATCCTTACTCGTCAGTGTCCGTGGAGTTTCTTGTACGTTCTTCTCTATAGGTACCTACTACGCTTTGGAATGGGCAACTAGCTTCATCTTTCTGACTGACCGACCCCTTGACAATTCAGAAGTGCCTGAATTGAAAAAAATATTTTTAGTTCACAAATACTCACAAAACCTATACAACGTGTAACGTTAAATGCGCAAAACCTCGGACACCCCAACAGATTTTTAATTCAATTGACCTATTTCAGAGAGAAAATAAGTCATTAAAAAAATTGTAAAGGTTTTATGTGCTGTTTTAGTTTTACTGGCCATTCTGATCGTTTCTTGCGTCTGCGACGACGCTTTACCGAGGGAGGAGTCGTCACCGGGCCGCTGCGCCGCGCTGACATTGGCTTGCTTGACCTATTAATAAATAGACATGGCAAAGTTTTTAATGAAGGTTTTTTGAAAAATGTGACCTATATTAAAAAGTGGTTCAATTAATTCTGCTCGTTATTCTGATCAAACTATTTTCAGGTTTTGCGCATTTAACGTTACACGTTGTATGTTTTAGCGTATTCCTTGTAGCATCAGTCCCCGGTTCTCACTTCGATCTAGACTGGGGCATGACGCGGGTGGGCGCGTTGCTGAGACAGCACTGCTGTGTGCCTGCGGAGGACACCAGGCAGTGGCCGCTTATAGCGCAGGCTAGCAGCATCGGCAGCTATGGGAAGGAGCCTAAGGTTGGTACCAACCTAAAACGAAAGAAAGAAAGAAAAACCGGTTTCATGAACACCGGTTTTTGTTTAAACGTGATTTCACGAAAACCGGTTTTTGGGTGTGGTATGTTGCAATAACTTGCCTTTCAAGTTAGGATTTTTACTTAGACCCATGGTATAAATCCTCTATAAAAGTTTCTGGAAGAGTTAGCTTATTGCCAACATTAAAACAACAAGGTTTTATATCATATAAATTGTGTAATGACGTTATGAGTTGATAGTAAAAAGTTTAAAGGAAAAGTTTATTTTATTAACTCATTTAAATAAAAGCTTGCTTTTTAAAAACATTTTTTTTTTACTTTTAATTATATTATACTAGCGATAGCGGCCCGCCCCAGCCTCGCACGGGTGCAATGTTTTTTTCGATTTTTCGAAATTTTCTTTCATACAAACCTTGTCCTGCAATAGCGAAAATGCAAAAAAAAAGAATTATCCAATTTGGTGCAGTCATTCCGAAGTTACGCGCGTACAGACATTTCGGTGACTTGTTCTTGTATGTACTGTGTAAGGATTCATTTAGGTAATTGATTATCATCTAATTGTACTTTTGTGTGTTGTGCTGGTTTTTGTGTGCGCCAAAAACAAATGGTTTATTTATCTATCTAGTATGAAGTTATACAGTCAATTTTATGGTAGGGCCGGCTTTGTCTAGCAGTTATACTAAAACGTTTATAACTTGGCAATTTGTTATGCTTTTGCAGTTTTTATAATATTGTTTGCACTATTTGCGAGGTATTTCATCAGAATTTAAGAAAAAAAATTGGCATCATTAATGAAAGAAAAGAAAACAGATTTCATAAAACCGGTTTTTGGTAAAACACGATTTCTTGAAAACCGGTTTTAGGGCATGGTATGTAAAACACACATTTCAATACTGCACAAGTCAAGTTGTGTCGGTGTGCAATTGTCCTAACACTGTTTTTTGTTCCACAGTTATGGCTGACCGGGGACTTCCTTCACAACTTCACTAAAATTAAGAATCAGTCTCAATTGTTATCCAGTCCGCCTGAATTGAAGATTGTATACCCTTCATTAGGTAAGATTCTCTAATTAATTTTATCTGCCTAGCTTTGGTTCAAAATCCAAATATCAATGAATTAATCAAGTAAATATAATATAATATTTTATTTATTTTATTATTTATGTACACAAAGTAAAATACATACGGATATGACATAATTATAATTTGAGTACAAAGGTAGTGCTTATTTCTTAAGAAATTTCTTCCAGCAGACCTGTGAAAGGAGAAGTAAAAAGGAAATGTAGACAATAGTGTGTGAGAACAAAAAGAGAAAAATATGAGTTTGTGAAGTCTAAAACTAACATATTAAATATACATACACATATAAGGGGCTGCCGGTCGATTCTGGAAAAATCTCACCGTGATAACTAAGTTGAAGTGAGCTTAGAGTGAGCTGTGAGTCATGCTGATGCTAGGAATTGACACTATTGACGACTCACTCCACGCTCACTTCACCCAAGCTTTCACGGTTAGATGATTACAGAATCACACGGCTGTTCATTTATTACTTAAGACAATTTTAACCAATTTCTGACACCCCCTTCCCCCTACGTAAGAAAAAATAAGACTTGAATGAACCTTCTGAATCTTACGGAAGATCAGTATCTACCAAAATTGCAAAGAAAAAGTAGCAACATTTTTTAAATCTTATAATTTTTGTTTATTTTTGTGATCTTACGTAAGAACAATCTAAACCCTCTCCCACCCTTGTAGGAGAAAACAAGACTTGTTTGGACCCCCCTTCTCCCCTTTTTTTTTTGGTTGGGAAATTATCATATAACTCCCCCTCCACCCCCACCCCCTAACCCCTCAAATCGTCTTACGTAATACATGAACAGTACGTAATAATTTGAATTATATTATTTATTTTGTTATATTTTAATATCAACAGAAAACGTGCGACAATCTCACGACAATCTTTTGGGCGGTGGGTGTCTCCCATACGCGGCGGACGCGCACGCGAAGCAGCCCTGGCTCAACGCTTTCTTATAGTAAGTACACCATTATTTATTTATTTAAACTTGCGCGGCCGTGACTTGTGTTGTGCGCATATACTTAGTGTCGCTCAGTGTCCATCTTGTAACATTTTTTAAATATTTTTGGGACAAAACATAACATGGTGTAAAAATTATTGGAATCGATTCAGTTACTTATTCTGAACAAACTACAACATGTAACGTTAAATGCGCAAAACCTCAGACACCCCAACTGATTTTTAATTCAATTGACCTATTTCACAGAGAAAATAAGTCATTAAAAAAATTGTAAAGGTTTTATGTGCTGTTTTAGTTTTACTGGCCATTCTGATCGTTTCTTGCGTCTGCGACGACGCTTTATCGAGGGAGGAGTCGTCACCGGGCCGCTGCGCCGCGCTGACATTGGGTTGCTTGACCTATTAATAAATAGACACGGCAACGTTTTTAATGAACATTTTTTGAAAAATGTGACCTATATTAAAAAGTGGTTCAATTAATTCTGCTCGTTATTCTGATCAAACTATTTTCATATTTTGCGCATTTAACGTTACACGTTGTATATTCAGGTATGCAATATACTAAAAATAATGTTGCAAATACAAATTCAAGGGAGAGAGGTGTTGAGTTGACTCTATGCTATTTGTTTTGAAAATAACTGCAATTTTCGCTTAAATAGGCATACCGATTTGTAGTCACTTCTAGTCGGTGGACTAGTAATCAAGTAGATGCCGATATTTGTAGACGGATATACAGGGTGTTTAATATTTTTTACTTCACGAAACGACGCGCTTTTTACTCGTGTTTATCAAGTGTACAAACACGCTGTGAATGTGTGTGATTTAATTTAATCCTTTCTTTTCAGCCAATGGCAAGCAAAGTCTTCCAACCGGAATAAAGCCATGCCTCATATAAAGTCATACACACGGTATTCAAACAACAAAGCTGCGTTCTATCTGTTGACGTCTGCAAATGTCAGCAAAGCTGCGTGGGGGCAGCTGAACAAGGGGAACGGGGCCCTCAGGATCATGAGTTACGAAGCCGGAGTGTTGTTTTTGCCTCAGTTTGTGGTAAGTTCCCTAAATTTTGTCCTTTTATATAGGGTGACTGGTAATTGGTGACCGATACTTAAACACATGATTCTACTCATGACAACAAACAAGTTTTATAATGGGACAAAAAGTGAAATGACGAAAAAAAAATCAGCTGTTCCCTAGATTTTGACCACTGGTACGAACATAAAGGTAGGGAACAGCTGATTTTTTTTCGCGATTTCGGATTTGGTCCGATAGTAAAAGTTGTTTGTAATGATGAGTAGAATCATGTGTTTAAGTATCGGTCACTAATTACCAGTCATCCTATATAATATACAATGTGTAACGTTAACCCGTGAGAAGGCGCGCCTAATTTTCTTACACGAGTAGGCGCGTGCGAGCAAATTGCTCACACTATCATAAATGTTTATATTTTTAGTGTTTCTATATTTATTGGCTTATAATGTATTTAAATAAATAACACAAGGTTTAGTAAGTAAGAAAACAAGTATTTTAATCAAAACTATTAAACATAATAGCAACTTCTAACGCAAATAACAAAACAACCTAGTATTAATTAATTTTTTTGGCACGTTTCATAAAAATCACAATAAAAACTGTTCCATAACAAAAACTAAAAAGTGTTATTCATCCATGAAATCTACACTAATGTGCCTCTCGAAACACACTGAACACATGTATTTTACATGTTCGGTGCAAAGTAATTGCTGGGCGCGTGATGAGCAAATTGCCGCACGTTGGTACACGGCCTCCACAAACGCCTTGCTGCGCGGTCGCAACGCCACTGAGCGGATCGAGAATTGCGTCAGGGGAGAGGGGGTGAATATTTAGGAAGGTACTTAAGTGCTTGAATTGGTGTGGCATGGGAAAGACAAAAAATTTTTGAATTAGATTTTTGTGTGAGCAAATTGCTCATAGCGCGCCTTCTCACGGGTTAAACGCGCAAAACCTCAGACACCCCAACTAATTTTTAATTCAGTTGACCTATTTCACAGAGAAAATAAGTCATTAAAAAAATTGTAAAGGTTTTATGTGCTGTTTTAGTTTTACTGGCCATTCTGATCGTTTCTTGCGTCTGCGACGACGCTTTACCGAGGGAGGAGTCGTCACCGGGCCGCTGCGCCGCGCTGACATTGGCTTGCTTTACCTATTAATAAATAGACACGGCAACGTTTTTAATGAAGATTTTTTGAAAAATGTGACCTATATTAAAAAGTGGTTCAATTAATTCTGCTCGTTATTCTGATCAAACTATTTTCAGATTTTGCGCATTTAACGTTACACGTTGTATAATTTTGTCCTTGCTTAAAAGGAGATCTCCTAAAATATGTATCTAAATGCCCATTGTAATTGAAATAAACATTTTTTTTTTGTATCCCACGTTCGCACGGACGTGAAAGTAGCGCGCACTGGACTCAGAGAGCATCCCAACGCTTCAACTAAGAATTCCTAAGTTTTATATAGCATTTCTTTCAATTATTTCCTTCTGCCGTCCTTACGAAAAGTGGAATAAATAAATAAATAATAATAAGAAAAACGCGGTTAAAGATTTTATTTTTGATTTGTATGTATCTTCATTACTATACATGTTATCGATTCGTGATAGATACGTAAAACTGTCCAAGAAGAAAATGTAGAACTTGTTTTGCTGATTAAGGATATGTATACAGCGTGTAACGGAAGGGGGGTATCAACCCTGAAGGAGGTGAATGTGCTCATGAAACTCAACAACTTTCCCCAAAGAACACAGGTCGAAATATGAAAAAAAAATTTGGCCCTCCCTTACAAAACTGACTACCAGCTGATTGATTTACTATGGGAGGGCCAAATTTTTTTTTCATATTTCGACCTATGTTCTTTGGGGAAAGTTGTTGAGTTTCATGAGCACATTCACCTCCTTCAGGGTTGATACCCCCTTCCGTTACACGTTGTATAAGGGGCCATTCAAGTATTACGTAAGCAGATTTTTGCAATCATTAACTCCCCCCCTCCCCCTCGTCAGCAAAAGTAAGCAAAGCTATTACCCCCCCCGCCATGCTTACGTAAACATTGGTAGGTACATGCATTTTTCAATGTGTTCTGGTTTCTTTATTGATTCATGAGCCTACTGCTCTTATAACTATTTATTTAATTATTTCCGGGAATCCCTGAAAATGCGTTTCGTTTTCAAGCATAGACAAGTAGGGTTGCCATAATAATATGTGTTCGAACCAAAATTGACTAAATTTGGTAGAAAATCCGGAAAAGTGAATAACTAAATACTGCTGACGTAATCACCTTCCGGAGCCCCCATCCCCCATGTCATCAAATATAAGCAAAGCAAAGACCCACCACCCCCCCCCCCCCCGCCCCCTGTAGTGCTCACGTATTACTTGAATGGCCCATAACCCTGAGAGGCCAAAATCCGAGTTATTGCACTATTCGTAAGAACGGCAGCCTTGGTCTATTGATGAGATAAGACATCGGACTTCAAGAAAACACACTGTTGGATTTTCAACTCTCGGCGGTAATCAGTGCGTTGAAAATCCAGTGCGCGAGAAATAATCGCCGCGGTATAGACACGCCCGTGCGATCTGACGTGCGATTCTGTAACCATCTCACCGTGAAAGCTTGGGTGAAGTGAGCGTGGAGTGAGCTGTCATTCGCTAGGGATTAACACTATTAAGTGCTCACTTCACTTATCACGGTGAGATTTTTACAGAATGGACCGGCTTGGCTTACCGCGGGTCAACTTGAATTGTAGTTACATTAATAATAATAGACTCTCGACCGATATCGGTCACGGTGGCCAATCTCAACGGAGATTAGTCAGGTACGCAGGAGATATTATAGTGCAGGCGTGTGTGCGCAAACACAGGTGCACTCTCTGTTCCTTTACTCTCATAGTCCTCAGGGACGGCAATCCGACACGACCGCGGAGAGATCAGGCGCAGGACCAACGGCGACACGTGCGCACCGAGGGTATCCTGCCTTTTCGCCGAAAATTGTTTGGCAGATTATCACTTGCTAACCAACTTTTGCCCATGTTTCACTTTGACAACTACCGATTAGCAAAATTTTTTATGACAACGTTTCATTTTGTAGAACTATTGTTAAGCTGATTATTATAATGACACAAAACGTTTGGGGCATTTATCATTTGTCAAACATTTCACTAGGCCACATAACTATTAGATGAATGACGTTTCGTCAGTGTAACAGTTCCCTTTTCATAAAGGCAGGATAGGATACCCTTTAGACAATAAACAGTTAGATTTCCTAATTATGCCCTGTCGGCGAAGAGTCCCGTCGAAGTAAAGTCTTGTCTTGTCGGTGTTCCAACTAAATGAATATTACACAAACTAAAACATTCTGCTAGTTGAAAGTTGGCATTTTAAAAAGTGTCATTATGAAAAGCAGACCAAACGTACAGCTTTCACACATCGCCATCTAGTCCCAAACTAAGCAGAGCTTGTGCTATGAGTACTAGACAACTGATAAACATACATATATATTTCTAAATACATACATATTATAGATAAATTACACCCAGACAAAGAACAAATGATCGTGCTCATCACACAAACATTTGTCCTGAGTGGGAATCGAACCCACGACCTTGAGTATAGTAGTCAGGGCCACTGACCACTAGACCAACAGGCCTGCCAAAGTTGGTAATTGTGAGGTTGCGAAATAAAACAAAATTATATGATAAGTTGGCAAATGATTATTCGGTGAAATAAAATTCTTCGAAACGTTCGTTGGCAAGTGACAATCTGGCAAACAATATTCGGCGAAAGGCAAAGAACCCTTTCTGAGGCACGCGGGTATTAAACCGCCAACTTCCAAACTCCGGTCTATTACTAAGAAATTCCTAATGCAGCGTTTCCCAACCTTTTTCAGCCACGGACCCCTAGGAAATCAAGCACAGTTTTCACGGACCCCTTTAATAAAATAAACAGCAAAAAAAAAAATCGGATTAGGTATTTATTTTAGTTATTACAGATACAAAATAGCTACTCTATAACTGTTTATTATTATGTATGGTCCAGAGATGACACCGCGGACCTCCACACATATACTCGCGGACTCCCAGGAGTCCGCAGACCACACGTTGGGAAACAATGTCCTAATGGAAAACCCAAAACCACTTTGTCCATTACTACTCATAGTGTTACATACTTAATTATCCCGCTGTACTAACTTGATACTTTAATTTTATTTATGATTGTTACAGATAAAAGAAGACTTTTTCCCTCTGCAGATAAATGCTAAAAACCGTCTAGTAATCCCATATGACTTACCACCAATAAAATATACGCCAGAAATGTCAGTCTGGGTACAGGACTACCTCAGGTAGTCCCAAACATGTAACCATAATAAGACTGTCTGTCCATTGACGCGGAGCAAGGTTGCGGAGCGGAGAAACGGAGAAATATTAACCAATAGGATTGCATAAAATCTCAATGTAATTGTTCTATAGGTTAATATGTCACGAATTTCCGGGCTGTTATTTAGAATATCCTAAAGGAATTTTCGATCGAACTGGATATTATAAGGCTGTCACCCATCCAGTAAATGGCTGCGAGAAATGTAGCTTAACTTTTGTGATTCCATGGTTCAGATTGTTATTATGTAAGATTGTAAGCTGTGACTGTTCATATTTTTGTATAAATTAACTAGCGGCCCGCCCCGGCTTCGCACGGGTGCCATGCTGATCACTACATAGTGTAAAACACAGCCGCTTTCCGCTGTCTGTCTGTCCCTATGCATGCTTAGATCTTTAAAACTGCGCAACGGATTTTGATGCGGTTTTCTTTAATAGATAGAGTGAGTCAAGAGGAAGGTTTATATGTATAATAAATGCATAATATAGTAGAGAAAGACTGATAATTTTAGAGCCATTATTTCTCGTAAAAAGTTAAGGATAAAAAATGGTTATTGTGGGTTATCCCTAAGAGATAGACATATACCATCGCGGACTTTTTTGTAGACCTTTTTAAGGTGTACAATACTGTAGTACATTATTTTGATCTATCTCGAAGGGTTCAGCCAGCGTTTACAATGTAAGCGCAAAAAAATGTGTTTATTTACGACATCACTTTAGAAACCTCTAAAATTATCAGTGTTTCTCTACTATATTATGCATGTATTATTATTTATACATATAAGCCTTCCTCTTGAATTACTCTATCTATTAAAAGAAACCGCATCAAAATCCGTTGCGTAGTTTTAAAGATCTAAGCATATATAGGGACAGACAGACAGGGGAGCGACTTTGTTTTATACTATGTAGTGATAATGACTATTAAAATTGTTTTATCTACACCCATTCTATCAATCCTCTACAACATGTAACGTTAAATGCGCAAAACCTCAGACACCCCAACTGATTTTTAATTCAATTGACCTATTTCAGAGAGAAAATAAGTCATTAAAAACATTGTAAAGGTTTTATGTGCTGTTTTAGTTTTACTGGCCATTCTGATCGTTTCTTGCGTCTGCGACGACGCTTTATCGAGGGAGGAGTCGTCACCGGGCCGCTGCGCCGCGCTGTTATTGGCTTGCTTGACCTATTAATAAATAGACACGGCAACGTTTTTAATGAAGATTTTTTGAAAAATGTGACCTATCTTCAAAAGTGGTTCAATTAATTCTGCTCGTTATTCTGATCAAACTATTTTCAGGTTTTGCTCATTTAACGTTACACGTTATATAAATGTTTCTGGAACAGTTAGCTTATTGCCAACATTAAAACAACCAGTATCATAGTAACCATAATATCATCGAAACAAGTGTTACCTATAACCTTGTACTAAATTTCATTACGCAACTCCTTTGCTTTTTCGATCCCTTCCTTACTCATCAAACACACCACATGCTCACTACTCAATTCGTGGTATCTTTATCAATTTCAAAAAAAGAACATTGTCATGCACGCGCGTTTCACTACCACAGAGCCGTAATTGAAAAAAAAATAATTATAGGTTATTTGAATTCAACTCGTATCCCGCAATTTTTGTTCGACATTAATATTGCAAAAATTTAATACATAGTTTGTATTAGATACTCAGCAATTAAACTTTCCATGAATTTATACAACACTGTACAACACCTTATGGTTTCAGAACCTTTTATACAGGATTCATATCATGGGTGTAGATAAGGTCTTGTATGCAACTGTACATAATCAGGTATTAAAACACTCATGTGATACTATTATCACAATCGACTTCGCGTCGTGTGATAAACCCACATTCGTGTTTTAATACCCCTTATTATACAACAGTTGCATAAATAACTATTAAATCATTTGTTTTTTGTAAGCTTGTTATTTTATTTTAAACTTGCCTGTCCGCGAATGTAATTACGAAATCAACAAAAAAAAAATCTGCTGTTTAATACAAAAGTTCAATACCTACTTGACCATAATGTATGAAACAGCTGATTTTTTTTTCGTGACCTCAGATTTCGTCCCATAGTGAAAGTTCTTCATATTTATGGGTAGAACATCCTTTTTTTTTTTGTTTTCGGGGGGAAACCTTCAAAAGGCACCCGACCTCTGGGGAGGGAGGTCGGGGAGTGTGGTATTTTTACCTCACTAAAACCACCCCGGTGATCACCATCAGCACTTAGGGGTGATCCCGGTTCCTCTTAAAATACCAATTCCGGAACCCCCCCGTGTACCGTAAAACGGAGTGAATAGGAACGCAGGGGTGAATCGGAACGAAACTTTAAAATGGATTTTAACGTTGATTGTAATATAGTTTGTAGCCAACAATTACACCTAATCGTCAACTATAATATGGTATACACATTAAGAGACCTTTTGGCAAAAAACTATATTATTTCAATGTTAAAATCCATTTTAAAGTTTCGTTCCCATTCACCCCTGCGTTCCGATTCACCCCGTTTTACTGTAACGCCTGTAAGGCACATCACTGGGGAGACGGGTAGAACATCCTGTAAAAAAATTTCGAGACGGTAAAAAATCATGCAGTATATTTTGAAAGCCACATTCTTGAGGAATGTTATAGGCTAACATCACGCAAAGCGCGGGCACAAGCAGGTGTTATAATATGATTATAAAAAAAGTTATACCCAGAAAGAAACGTCTTAATTACGCGTTACCTATTTAACAGCGAGCTCCACCTTATGTTGATATATTACATCACCCTGTATAAGTAACAACGGAAATAATATACAGGATGTGAATTATTTATTAGCTACACTAAACGAATCGGTTATAACTACGTAATCGTTAGTTAGAATTTGATTTTTAGGTAATCACTTTCACGCGATATGATATAGTTCTCTATCTACGAAAATAACAAAAATGTAAGTATCGAAGTTAAGGAGTTTGCTGTGACTGTTTGCTGGGACAACTGAAGCGGCAGTGGGCTGGCCATGTGTGTCGAAGGACCGATGGCCGGTGGAGCAGACGAGTCCTGGAGTGGAGACCGCGTATCGGCAAGCGTAGTGTGGGACGCCCCCCAGCTAGATGGACGGACGACCTAAAGAAGGTGGCTGGGGTGGACTGGATGCGGAAGGCGGAGGACAGGGTGTTGTGGCGCAGTCTGGGAGAGGCCTATGTCCAGCAGTGGACTGCAATAGGCCGAGTTGATTGATTTAAAGATAGAAACATTTCTACAAAACATACCTCATCTTCTACCTAGCATTTTCCCAACTATGTTGAGGGGCTTGTGGTTAACAAGGAAACTTCGCGAGGTGTCCCTCACCGATTTAGTTGCGGCTTTACTATAATAATCTACATGAAAAATGATGAGATACGTATTTTTTCTTTTTTGCTAACAAACGTTTTAAAGGGGTGAAAATCACCCTCAAAGTTCGTACCCCAAAATGATGGTTTGCGGTTTTCACATATTTCTAATAAAATTTTTCCAAAATGACTTTAACCATTGATGAAAAATACCTTTATTCACGTATTTTTATTTTTTATAATGTTCATATTTTTAAGTATTAGCCGTACGTTGAATTTTCATTTTATTTGGTAGGTGTGTGTTTGCAAACCACTATTGTATTGGGGTCATCCTGTAAAGATAGTGTGTGTGTAAGTTAAATAAATAAATCTACCAACCCGCACTGGGCCCGTGTGTTGGGTTACGGCCCAGTGCCTCTCACAGAGAGGAGACCTGCGTCCCAGAAGTCGGAACATTATAGTTGATTATGCTCTACGGTACTAATTATCAACCGAACTACTGTGTAAACCTACTCACCCCGCATAATTAGAAGTATGAACATATTATGTAACACGCTAATTAGTGCAGTCACCTGACCGCGTTGCTCTAACCTGGTTAAATGTAACTCGAAACACGCGACGGGCGAAACTTGTGACTTTACCTTATTTCTTCAGAGATTTTACGGTATACAGTTTGGGTAGCTACTACTGTAAACTATTTCAGGCTATTCCTTTATTTCTCAGAAGTTTTTATTTGTGAAATTTTTCTGTACCAAAGTATTTTTTTCATTTATTTTATTTTGCCTCTAAAAGAAGAGGCAAAATAAAATTAATTACTAGTAATAGTTACTACTACGTGCCTCGGAAAGCACGTTAAGCCGTTGGTCCCGACTGTCATTCGTGGATCTTTGACAGTCGTTACGGGTAGTCAGAAGACCGAAGTTCTAAGAACCAGTCTTACCAAGGGGTATCGTGTTACCCAGTAACTGGGTTGTGGAAGTCAGATAGGTAGCCGCTCCACGTAAAATACTGGTATTCAGCTGCATCCGGTTAGACTGGAAGCCGACCCCAACGTAGTTGTGAAAAGGCAGGCAGATGATGATGATGATGACTTACTAGGTACTACTAACTACCATCCAACTCAGCCTATCGCAGTCCACTGCTGGACATAGGCCTCTCCCAGACTGCGCCACAACACCCTGTCCTCCGCCTTCCGCATCCAGTCTACCGCAGCCACCTTCTTTAGGTCGTCCGTCCATCTAGCTGGGGGGCGTCCCACACTACGCTTACCGATACGCGGTCTCCACTCCAGGGGCCCGATTCTGTAAAATAACTAACTTGTCAATAGTGTGTCGGTAGTGTCTCAATAGAATAGTCATTGACATTTGGTATTCTACAAATTATTTATGGTCATTGAGTTGCCACTGTGGCGCCATTGAAACTCCATAGTAAGACTATTGTAACAATTGGTAGTCTGGTCCACTATAATGTGTCAGTGTCATCGTGATGGCCAAAGTTACGGTAGTCTGTAAATATTTTAAGTGTATTTGACAGTTGTGTCTATCGTGCAAAGAGTATGTAAATGTATCGTGTTTGAATATTGTTTTGGCCATCGAACCGCCATTGTGAAGCCATCGAACAACGACACCTCTTTTCACTATTGATTTGGTTAAATTTGTTTATTTTTTAAATTTAAAATAGTGTCCGTGTGTTGTGAAAGCAAGTGGACGTAGTTTTTCGCCACAATGAGGCCTTCTGTACCTACTTTGCGGTGGCGTATTTTGGCATTGGCTTATAGTGCCGACCGCCGACGTTTGCTTTTGCGCCAGCGCCACAAATCTCGCGCACTAATGAGGCTGCAGGTGAATGCCTTTCGTGAACTTCCTGAGGCGGAGTTTGTCAAAACGTTTCGGCTTGGTAAGGAGCAAGCAAGGGAGCTAATCGACGAGCTCATTCCCTTTCTCCAGAGACAGCGACGGCAGAATGGAATCCCTGCTGAATTAGAGGTTTGTATGTGAAGGTATCTAACTTGACACTACGAACCAACTTATAAAACTAACATTGAATAATTGTGTAAGTGATAAAATGATACTATCAGAATTATGAATTGCCAAAGTTGTTCCTTAAAATTCAAATAAAAAAAAATTCGAAACATTTCAGATACTTATTGCGCTGAGCTTCTACGCCACAGGGTCATACCAAACACTGGTTGGCCAGAGCGCATTACATAATGTCTCACAGACCACAGTATCAAGAGCTGTGAAACAAGTCACCGATGCATTGAACAAAATCTATCACAAACATATAGTTTGGCCAGTGCATCCTCAAGAAAGAAATGCAATTAAGGCAAAGTGAGTGTTATTTGTCAAAATTAATAAACTGAACTTTAATTCTTAGTTTTGAGATAATAATTGTTTATATTATTATTTCTTCCAGATTTTACTCATGTTTTGGTTTCCCGGGTGTACTGGGTTGTATTGATGGCACACATGTCGCTTTACTGAGGCCTATACTTCACGAAGAGCGTTATTATAATAGAAAGGGATACCATTCCCTGAATGTCATGATTGTAAGCAACTACTTATTTTTAGACATATATCAATGATTGGTTGGTATCAAATTCTAAGTTAACATTAACTTAAAATAAATTTTGTTACAGATTTGTGATGCAGATTTGAATATATTATGTGTCGATGCAAGCAGCCCGGGTTCAGCCCATGATTCTATGGTGTGGCAAGTACACCCACTGAACCGCCATCTAATTGAGGTGTCTAATGCTGGAGAGCAAGTGTTTTTGTTAGGTACCAAATTCATAGTATTTATTATAATATTACAGATAAGCAGTAACAACAATCTAAAAAAGTGGTAATCAACTATCTACCAATTTCTAGGTGATAGCGGTTATCCTTTACGGCCAACCATGATGACACCAGTTTTGGATATAAGGGAGGGGACTGCTGAACACAATTACTATAAAATTCATGTGTCAGCACGCAACACAGTGGAACGTTGCATAGGAGTACTGAAGGCTCGATTCAGGTTTAATATTATTTTAATTAATACCTATAATAAACAACCATACAGTCACATAATATTATTTGTTCAGTCCCACACCCGCATTGGGCCAGTGTGGTGAAGTATGACCTAAACCTGCTCCTTAGAGGAGATGCGTACCGACAAGTGAGACGCGTATGGGTTGATATTATGATGTAAGTATATCTAGATAAACAATAATAAAAGTTATCTGTTTTCAGATGTTTGTTAGCAGCAAGAGCATTGCATTACGACCCCATCACTGTTGGGAAAATAGTAAATGCATGCTGCGTGCTACATAACATAACAAACCGCAGCAGGCTACCCATCATATTGCTCACGAGCGAGGAACAAGAAATGGAGAACCAGCTGCAACACCAGGCAAGTATTTTCTACTTAATTGAAATAAAAAACAAGATGATTCTAATATTATATATTTTAAATACAGTTAAAAATAAAGTACCTACCTAAATAAAATAAAAAATGTTGTTTTTTAAACAAATATCAACAATAAATGAAACAAAATCAACAATAAATAAAACAAAAATCAACAAAGTTAAAAACAAAATAAATCAGATTCTCTTAATTACCAGTATCATTGGTATAATAAAAAAAATATTAATCAGTACTTTTTATATAAAATTCAACAAAGTTAAAAACAAAAATCAAATCCTCTTTTAATGTTCTATTAACACCACAAATAATAATTAAAAAAAATCAGTATATTCTTTTTAAATAAATAAAATCAACAAAGTTAAAAACAAATGATATTGTCTCAATTATCAGTATCAACTGCTATCATTGGTAAAGTCCTCTCAGTTACACATTGAATTAACACCCTGTAAAATCTGTAATTCTAAGAAATCTAATCCAACTGTCATTCTAAGTAATCTAATCAGTCTTATAAATCACACAGGTTGCAGATCATGAGATGAGAACCATGGAGAATTCGGGGAACCGTCGTATCAATCCAGAGCTGCAAAGAGGCCGGGCAATTCAACAGTCGCTGATTTCAAGGCTGTGGAGAGAACAACACATTTAAAAAAAAAAATAACATGAAAATTAAAAAAGATTTACAATTTCAAGGTTTTTTTTTTGTAATATGTATTAATATCATCATCATAAATCAAAATATGTCCACTACTAGACATAGGCCTCCCCCAAGATTAAAAACCCCAGGCCTCCCTATTTACTAATAAAATAATGTGACATTACTGTCACTGTAGAACTCCTTGGATTACTGTTCAGTACCTTATGATTCTGACGAATATGGTCTTGGTTGGTTACGTTAATGCAAATAAAATTTTAATACATACTCTAGCTTGTTGGGGGGTTTTGAAGCACAATTACTATCGGCTCTCTTAGCCTCTCTGCTAGTGCTTCCAATGCAGCTGCCAGTCGGTGAGTGGCTTGTGCATGTTCTCTTGTAGCCTCTGCACTTATAAATTCCATGGCCTCCAGCCTCGCAGACGCCTCGTGCGTAGTATCATAGTCTGTGAGATAATTTGGATTGTAAAAATCGAATAAAAATGTTTGGATTGTAGGTACCTACTTCAGAACGCCGAACTTATATCACTATACATTCATCACTTACCTTATCGTCGTCGTTTTAGTTGTTAATCAAGAAACTTATACTCGAAAATAAAATTTGCGAAATAAAATTTAAAACCGATGAAAACAGCCGCTGCTATTTTGACAGTTTTTTTTTTTTTTTTTGTTTTCAGAAAGGCAAAAGCTAAAAATTGTCGTGATAAAAATATCATTTTTAACAATAAACGCATGTTTTTAGTGAAATTTGATGTTTTTGATAATAAAACGTTTTTATATTATTAAAAAAACACATGATATAAACATTTAATTGATAAAAATAGGATTTCAAAAAGTGGTAGGTTTGGTGTACCTCTATGGTCGCGTGGTAGATTTTTGTTAGCAACACTGAAAACTATTGTACTGCCACACTATCGACATACTATCGACACACTACTGAGACACCACTGAAACGCCATTGAAGTTTTTGCAGAATGCCAAATTTGCAACAGTGGCAAAAGAATGTCTGTAGTGTGTCGATAGAGTGTCAATGGCTTGTTGCTTAACTCAAAGTTACAGAATCGGGCCCCAGGACTCGACTGCTCCACCGGCAATCGATCCTTCGAAAAACATGGCCGACCCACTGTCACTTCAGTTTGCTTACTCTGCAAGCTATGTCGGTTACTCCGGCAATTTTCCGGATAATTTAATTCCTGATTTTATCCTTCAAAGAGACTCCGAGCTGAGCTCGCTCCATAGCGCGCTGAGCGACCATGAATTTGTGGACCAGTCCGACTGTCCTGTGTGTCTGCCGCGCGATTCTGTAACCATCTCACCGTGAAAACTTGGGTGAAGTGAGCGTAGAGTGAGCAGCAGTGCGATTCTGTAACCATCTCACCGTGAAAACTTAGGTGAAGTGAGCTGTCAGTGTCATCCCACCTGATACTAGGGATTGACCAAGAGTACATTTACAATCATAACCAAGATTTTAATAATATTTTTTATGCTAATTTAATGTTTAATATAGGAAAAAAAGACTAGTCCTTAAGGACTAGTCCAGGAAAAAAAAAACATTATTGATATTCTGACTAAGTTTCTGTTTTGCTATTTATTTAATTTTAAAGACCCACAAAATAGTAACGTTTTGACAACTAAAATAATAGCTTTGAAATTACTTACATAAAATTATCAATAAAATTAGCATAAGAAAGATATTATCAAAATCTCGATTATGATTGTAAATGTTTGCTTAGTCAATCCTAGCATCAGTGGGATGACACTGACAGCTCACTCCACGCAAGTTTAAAAGGAGATATTTTTTCAGAATCGACATGCTGTCATTCGCTAGGGATTAACACTATTAAGTGCTCACTTCACTTATGATTTCACGGTGAGATTTTTACAAAATCGACCGGTTGGTTTCGGCACCGTATGTCATGACGGGCAGGACTACCATCCATTTGGGAAACATGGTGGATAATTTTGGACTTAAAAATGTTGTCTGCTAATTTGGAGGGGCTCCTAAACCAAACGTCTATAATACATGATTTTCATCTTGGATATTATTGATATCGGTGGAAGAAAAACATCGTGTGGACTTATCTTACTTAAACCGTGGTAATCAATGCTCGTGCCTCCTCTGCATGAGAAGAGGCGTTTGTCCAGCAGGGTAATTGCGTAACACACTATCAGTAGCAATGGGTTTCATTTTGACAGTTCAACAACATTCATTGCGTTATTTACGTTGTTGTGCAGACGCACTTTTCGAACATATGGAGCAATGGATTAGCAATATGCTTCTGACCAAAATCCGTATTGTTCACTAGCAAACTATTATCGGACTTTAAAAAAAGATTTAACGTATTTATTACGATATTGATCATAGTTACCTTAGAATTTGTACGAAAGACGAAAGAGATCGTGGAGTGGAGTAGGTATTACGATAAAAACCAAAGCAAAGGTTATTTACATAACTGCCTCTATCTACACCTACACTAATATTATAAAGAGGAAAGATTTGTATTTTTGTATGTATGTTAGTAACGAATAAACTCAAAAACTACTGGACCGATATCAAAAATTTTTCACCATTAGAATGCTACAATATCCCTGAAAAACAAATACTATATTTACTACTAGCGGTCGCCCGCGGCTCCGCCCGCGTGGATGTCGGTTACCGCTGCAAAAAGCCTACCCAGGAAAGACACGGTCAGCAAAATTATTCCCAGGTCAATTCACAGACACCGACACTAACATCGACGCAGTCATTATCCGCAGGCTGCATAGATTGTCAGGATGTTAAAGTTGTTAATGATGAAAATATTTAAATGTAATTAATACTAAGTTTTCACTTCTGCCGGCAGTCCCGGAGTGCAACCCGTTGTTTTAGGATAGATAACTAAAGCGATTATTGTAGAGCTTCTCTATAAACAACATTTGACGTTAAATTATTTTCAGGTAACAAAATATACTGATGGTCGGGAGCCCCGACCCGTGATAGTGCAACGTAAAGTTGCCCATGCGTAAAACATTCTTTTCGTAAATCAATTCCTACTAATTTGAATGTTTGGCCCTGGGATTTGTTTATCGTTAGTGCGAAAGAAATTTTTACTGGAAATTGGAGCCTTTTGAATGTTATAGGCAAATCAGTAGGAATCATGGGTATTCTTGGTATATTAGCTAATTCACCAGTTGCAGGGCCGGTGATAATCTTCGCTACTATTAAATTATCTTTTAGTTCCTTTATAAGAAGTCTCGTGCCATTACACATGTTGGGGGGGACTTAAATTTCTGAGAAGCATTATCGGCGTGCCAACTTTTAACGACAGTTCATGAGGTGGTAGCCCAGCGGGGTTCTGAGAATTTAAAAATTCCTGGGGGTAGTGCACTGCGTCCTCGATGTTAGTGACCGTGTCTATGGATTTATAGCATTTAACTTCACCCTGTACTTTCTGCATAATTAAATTGTTTATTTCGTTGACTGTTTCATTCCTGGGAGACACTATTGCTCTACAACACAGCCAACGAAAATCATTTTGATGTAAGTTTTCGATGTCAGGGTATACAGCGTGTAACGGAAGGGGGGTATCAACCCTGAAGGAGGTGAATGTGCTCATGAAACTCAACAACTTTCCCCAAAGAACATAGGTGAGTTACAGCTACCCTGAGCTACACTGAGGGTGTTCCTCAGGGTAGCGTTCTCTCTCCTCTTCTTTTTTCAATTTTCATAAACTTTGTTACCAAAGTAATCTCCTCTAGTTTTCATCTCTACGCAGATGACTTGCAGCTTTATCGAAATTTTACTGTAGCTAGCGCGGGTTCTGCTATTGCTGCAATGAATCATGATCTGACTTGCATCAGCGCTTGGGCTAAGTCATTTGGTTTGCAAATTAACCCAACTAAATCCCAGGCCATGATCATAGGCAGCAGATTCGTTCGCAATGCGGTTGATGTTACATCTCTGATGCCTTTATATCTCGATGGTGTTCGCATCGACTATAC
Organism: Eremobia ochroleuca; assembly: GCA_949629135.1. NCBI lineage: Eukaryota > Metazoa > Arthropoda > Insecta > Lepidoptera > Noctuidae > Eremobia > Eremobia ochroleuca. The sequence goes on along the minus strand of OX451413.1, from coordinate 8,052,687 downwards.
AGAAACCGCTAAAGATCTGGGTGTAGTTATTGACTCCAATCTTTCGTGGCGTGCTCAGGTCAATGAGGTCAGCCGAAAGGTACATTTCTCTTTTCATTCGCTGAAATGCCTTCAAAGTCTTCTGCCCTTGAAGACTAAAATTTCTTTGGCACAAACACTTATTCAGCCGATTATAGATTATGCCGACGCCTGCTACCTGGATGCTACTGAGGAGCTATTAAACAAACTTGAGCGCTTGCAAAACTTGTGCATTCGCTTTGTTTTCGGTCTTCGAAAGTATGACCATGTCTCTCATCTTCGCAAGGAACTCAAGTGGCTCCCAATCCGCCTTCGCAGGAATACTCGGATTTTATGTCTCCTCTTCAATATCCTACACAACCCGTCTTATCCTTCCTACCTGCGTGAGCGTTTTTCTTACGCTCGCTCTAGCGCCACACCGTGTAGATCACACCGAAGATCCCTCCTTAAATCCCACCCTCATAAAACAAGCTACTATTCTTATCCTTCTCTGTCCATGCTGTAAGATTGTGGAACTCACTTCCGCCTAGCATTCGTGATTTAAAAACTATTTCGGTATTTAAATGTCGATTAAAAGAGCATTATCTTTCCTCTATACTGTGAGTATTTCTATATATATATATATAGTTATATATATAAATAAATATATGTGTATGTATATTTTAGCATTATGTATTTATTTAAGTATACTTATGTTAATTTTAGCATTATATGTGTAGGTATATTTTATATGTTACTTTTAGAATTCACACATTCATATTTTCTCTTCATGTTCTCGCACACTATTGTCTACATTTCTTATTTACTTCTCCTTTCGCAGGTCTGCTGGAAGAAATTTCTTAAGAAATAAGCAGTACCTTTGTACTCAAATTATTACTATGTCATATCCATATGTTTTTTACTGTGTGTACATAAATAATAAAATAAAAAAAAAAAAATAAATAAAATAGGTCGAAATATGAAAAAAAAAATTTGGCCCTCCCATAGTAAATCAATCAGCTGGTAGTCAGTTTTGTAAGGGCCAAATTTTTTTTTCATATTTCGACCTATGTTCTTTGGGGAAAGTTGTTGAGTTTCATGAGGGCATTCACCTCCTTCAGGGTTGATACCCCCCTTCCGTTACACGCTGTATAGCATCATCTATCCTAGATCTCGCGTCTGAGCCGCGCGGGTACCTTACTCATAGCATAGATCTAAACTTCCCTCCACGCGCACCCCCGCCTTGGTGACGCTAACTTCGCAACGGGCCGTGCAGCAGAAATCGTAATATTTTAATTTCGCCATAATTTCAAAACAAAACGCCCAATTTTAATCATTCAAAGACCAAATATTATCTACATAAACTGTACTTAGTGATGAAATAATTTATTTTGATAGCGATTAATAGCATGAGTAAAATAAATGCGTTTAAATGTAGTCCAAAAAATTCAAGATTTTTAAATAAAAAATGGTTGTTGCGCCTCACTCGACATAGATAGGTATAGTGTGTCGCGGACTTTTTTGTAGATATTTATAAGATTTACAATTAATTAGAACATTTTATGGTTGAATCTTTTATAGTTTAGGCAGCGTACGCAAAATAAGTAACTTTTCTGGTTGATTTTTCACACCTTGTGTCCGAAAAACCCAAATATCTTACGGAACCCTATTTTTTTCCAAAATAAAATTTAGCCTATGTTACTCGTGAATAATGTAACTATCGAATGGTGAAAGAATTTTTAAAAACGGTCCAGTAGTTTTTGAGCCTATTCATTACAATCAAACAAACAAACAAACAAAGTTTTCCTCTTTATAATATTAGTGTAGACTAGAAAAAATTAGGGGTCCCTACTAACACTTCAATAATGTAACCCAAGGTGTAAATACCTGTTGATTACTTTTTGAATTATTCAAATCGGTCATTCCATTCAAAAGACATTAGATTATAATTAAAAAATGTCAATCTAAACAAAAGTCGCTGGTGTGGCCCCACGCAGCGTAGCGGGAATATAATGTGCGATTTAACTTGATAGGTACAGACGCCAGCATATCAAGCTACCCGAATCTGTCAAATTTGCTTATGTGCTAATCCGGAACTTAATGTGTGGTTGCCTTAAGATCTAGTGAAAATTCCCTGAAGCAAATATTTAGGTACCTTCAAACTGATAAGTAAGTAAGTAAGTTTTATTTGTTTAAACATGGTGTACATGATACATTGCATGCAGGATAATAATGTTCTACAGAAAAGTTCCAACATGTTCACCTGCAAATCGTGGCGTACAAATTGGTAAGATAAGATACTTTCGTTTTCCTGCACAAAAACGGTCACTTTGTTCATAGGTCGTTAGCTATGCACCTGCTTTAGACAGCTTTCATTACGAATATCATCTGCCTAGCCTTTTCCCAACGATGTTGGGGTCGGCTTCCAGTCTAACCGGATGCAGCTGAATACCAGTATTTTACATGGAGCGACTGCCTGTCTGACCTTCACAACCCAGTTACTGGGGAACACGAAACCCTTCGGGTTTCTTCACGAATACTCAAATAGGTAATAATTAGTAAAAAAATATAATTAGTCATTAAACGATCAAATAGCAAACTGGTTAGCAAACAAGTACCTAATCTGCGTTCGTGATTCAGATGCCAAAAATGCAAACAAATATGAGTTTATGGAAAAACAACTTTAACTACTACGCGATAAAGTTCAATTTATACTACAACTTCAAACATTTTTATAAATTTTTCAATAGTGCTAGTCACTCTAAAATCAATTTAACAGCGATTAAAATAACGTTGATATATATTTAACTTGAAATAAAGTCGATTGGAAACAAATTTGAGTATGCCTTACCTAGATTATTAAATTAATCAATTATAATTTTATATTTTTGCATCATACATTTCTTCAGTATACAGGATGTAGTTCCTAGATAACTATGTTGATAGGTACCTAACTAAATTATTTAAAAACTTCACTACATAGTATAAAACAAAGTCGCTTCCCGCTGTCTGTCCCTATGTATGCTTAAATCTTTAAAACTACGCAACGGATTTTGATGCGGTTTTTTTTAATAGATAGAGTAATTCAAGAGAAAGGTTTATATGTATAATACATGCATAATATAGTAGAGAAACACTGATCATTTTAGGGGTTTCTAATGTGATGTCGTAAATAAACACATTTTTTTGCGCTTACATTGCAAACGCTGGCTTAACCCTACGAGATAGATCAAAATAATGTACTACAGTATTGTACACCTTAAAAAGGTCTACAAAAAAGTCCGCGATGGCATATGTCTATCTCTTAGGGATAACTCACAATAACCATTTTTTATCCTATACTTTTTAAGAGAAATAATGGCTCTAAAATTATCAGTGTTTCTCTACTACATTATGCATGTATTATATGCATATAAACCTTCCTCTTGAATCACTCTATCTATTAAAAAAAACCGCATCAAAATCCGTTGCTTATTTTTAAAGTTCTAAGCATACATAGAGACAGACAGACAGCGGGAAGCGACTTTGTTTTATACTATGTAGTGATAGTGATCAGCATTGCACCCGTGCGAAGCCGGGGCGGGTCGCTAGTTTTTTATAAAAAAACAACCGACTTCCAAAAAAACACTACAAAGTGATAAATAACTAATTTTGGAAGTCGGTGTCGTTGGTTCCACATTTTCGTTTTTTGACACCGACTTCCATAATTAAAGTTATTTTTCACTTTGTAGTGTTTTTTTGGAAGTCGGTTGTTTTTTTTTATATAAAAATTTACTTATTATTTAGCCACAGGCCCCTCGACAGTCCATAATTCCGACAGTCCAACTATAATGAAAATAAAATGAAAAATTTAAGGTTGAAAGAAGAGAAAGAATGAAAAAAAAATTGTTTATTCTGCAAACGCACATACAAAACGCACATTACAAAAAAATACATAAAATACATACATACAAAGTAGCCAAAAGCCTCGTAAAGTTGTCAGTTTTGTCCATTGCTTGATGTCAGGGCCAGAGAGACCAAAGACAATACACAGGTGGTGACAGAAGTAGGTAGGGCGTGTGGTAGGTGGTAGATACCTAAATTGCAATGAGCCACCCTGTATAAACGATTAATTAAGAATAAAGTAAGTATCTACCTAATATACGACCATGATTTTGGCCCAAGAAATTGTAACATGTTACTAGAAAAGTAAATAGAAGAAGTTAAAGTTTAAGTGTGCACTTTTACAAAGGTACCGACGCCAGCACATCAAGCTACTACAATCTGTCAAATTTCTTTAATAGATTTTCAACTTTATTGCTACAGCATTAGGTTCAAAGTTGACTGGGAAAATTTGACAGTTTCGGATAGCTTGATGTGCTGGCGTCTGTACAAAACACAGTACTACAAAACATAATACCTACTCATTATTTAATATCGATATATCTGTCGCAGATGGATTGTAGAATTCGCTGTTTTACAAAACCGCTAGTTGTTTTACAAAACAACTGAACAAAGTTCAGCTGGGTTGTCATTTTACAAAAGTCGTTTTACAAAACTGGCACCGTAACGCAGAAAGAAAAATAAATAAATAAAACTAAGGTAATTTTTACTTGTATTAGGTACTCGTTTCATTTATTGTTGTTTCGGACGCCATCATTGTTGCTACGACACACAGCGCCGCGAGCTATAAAATTTAGAATCAAAATCTACAATCTGACGTTTCATTTCATGCTGTCTTACGAAACCGCTAATGCTTGACCCCGCTACATTGATAAATGCAAAACGTTTATGCAATTCTGCGTGTTCAAGTTCAATAATTATGCAAAACTGCTGAACGTTGTTCAGTTATTTTACATAACAGAGCTGTTTTGTAAAACCGCTAGTGGTTTTGTAAAACAGCGGATTCTACAATCCATCTGCGACATCTACACATCGAACGATTCCCAAATGTACTTTCTTTGGTATTGTTCGCCGAATCGTTGAGCTCCATAAGTTTTGAGTTGAGCTGCACAGTTACTGATAAATGCGTGCACTGACTGGACAGATCCACCCTACCTGTGTGGTTCTTTGTTCAAAAGACCATTTCAGGCGGGTGTCTGAAATCCATAATATTGGTCAGATCATGTGAAGACTAGTCATGTGATCGAAAACATACATGTGTTCAGACGAATTGAGAACCTCCTCGTTTTTTAAATCGGTTCAGATATTTTAACAAAATACTGGCTGGATTTTGTTTTTTTAGCCTTCTGCAATTTTACTGAATACTACAATTTCGCTGCGATCTTCGCCCATCCATCAACTCGTTACGTCGCGGTCTATCGGGCCCCTTGCCGCATAAGTGTATATGTATGTGCACGTTTCATAATTCTAACGCATTTTCCGTCTGTCTATCACACTGTGAGGGTGTATTTGCTGTTTCAAAAATGAGGGTGAGTTTTTATGTGAAGTATATACAACGTGTAACGTTAAATGTGCAAAACCTCAGACACCCCAACTGATTTTTAATTCAATTGACCAAATTGAGAAAATAAGTCAATAAAGAAATTGTAAAGGTTTCATGTGCTGTTTTAGTTTTACTGGCCATTCTGATTGTTTCTTGCGTCTGCGACGACGCTTTACTGAGGGAGGAGTCGTCACCGGGCCGCTGTGCCGCGCTGACATTGGCTTGCTTGACCCTTTAATAAATAGACACGGCAACGTTTTTAATGAAGATATTTTGAAAAATGTGACCTATATTAAAAAGTTGTTCAATTAATTCTGCTTGTTATTCTGATCAACCTATTTTCAGGTTTTGCGCATTTAACGTTACACGTTGTATAAATAGTTGAGATGGTTAGATAGCAGTTTTGTGTGTTTATTTTGTTACGTAGTGACTTTTTGCTAAGTGATTCTTTTTTGTTACACGATCATATTTTTCAAAATCAAAATCAAAATCAAATCAAAAGTCATTTATTCAAACTAGGCTGAGAATCAGCACTTTTCGAACGTCAAAATTACAAAAGACAGTCCCCCAAAACGCCCGCCCTTCACCACTTCCTAGTGCTTTCGCTGGGAAGAAGAAGTGGCGCAACAAACTCCCCAGCAGCACAGCTGTCTGTTCAGTTAGAAAATATACTTGACTGAATACAATACAAGGTATGCAAAGCAATTAACATTACAAGACACAGAACGCTAAATTAAATTATTTGCCATATGTCAGCTGGCAACGCCAATATACCAAGAAATACAATAAAAAACTATACATACTCAAGCAAAAATTAATAAATGGAAATTAAATAAAAGCCTCCAGGTATAAAGGGCGTGACCGCTAACATATTTATGCAATGCTGGGTTCAGTTTACATAGCTGTCGCTTGAAGTCACAAATGATAAACTAGGACCATAAGGAAACTAAATAAACAAGTTATTAATAATGATAACAATGATAAAACCATGGTCAGCAAGACGACCAGTCACCACAAGCAGCACCCGTTCACGAGCATAACGCAAAGGTCAGCCATTACCCCCCTCGCCATATTAGAGGGAAGGAGACAACCCGACCCCCGACGCTACCGCAAGCAGTGACATCTAAGGGAGCATGACGAACTTGCTGCCGGTTGCTCAGGTAAGAATTATATGATCAATTGTCGAGGTCACTAGCTAACCACATATTGCAATCAACTCATTAGAAAACATTCCAATGGGTTGATTATGTCAATAATAAAATTAAAATTAAATTAAACTGATTTGACTTATACAGCCCAATAAAAAAACAATTGTATAATGAGCTCATATAACCTATCAGTAATTCTTTGTAAATTAATTCTGGAGAAAGAACACAAACATTGTCTTGAGTTAATCAGGGCGACCAACTATTCTTATCGCTTAAGTAGTCGTTGATAGAATAGTATGCCTTTGAACAAAGGTTAGATTTTACTTGAGCTTTAAATGCATTAAAAGGCAAATCTAGCAAAGAAGAGGGTAGCTTGTTATAAAAGGCTATACCAAGACCAACAAATGAGTTATGAACCTTATGAAGCCGGTGAAAGGGAGCACGTAGTTTGTCCTTATTTCTGGTGTTAACATTGTGAATATCACTGTTTTTAGTATACAAGTGTATATTTTGCCTAATATATAAGATGTTGGCAAAGATGAATTGTGATGCAACCGTGAGAATACCAATATCTTTAAAAAAATCTCTTAGAGAAACTCTAGCACCTAGCTGGTAAATTGCTCGAACAGCTCGTTTTTGAAGGACAAATATTATTTACACACATATATTTTTTGTTACCTATTCAAATAATATTTCCTTTGAATGTTATGCTTGATCAGAAACACGTTAAGCCGTTGGTCCCGGCTGTCATTCGTGGATTTTTGACAGTCGTTATGAGTCGTCAAAAGCCCGAAAGTCTGACAACCAGTCTTACTAATGGGTATATTACCCGGTAACTGGGTTCTGGAGGTCAGATAGGCAGTCGCTTCATATAAAATAGTGCTATTCAGATGCATCCGGTTAGACTGGTAGCCGACCCCAACGTAGTTGGGAAAAGGCAGGCAGATGATGATGGTGATCCTTAATAAGAAAAAAAACACTTTTATCATAGTAAATGAAGCTATTTTACTTGCCGAAAGTAACTGTAGTTATATATTTTTTAAATGTTATTCTAATAGAGAGCAACAGTGCTATTCTGTAACCATCTCACCGTGAAAACTTGGGTGAAGTGAGCGTGGAGTGAGTTGTCATTAGGGATTAACACTATTGACACTGCTCACTTCAAGCTCGTGAGGAACCAAAAATTCGAAGACATGTGACATCTACCAACCCGCACTGGGCCCGCGTGGTGGATTACGGCCCACTCCCTCTCACAGAGAAGAGGCCTGTGTCCCAGTAGTGGGAATGTTATATGCTGATTATGCAAAATAAATGTGTTTTCTTTTTCCTAATACGATACTCCTTGGTAAAATAGCCGGTCGATTCTGTAAAAATAATAATAATGATAATAATATTCCACAACTTTCACACAACGCCATCTAGTCCCAAACTAAGCAGAGCTTGTGCTATGAGTACTAGACAACCGATAAACATACATATATATTTCTAAATACATACATATTATAGACAAATTACACCCAGATAAAGAACAAATGATCGTGCTCATCACACAAACATTTGTTCTGGGTGGGAATCGAACCCACGACCTTGCGTATAGTAGTCAGGGCCGCTGACCACTAGATCAACAGGTCTGCCAAAAATCTCACCGTGAAATCATAAGTGAAGTGAGAACTTAATAGTGTCAATCCCTACCATTAGGGAATGACAGAGCTCACTTCCCGCTCACTTCACCTAAGTTCCCACGGTGAGATTTTTACAGAATAGCACTATAGGTGTTCCCCTACTTATAGTTATGTTGTTTGTTCCAGTTAATATGTTTTTGGTGTTTTCTCCTGGCGGCCGCTGTCCGTGCACAAAACGATGGTTACTACGCACCACAGACGTTTAGACAAGTAAGTTTTGTTATTTACTAGATTTTGATGATGATGTTGGAATTTATTTATTTATTTATGTAAAATTTTCGCACAAAAAGGTACAAAGGCGGACTTAATGCCTTAGGCATTCTCTACCAGTCAACCAAGAGTGGTGAAGAGATTAAATGGCAGGTGCTTTGGTTGAGATGAACAATGATAAAAAAAAGAAAACTATTAAAACTAGGTATACAACTACATAAATAGGGTATCACCTTATGTATGTATTTGTGTACGTAGTTTTAATAGTTTTCTTTTTTTATACCTGAGATGTGTAGACAGCATGTGAAAGAGTAAAGGACACGGGGGAGGAGGGGGGGGGGGGTCCTATGTGTTAATCCAGGTTATAAACTATATGGATATAGGTATGGATTTGTATTTTGCATGTCGATTCTGTAAATTATATCTCACCGTGATAACCTGCGTGGAGTGAGCTGTCAGTGTCATCCCACTGATGCTAGGGATTGACCAAGCAAACATTTACAATCATAATCGAGATATTAATAATATGTTTTATGCAAATTCTATCGATCATTTTAATTAATTTCAAAAGTAGTATTTTAGTTGTCAAAATATTACTATTTTGTGGGGTTTTAAAATAAAATAGCAAAACAGTAACTTCAAAAAAGGAAGTCCTTTTACAAGTCTTTTTCCCTAGATTAAAACCCCACAAAATAGTAATTTTTTGACACTTAAAATATTAGCTTTGAAAATAAAGTGATCAATAGAATTAGCATAAAAATATTATTAAAATCTCGATTATGATTGTAAATGTATTCTTGGTCAATCCCTAGTATCAGGTGGGATGACACTGACAGCTCACTCCACGCTCACTTCACCTAAGTTTTCACGATGAGATGGTTACAGAATCGCACCGATGTACATGAACTGCGTAGTGTTGAACAATTTCGTCAGTTACTAAAAAAAAAAAATTGCGTGGAGCTGTCAGTGTTCCAAAAAAAAAAACACTACAAAGTGAAAAATATCTTTCATTTCCGAAATCGGTGTCTTTCGATCTGTATTTTAGTTTTTTGCCACCGACTTCCGAAATTAAAGTTATTTTTCACTTTGTAGTGTTTTTTTGGAAGTCAGTTTTTTTTTTCTCTCTTTATGTAATTTTTATGAAGTTTTTTCACACTACAAGCAGCCCGTGTCGCACTTTTTTATATGAAAGTGCGTTGCGCTGTGGCACGATGTGGCTGTCATGTGCACTTGGTTTGGTGGAACACAAATTGTAGCCTGTCGATGTAGGAATACTTAAGTCTTTTTGAGGTTTACCGTACACCGACAGATTTCAGTTTTATTTTCTGATCTTTACACCAATGCAAATATTCAAGAATGCAGGCACAATAAAACCACTTCCAACAACCTTCATAATCATATCGGTTACCCATCAGCTTTTAAACCTAAGCAACCGTTGCTTAACCCTTAATTGGAGCACTTACAAGCGTTGCGCGGCTTACCAAATAGTTGTTGAACTGTAACCACATAGTTTGCGGTCAGTAGAGTGGATCGAATCATTAGTCTTGAGTATTACTTATTGATTCATAATCAGATCATTGTGACTGCGTTTTGGGGTCATCACTATACTATACAGGGTGACTGGGTCTGGCCCCACCATAGCAAATTCGCATATACAGGGATATTTTTCAAAGACCAGCCAAATTTAAAGGTGTGGTATGAACCATCAAACTGAACAATTTTGTCCATGGGCCCAACATCGTATTCGCGAATAAAAATTCAGCCGTCCCATACGTTTAGGTCGAGTAGGTATTGAAGTTTTCTAAGGGACAGTTGATAAATTTTTTCGCGAATACGATATTAGTCCCATGGAGAAAGTTGTTCAATTTGATGGTCTGTACCACATCCTTAGATTTGACTGGTCTTTGAAAAACAACCCTGTAGAGGAGGTCATTTATTAATTATTGAACCTTACTTTCCCTAGTTAAAGTCAGGTTAAGCTACGCTTGCCGCGGTTGGTCTGTGGATGGGTGACCATCTTTACATACCGAGACCCCTCCGTGCCTCGGAAAGCACGTTAAACCGTTGGTCCCGGCTGTCATTCGTGGATCTTTGACAGTCGTTACGGGTAGTCAGAAGACCGAAGTTCTAACAACCAGTCTTACCAAGAGGTATCGTATTACCCAGTAACTGGGTTGTGGAGGTCAGATATGCAGTCGCTCCATGTAAAATACTGGTATTCAGCTGCATCCGGTTAGACTGGAAGCCGACCCTAACATAGTTGGGAAAAGGCTAGGGAGATGATGATGTTTGGGTCGGCGTGCAGCTGAATACCAGTATTTTACGTGGAGCGACTACCTATCTGACTTCCACAACCCAGTTACTGGGCAATACGATACCCCTTGGTAAGACTGGTTGTTAGAACTTCGGTCTTCTGACTACCCGTAACGACTGTCAAAGATCCACGAATGACAGCCGGAACCATCGGCTTAACGTGCTTTCTGAGGCACGGAGGGGTCTTGGTATGTGAAGATGGTCACCCATCCACGGACCAACCGCGGCAAGCGTAGCTTAACCTGAACGATCGACCAGTGCGGCTGTTATTACTTAAATAAAAGTTGTTATATTATATCTGGTCATTATTTATGCGCCATCTTATATGTTCAGGTCGAGCCAGTCCTCTTCAAACCCTTGGACAGACCTTGGAACCAAAAGATTCCTGTAAGCATACGGTACATTCAGTCGATTCTGTAAAAATCTCACCGTGAAATCATAAGTGAAGTGAGCTTGAAGTGAGCAATAGTGTTAATCCCTAATGACAGCTCACTCCACGCTCACTTCACCCAAGTTTTCACGGTGAGATGGTAACAGAATCGCACGGCAGGTCTTCAAAAACTACGGATAGTGATATGACCTATCCTAGCAATAACATACTTGGCCCATCACTTTTCTCGTATTGGCACTATTTATTTTAAAAAATATCTCATTTACAGCATAATAAGACTATAATGTTCCAACGGACTCCTCTCTGTGAGAGGGAGTGGGTGGCAGTCCACCCAGTGTGGGTTGGTGTGTGTTGGTGGTGGTGTTTTCGAGTTTTTGGTACTAGGACATGCAGCCAGATCATTCTGTAAAAATCTCACCGTGAAACTATAAGTGAAGTGAGCACTTAATAGTGTTAATCCCTAGCGAATGACAGCTCACTCCACGCTCACTTCACCCAAGCTTTCACGGTGAGATGGTTACAGAATCGCACGGCCGGTTTCAATTCGATGTATTATTTTTATGATTATTTCGTGATAAAACTATTAGTCAGTTATATTAACAACGTGCTAGCTAGAAAAATATAGCCACTTTTGTGGCTATTCAATAATAATACTCGTAATAATAATATTCCACAACTTTCACACAACGCCATCTAGTCCCAAACTAAGCAGAGCTTGTGCTATGGTACTAGACAACTGATAAACATACATATATATTTCTAAATACATACATATTATAGATTAATTACACCCAGATAAAGAACAAATGATCGTGCTCATCACACAAACATTTGTCCTAGGTGGGAATCGAACCCACGACCTTGCGCATAGCAGGCAGGGCCACTGACCACTAGACCAACAGGTCTGTCAAATTTTTATGCACCCCCCACTCATAATTATCTTCATCATAGCCCTTTTCCAACTATTTTGAGAGGTTCCAGTCTAACCGGATGACGAATACCCGTATTTTACATGAAGCGTCTGCCTATCTGACCTTAAATGTATACAACGTGTAACCTTAAATGCGCAAAACCTCAGACACCCCAACGAATTTTTAATTCAATTGGCCTATTTCAGAGAGAAAATAAGTCATTAAAAACATTGTAAAGGTTTTATGTGCTGTTTTAGTTTTACTGGCCATTCTGATCGTTTCTTGCGTCTGCGACGACGCTTTATCCAGGGAGGAGTCGTCACCGGGCCGCTGCGCCGCGCTTACATTGGCTTGCTTGACCTATTAATAAATAGACTCGGCAACGTTTTTAATGAAGATTTTTTTTAAAATGTGACCTAGTTATATTAAAAAGTAGTTCAATTAATTCTGCTCGATATTCTGATCAAACTATTTTCAGGTTTTGCGCATTTAACGTTACACGTTGTATAACGTATATGAAAACGATACCCCTTGGCAAGACTGGTTGTCAGACTTTCGGGCTTCTGACTTTCTTCTTCTTCTTCTTCTGACTTTCTTCTTCTTCTTCTTCTTTCTGCTTCTTTTTATTAACTTGTGTAAAATGTAGTTTTATTATTTGTAGTGACTAAATAATAACAGCCACACAGGTCGATCGATCAGGTTAAGCTACGCTTTGGTCTGTGGATGGGTGACCATCTTTACATACCGAGACCCCTCCGTGCCTCGGAAAGCACGTTAAGCCGTTGGTCCCGGCTGTCATTCATAGACCTTTGACAGTCGTTACGGGTAATCAGAAGCCCGAAAATCTGACAACCAGTCTTACCAAGGGGTATCGTATTACCCTGTAACTGGGTTGTGGTGGTCAGATAGGCAGTTGCCCCATGTAAAATACTGGTATTCAGCTGCATCCGGTTAAGCTGGAAGCCGACCCCAACTTAGTTGGGAAAAGGCTAGGCAGATGATGAGTGTACTTTTCCTTAGTAGTTTGTTTGTTCTGCAGAATGATCCTTACCAGAGGGCGCTGTTTTCGCCAGCACCAAATGACGTCAATGCACAAAGTACTACAGTAGTGGATCCTTGGAGACCAGCCCCGGCTAACGACCAGTGGAAAGGAAACCAAGGTAGAAAAAAAAAAAACGATTGTAGCACTTTGTGACTTAAACCCGCACTTAAGTCACGCTTTTCTGTGACTTACATAGTCCATTTTATACAGAAAAACGTGACTTAAGTACGCGTTTAGGTCACACGAGCTATAAAATATTACGATACATGAAATACATGTGATTGTTTTTATTTTATTTTTAAAAAGATAACAGACTTAAAATAATAATAATAATTTAAAAGTATGTAAAAAGCAGGGCAAATAATCAAAGGGCATCAAAAAATTCGTCCGCATCGCTGTCAATAGGAAACGTGCCCAAAAGGCTGGCAGCATTGCCAGGTTGTATGGCAATGCTGATTATTTGGCCAACAAATAGACCAGCCCAGTGGTCACGTGAAGAGTCGACCATCGGCTTGGCGATATCCCGAAATACTAGGTGGGCACTCGGACCCCATGGCCCTCGAGTTTCAACCCCAAACTTTTTATTTTTATAAGTTACAATTTGCTAAGACTTAAACAAAGCACAAAATTAGACCTCTGAGTTCTGTCTTAGCATACCATGACCTGAGATTTGATCAACGCGCCATTGACAGTCAAGTTATACCTAATACTTAATAGAGTTGATGTAATGTTCTTTCAGCTTACGCTTTATGTTTTTACTATTCAATGAGTCTCTAATGTCTACCTACAGGTATTTGGTTTAGTAAATTGGGTATTGCAAAGGAAGCGGCACGCCTTCCATAAAAGTTATTTTTGCGTGGCACTTACGCCATAACGCAAAGATCAGCCATTACCCCCTCGCCATATTTTAGGGAAGGAGGCAACCCGACCCCCGACGCTACCGCAAGCAGTGACATCTAAGGGAGCTTGACGAATATTCACTCGAAGAGAGAAGGCCTGTGTACAAACACCACACACCACAGGACATACGCAGATTATGCTATAGTATTGAACTTGCTTGTATAGTTTCAGCTATACACACGTATTTTTGATTCTGGTATAGCTGCAGTAGTTTGTTAGATAATACTTTTAAGTTGGTAACGGCCGGGCCGCATGGCGTGGAAAATATCCGATCACGCGGGTGGACGGTCAAGGCGTGGCAGCTGTCAAACTCGGATGGCTTAGTGTATAGGTTGATCATGCTACTCCAGAGTCTGATTTATGACCTGATAATGGCTCTTTGAAGAATAAAATCAGGAATTAAATTATCCGGAAAAGAGCTGGAGTAACCGACATAGCTTGTAGAGTAAGCAAACTGAAGTGGCAGTGGGCTGGCCATGTTTGCCGGTGGAGCAGACGAGTTCTGGAGTGGAGAACGCGTATCGGCAACCGTAGTGTGGGATGCCCCCTAGCTAGATGGACAGACGATCTAAAGAAGGTGGTTGGGACAGACTGGATGCCGAAGGCGGAGGACAGGGTGTTGTGCCGCAACCTGGTAGAGGCCTATGTCCAGCAGTGGACTGCGATAGGCTGAGATGATAGTGGCCATAGAGTTACCTCCCTCGCGAAATGTGGGTATAAATATCTGCGTACGCCGTCAGGAAATAAAACCGTGATGTTATGTTTTGTTTTCAGACCGCAACATTGCTTCTGGAACAGGTCCTCTCCCAAAGGTTGAGCCATGGCGTCTACCGTACGGCGGACTGTCGAAGGAGCAGCAAGCGTCTATCCTGCACCATAAGCAGTCTTTGACTTCAGGTAAACAATAGAATAGATTATTTGCCAGAATCATGGTATTTATGTGAAAGGTGTTCATATCATTGCATAGTGCTACATGTCTATAGAGGTATGAGGAACAGGACGCATGCATACATCTGTATCCCAATTTTAGGGAGATGCTACTCGATCGATCGAACCGTCCAGCTGTTAAAACTTATCCACAAGCCCTGACTGAAACTTGAGGAGTCTTATTGTAATTTGGTCTCCTTTCTAGATGGTGCTTTTCGCTTCGAGTACGCCTCAGACAATGGCCTAGCGGCTGGGGAGCAAATAGAACCGGACGGCACCAGGGTTGGCGCCTATCAGTACAAGGACCCCAGTGGACAGCTGGTGAAGCTCAAGTACAGGGCTGGCAAGGACGGCTTCCAGGTATGTCAATTTATGATGAATGAATGACATTATAAAAAAAAATATATCTTTTCTAAAATCAAAACAGCCGTGCGATTCTGTAACCATCTCACCGTGAAAACTTGTGTGAAGTGAGCGTGGAGTGAGTCGTCAATAGTGTCAATCCCTAGCATCAGCATGACTCACAGCTCACTCTAAGCTCACTTCACCTTAGTTATCACGGTGAGATTTTTCCAGAATCGACCGGCTGCACGCTGTTTCAGCATAAAAAAATCCCGCGGTGCGTCAGTCCGACTCGCTCTTAACCGGTTTTTTTGTTTACTCACGAAGCGACGCGCGCTTAACTTGTGTTAACCAATTGTACAGACACCAGCACATCAAGCTACTACAATCTGTCAAATTTCTTTAATAGATTTTCAACTTTATCGCTAAAGCATGAGGTTCAAGGTTGATTGGGAAAATTTGACAGATTCGGGTAGTTTGATGTGCTGGCGTCTGTACAACACGCTGTGAATGTGTGCGTGAAGACGAGTAGCTTCAGCTCATCACATAACACACACACTTCATACTTCGCCATCGCCACTGTCTCGGACGGTACCGAGAGCTCCTGCGCTTACACACACATTTACAGGGTGTTTGTACACTTGGTTAACACAAGTAAAGTGCGCGTCGCTGTGTGAGATAAAAATACTTTACTGTGCTTGAGCTGTAGTAGGTATTATTCTATAAATAATTGTGGTTGATTTTTCAATTGTTCACAGATTCTGGAAGGCAGCCACTTACCCAAGAGTCCGGAGCCTGTTCCTCCTAACAGCGGAGGTGGGTAGCATGTCAAACGTTTTAAATATGAATATGTACCTTTTAACATACACACAATATACAACGTGTAACGTTAAATGCGCAAAACCTGAAAATAGTTTCATCAGAATAACGAGCAGAATTAATTGAACCAGTTTTTAATATAGGTCACATTTTTCAAAAAATCTTCATTAAAAACGTTGCCGTGTCTATTTATTAATAGGCCAAGCAAGCCAATGTCAGCGCGGCGCAGCAGCCCGGTGACGACTCCTCCCTCGGTAAAGCGTCGTCGCAGATGTAAGAAACGATCAGAATGGCCAGTAAAACTAAAACAGCACATAAAACCTTTAAAATTTTTGAAAGACTTACTTTCTCTCTGAAATAGGTCAATTGAATTAAAAATCAGTTGGGGTGTCTGAGGTTTTGCGCATTTAACGTTACACGTTGTATACAACGTGTAACGTTAAATGCGCAAAGCTTGGATGAAGTAAGCGTGGAGTGAGCTGTCATTCACTAGGGATTAACACTATTAAGTGCTCACTTCACTTATGATTTCACGGTGTGATTTTTACGGAATCGACCGGCAGATTGTTATGACTTGATTTCATTTTCTAGGCGACCATCTTGCAAAGACATGCCGAAACGAGCGTTATTTAATTCAAGATTTTGGCCATCCCTTCTATTTCAGACAACTACTACCAACATGCGTACGCGCAACAGAGACAACAATACAACCTCCAACAACAGTACAATCAACAGAAACCTGATGCACAGCAGAATTGGGGACAAAACCAGGTAAGACATCACGCTTGTATTACGTAAGCAGATTTTTTTGCAATTATTAACCCCCCCCCTCGTCAGCAAAAGTAAGCAAAGCTATTACCCCCATGCTTACGTAAACATTGGTAGGTACATGCATTTTTCAATGTGTTATGGTTTCTTTATTGATTCATGAGCCTACTGCTCTTATAACTATTTATTTAATTATTTCCGGGAATCCCTGAAAATGCGTTTCGTTTTCAAGCATAGACAAGTAGGGTTGCCATAATAATATGTTTTCAAACCAAAACTGACTAAATTTTGTACGAAATCCGAAAAAGTGAAGAAACAAATACTGCTGACGTAATCATCTTCCGGACCCCCCATCCCCCATGTCATCAAATATAAGCAAAGCAAAGACCCTCCCCCCCCGCCCCCTGGACTGTTTCATCATTGACTTTAGCAGTCCACTAGTTCCGTCCATCCTCAATTTCTGAGTTGAGCTGCACGATTTTTGACAAATGCGTGCACTGACTGGACGGGTCCGCTCAATCTGTGTGGTTCTTTACTCAAAAGACCATTTCAGACACCAATCTACAAGTCCGCGCGCGAGCTCCGAGGAATCGGTGGCTGAGGAAGCGGGCGGGTGTGCGCCGCGCCCGACCGTCGCTCCATCCCCCGCACTCTCCCAGTACTAGTGTCGACCTTGACGCGAGAACACGCTTATCGAGTCATTTTTAATTTTGCGATAGTAGGTAGTGTTATTTTCTATTATAAATAGTACTACATTTATAATTTTGTTGTTTTGTCACGATGTAATGCGATTACCGCCTTATATGTGCGACTTGAACCCAATAGAGCTCGCATGGGCAAAAGTTAAAAGGCTCGTGAGGGAACACAACATTACTTCAGATTTTTCTCTGACGAAACTGAAGGAGATCACCGAAAAAGCTATCACGCATGTCACAAAAGAAGATTGGTGTGGATATGATAAACATGTTTTAGCATTAGAGGAACATTACTGTCAAAGGGATAGCTTAATGGAGAATGTTGTCGACTCATTTATTATTGAAGTGCGTGAGGAGAGTTTATTTTCATCATTTTTTTTTTATTTCAAGTACGTAATACCCTCATAAAATGATTTCATGAAGTACACTCGCGCGGAGGCTCAAGATGTATTAGTATCGACAGTGCAATATCGACTAAATCACAACTCTAGCTCATTACGTCAACATTCCTTATCATTCCTTGGAGCTCGCGCGCGGACTGTACATGGTCTTCAAATGATCTGACCAAGATTATGTCTGGACTTTAAAAGAGACTGTGACCTCTGAGTTTGTTTCGGCCTTTCTTCTCAGAGTAGTCAGATAGGAAACGCCGACCTCAACTAGTTTAAATAAAAAAAATGTGATTGACATGTAAAAGTGTTTGTACAAACCTACTTACAGAAAATAAATCATTTATCATTTATCACTAGGGCTCCAATCATACGCCATTTAGCTCAATCCTCAGCTACTCTGGGGGGCGAGTGTATACCATAGATTCAGTACATGATTCTGAAAACCAAGTACCTAACAATAGCGCGAGCAGGCGATGCGACGCGAGGGGGTGGATCAGGGGCACGTGGACGAAATCGCGGATAGAAGATAGTGTGGAACAAAATATATCGATTTTCATTCTGTATTTGTTACAGGGTCCCGCAGCTGAACAGCGTCCGGCAGGTAATCAGTACTTCGTGGCGAATTGGAGACCTCAAGCGGGGGGCGAGGATGATGGTCAAGTAAGACTTCTCGTGTTAGCTCCTATTTCTCGCTCGTATGATATGTCACAGCTTGTTCCTATGTCACTTGCAACGTATGTTAAAAAAAAAATCAAATGAATCGAGAACGTCCTCCTTTTTTTTGAAAGCGGTTAAAAATATCCCACTCCGCTATGTCATATCCACCAGAGTTAGATATTCTTTTTTATCGCAAACTAACTAACCCGACACACGATGTCCAGTCCAAAGGGCTTTGAAAGTCTGTGGCATACCTACTGTCCGCCATTTTGATCTCTTTTCAAAATGGCGACAACGCATGAAACCTATAAAAATCGGTAGCTGACATCTATGCAAACAGAAAACATAATAAGACCGAACCCGGTCGTCAAGCGTCACGTTTCCGAGATATTGGCGCCGATTTCCTTGTCCCAAACTAAACTAAATTTAAGTCCAGTGCATCTTTTTCTTTCTATTTCATTAAGAAAAGGACGGAAGATAGATATTAGTTTAGTCCTGTCAAATTAAGACACTCCATAGACAAGTTTAGATGTGATTAAAAAATTGGCTACTAAAAATACGTCAAGTTATGTCAGGCGCCGACTAATTTGCCAGGACAAAACTAATATTTATCTTCTGTCATTTTCTTTAATGAAATAGAAAGAAAAAGATGCACTGAACTTAAATTTAGTTTAGTTTGTGAACGAGGGAATCGGCGCCATTAACGTTTGTAACTTATATTTCTTTAACTTGCTTACATTTTGTATTCTTGTTGCATAGATGTTTGAAATAATCACTCTGAATGTTTAAATGTATAATTTGAAAAAATACAAGATTATTAAAATACTATTTTTGTTTCAGTACCGCGAAAATGAAGTAGATAATCCTAATAAACAACCACACAGTTTCGGAGACGGTTTTGCTTTCGCGTTTCAAGGATAAATACAAGATGGAGACTAATAAATTATAATATTATATAATAATTAACGATATCTATGTTCTTCCACACACACACACTCCATAGAACGACTAGTTGTCCAGGGACAAGTGGAGGGCAAGCGGTCACGCGGTCCGTCACCTACGCGCTGGATAGACCTTATCAAAGCGTTAACACAAACCTTCAACATCATCTGCCTAGCCTTTTCCCAACTATGTTGGGGTCGGCTTCCACTGTAACCGGATGCAGCTGAATAGCAGTATTTTACATGGAGCGACTGCCTATCTGACCTCCACAACCCAGTTACTGGGTAATACGATACCCTTTGGTAACACTGGTTGTCAGACTTTCGGGCTTCCGAATACCCGTGACGACTGTCAAAGATCCACGAATGACAGCCGGGACCAACGGGTTTACGTTTTATTGACACCGCTGACTGCCGAGTAGGTACGTGATGTTTTAAATCATGACTGTCGCACTTTATGACACTGATGCTTGGTACGCCGCAACGCCATTACGCAAAACAGTTACACAAACAAAACCACCGTTTGGCGCGTCATTTCGCGTCATGTTTGGAGTCATGGTGTAATGCAACATTCCTCGGTACGAAATGTAATGTCATATTACATGACTTTAAAACGCATTGTTTTGCGCATGTCCAATTGGAACTAGTCTACTAGCTACTAACTAGTCAACAACCAAGATGAAACCTTATTACAACGAAAATAAAGGTCACTGTGCTGCAAATTCAGATGTAAAATAACTGTCCAAGCTCAATTCATGCTGAGTGGGTAGTAGAGTAGCGGTGGCCCATTCGTGACGGCCGTTACTTACCGGTTTTGTAGGTACTTTGCATAAATTATTTCATGACCAATGTTCTCAAAACGGTGAAGGAAGACATCGTGAGGAAATCGGCTTTAGTTTCCTAGATAAGCGGTTTCGTCATATTAAAACTGCCATCTTGAAAATATGACATTTACACCAATATTTGATAATAAGCCGAAAGATTTAAATCGCTAGATTGGCCCTCACCGTTTTTAGTCTCGCGAAAGTGTCCATACTGAGAACAGTGAGCTCACACATGATTAAACAGCGTTTCCATGACAATCAAGACAAGTCACTGCGTCACTGTGTGCCAGAGGTGGCGTAACTATCTTTTGACGCGGGCGATCTAATGATTTAAATCTTTGTCGCTGTCTTTTTTTTTTATTGTCACGACAGCTGTCACTAAGCCCGTTTAGTGAGCTCACCAATTTTCTAAGAAACCTTAGCTTTACAAAACAAATCTTTACGTGACGAAGGCAAAGTCTGACATTTTCTGTTTTAAAAGTATTGATTTGTAGAGCGCCGTCTCTCTCACTCATACCTAAGCCTCATTGAGAATCATAACGTTTGGAACAACGAATTCAATGTTAAAACACCAAAATTCAAATTTCATTGACACTGAAATTTCTTTACGACGTTCTTGTTACTATAAAATCAACTTAAATTACTTAGCTATACAACGTGTAACACAAATAACGCACAAACTCTTAAGGGGTCATTGTACTCATCATTATGAACAACTTTTACTATGGGACCAAACCAGAAATCGCGAAAAAAAAATCAGCTGTTCCCTACATTTTGACGAGTCGTACGAACATAAATGTAGGGAACAGCTGGTTTTTTTTTCGCGATTTCGGGTTTGGTCCCATAGTAAAAGTTGTTCATAATGATGAGTACAATGACCCCTTAAGAGGTTGTGCGTTATTTAAGTTACACCTTGTATAGTTGATAGTTGAGTAAGTGGCAATTTGAATACAAATTATTAAAGATTTTGAATTCAAGTTGAATCGTCTTATAACATAGATGTCGTTAGTTATATCTTTAACTTAATGTATCTGCTCGTTTACTTAGGCTGTACTTATAATAATTAAGTAAATTATATACTGAATACATTATACTTGTTTTTTATTTGACCTCCTCTTGGTGTCTTTGCCGCCTTCTAAAGCCTTGTATCCACTTGAGCATGCTCAGGCGAATGAGCGGCTCCTTTGGCCGAGCCGCTCAAGTGGAGACGCCTGAGCACGCTCGGCCCGAGCAAATCCGAGCGCGCTCGGGGCGATCTGTCGGTTTTTGTCCGTGCTCAAAGGCGCTCAGTATTCGCTCGGCGCTCAGTGTGGACGGTTGTTTTTGTGTTTGAGGCGAGCGCGTCGAATTCCCCGAGTTTAATATAGTTTAATTACGTTTACTTTTTCTGTTATTTGAAAAATGAGTGGCTTGTGGGATAACGAGACTTGTTTAACATTAATTGATGCATATGAATCAAAGAGGGTGTTATGGGATAGTACATACGAAGAATACTATAATCGCATAAAAAAAGCCGAGCATATACTGAGCAGCCTGAGCACAGCTTTTTCAATGTTGAGGCTCTTTCGACCAAAACATTCATTTTGTTCCTCTGAGCATGCTCGAGCGAATGAGCGGCTCATTCGCCCGAGCATGCTCAAGTGGATACAAGGCTTTAGTCTAGTGGTTTTAAACGCAGATACTGAGCAAGCCACGGGGACTAGCACCCTAATTGCGTAACACACTATTACTGTCAATTTGAATCATTTTGAAGCATATTGCTAATCCATTGCTCCATATTTTCGAGAAATGTGTCTGCTCAACAACGTAAATAACGCAATGAATGTTGTTGAACTGTCAAAATGAAACCCATTGCTACTGATAGTGTGTCTACAAATATGGTCATTCTGCTCTATTCCCATCGTCGCGTGCCAAGCCATTGGGTTCTAGAACAGATGGCACAGTTCTTTCGAAATGAAAGAAAGTCGGGTTAGTTACACCATTTATAACCCAAGAATGGCTGGATCGATTTTTATGATTTTTGATTCTTTGTATTTTTCTCCGCCCCGAATAGCAGAATAACTGTTAAAACATGGGAAAAATTCACTAAACAAAAGAAGATTATTAATTGTTTCATTCATTTTGTATTTATTGATTCTGAGGCGGCACGAAGCTCGCTGGGTCAGCTAGTCACTACATAGTATAAAACAAAGTCGCTTCCCTGTCTGTCTGTCCCTATATATGCTTAGATCTTTAAAACTGCGCAACGGATTTTGATGCGGTTTTTTTTTAATAGATAGAGTGATTCAAGAGGAAGGTTTATATCTATAATACATGCATAATATAGTAGAGAAACACTGATAATTTTAGAAGTTTCTAATGTGATGTCGTAAATAAACACATTTTTTTGCGCTTACATTGTAAACGCTGGCTGAACCCGTCGAGATAGATCAAAATAATGTACTACAGTATTGTACACCTTAAAAGGTCTACAAAAAAGTCCGCAATGGTATATGTCTATCTCTTAGGGACAACCCACAATAACCATTTTTTATCCTATACTTCTTACGAGAAATAGTGGCTCTAAAATTATCAGTTTCTCCATTGCACCCGTGCGAAGCCGGGGCGGGTCGCTAGTTAATGATAAAGTCATCTTAAATGAATACCAGTTAATCACAGTTTAACCTAAAACATTATAGTCGAGTCTATTTTTAAAAGAATTCTTTCTTATCGAAATAAAATAAATTAATAAGTAAATTTCAATTTATTTCCGCGCTATCCACGTCGCCACCATCGCCTGTTGAACGTTTTAGATGAGGTATACATGTTGGTTAGAATAACAACATGTATACAACAACAGCAAATCATATTCTTCTTTTCTTGTTCTTACACACTACTGTCTGACCTACATTTCTCCTTTCGCAGGTCTCCTGGAAGAAATTTCTTAAGAAATTAGCAGTACATTTGTACTCAATACTAATATATCTGCCTCGGAAAGCACGTTAAGCCGTTGGTCCCGGCTGTCATTTATAGATCTTTGACAGTCGTTACGGGTCGTCAAAAGCCCGAAAGTCTGACAACCAGTCTTACCTAGGGGTATCGTATTACCTAGTAACTGGGTTGTGGAGGACAGATCGCTCCATGGAAAATACTGGTATTCAGCTGCATCCGGTTAGACTGGAAGCCGACCCCAACATAGTTGAGAAAAGGCTAGGCAGATGATGACTAATATGTCGTATCTGTTTCCATTTTACTGTGTGTACTTACATAAATAATAAAATAAATAAATAAACAGAATTCTTTCTTATCGAAATAAAATAAATTAATAAGTAAATTTCAATTTATTTCCGCGCTATCCACGTCGCCACCATCGCCTGTTGAACGTTTTAGATGAGGTATACATGTTGGTTAGAATAACAACATGTATACAACAACAGCAAATCATATTCTTCTTTTCTTGTTCTCACACACTACTGTCTACATTTCTCCTTTCGCAGGTCTCCTGGAAGAAATTTCTTGAGAAATTAGCAGTACATTTGTACTCAATACTAATATATCTGCCTCGGAAAGCACGTTAAGCCGTTGGTCCCGGCTGTCATTCATAGATCTTTGACAGTCGTTACGGGTCGTCAAAAGCCCGAAAGTCTGACAACCAGTCTTACCAAGGGGTACCGAATTACCTAGTAACTGGGTTGTGGAGGTCAGATCTCTCCATGGAAAATACTGGTATTCAGCTGCATCCGGTTAGACTGGAAGCCGACCCCAACATAGTTGGGAAAAGGCTAGGCAGATGATCTGTTTCCCTTTTACTGTGTGTACTTACATAAATAATAAAATAAATAAATAAACAGAATTCTTTCTTATCGAAATAAAATAAATTAATAAGTAAATTTCAATTTATTTCCGCGCTATCCACGTCGCCACCATCGCCTGTTGAACGTTTTAGACGACTGCTTTGTTATTCTTACCAACATGTATACCTCACACGTTGGTAAGAATAACAAAGCAGTCGTTACGGGTAGTCAGAAGCCCGAAAGTCTGACAACCAGTCTTACCTAGGGGTATCGTATTAACCAGAAATTCGATGACATGTGACGTCTACTAACCCGCACTGTGTGGATTACGACGCAGTCCCTTTCACCGAGAGGAGGACTGTGTCCCAACAGAATAACAAAGAATAACTGCCGGTCGATCCTGTAAAAATCTCACCGTGAAATCATAAGTGAAGTGAGCACTTAATAGTGTTAATCCCTTCCATTAGGGAATGACAGAGCTCACTTCCCGCTCACTTTACCTAAGTTCACACGGTGAGATTTTTACAGAATAGCACTGCTGCCGGTCGATTCTGAAAAAATCTCACCGTGAAATCATAAGTGAAATGAGCACTTAATAGTGTTAATCCCTAGCGAATGACAGCTCACTCCACGCTCACTTCACCCAAGCTTTCACGGTGAGATGGTTATAGAATCGCACGGCTGTAGTCTAAGATATAAAATATTACCAATAATAACGACATATGTGATGGTATCATCACACCACGCACAACGAGGAAGCTGGGAAACACAGCTGCCTCCTGCCTCTAATTCTTTTAGTTGGAAAATGACATGCCTATATTGATGACGTTTAATTTGTATGGGAGATTGTCCGGGACGTTTATGGGGGACTTATAGGGGACAGTAGAAAACGCCGGCTGTTACTGAAAACCAGCGCTGGGACTCTGTCTCGCTGCTGGGGAGTTTGTTGCGCCACTTCTTCTTCCCAGCGAAAGCACTAGGAAGTGGTGAAGGGCGGGCGTTTTGGGGGACTGTCTTTTGTAATTTTGACGTTCGAAAAGTGCTGATTCTCAGCCTAGTTTGAATAAATGACTTTTGATTTTGATTTTGATTTTGATTTTGATTTATAGGGGTCTTAGCATTATTCCAAGCGATGGCCGTTTTGCGTGGATTTGACGTACCTATGTTTTCCCCCAACTTGTTTTTAGAGTTCCGTACGTCCGAATAAAAAAACGGAACCCTTATAGGATCACTCGTGTGGCCGTCTTTCCGTCCGTCATAGTCAATTATCTCCGAATCTACTGGACCGATTAAGTTGAAATTTGGTACACATATCGTTTTCTGTGACTCAAACGCAGAGGTGTGATGTGAGTAGACGAAATCTGTATATGGGGGTCACTTTTGGGGGCAAGATGGAAAATTAAAAAAAATAATAATTGTAACTGCATCGTGTGACATATCAAATGAAAGGGCTTGTTGTGAGGATCTCAAATATATTTTTTTGTAATTTTAAAATAAATACTTTCCAAATTATTCAAGAAAATAGACGAAAATTGACCATTCCCCCCTTTATCTCCTACACTGCTGAACCTAAAATATTGAAAAAAATACGGAAATTAGTTTTCTATTTATATATTATTGTAAAACCTATAAAAAGTCCATGATATTAAAATAACATGGTAAATCAATCAATAGTTTGCGTACCAGCTTACTTTTGCTTTTGGAATGTATGGGAGAACATGATTTTCAACTACAATGTTAAGTTTGTTCTTGGGATAAATTCATTCCAGCTACGGAACCCTTCATTGTGCGTGGTCGGTCACGCACATGGCCATTTTTTTATGTTCGTGTTCTTTTTATGCTCCATGTTTTGTGCATAAACGTATTTACTTTCTTTCTTTTTCTTTTATGGGGAAGACGTTTGGAAGATACTAAGAAGGGTCAAACGCTGGACACGCCCATGACTTACTTGGCAGCATAAATATGAATGGTGGTAGTACTTCGACGGACAATCTCCATAACAAAGAGCAATAAAATATATATTTCAGTTATCTCCATGTAAACCTCTCTGAACTCAAATGCTTGGCATTATCCTTCGTGTTTGACCTCCCCGCCTGCCCCACAGAGCAAGATACAGATGCGACTCTTCTTTGGAAGATAAATGATTTTATTTTTGTAAGTAGGTTTGCACAAACACAAAAACACAAAACCTGACTGACTTGACTTTTACAGATCAATCATATTTTAAAAACTAGATGATGTCGGCGTTTCCTATCTGACTACTCTAAGAAGAAAGGCCGAAACAAACTCAGAGGTCAGTCTCTTTTAAAATCCAGACACAATCTTGGTCAGATCATATGAAGATGTACGTTAAATGCGCAAAACCTGAAAATAGTTTGATCAGAATAACGAGCAGAATTAATTGAACCACTTTTTAATATAGTCCACATTTTTCAAAAAATCTTCATTAAAAACGAGGCGGTGTCTATTTATTAATAGGTCAAGCAAGCCAATGTCAGCGCGACGCAGCGGCCCGGTGACGACTCCTCCCTCGATAAAGCGTCGTCGCAGACGCAAGAAACGATCAGAATGGCCAGTAAAACTAAAACAGCACATAAAACCTTTACAGTTTTTTTAATGACTTATTTTCTCCCTGAAACAGGTCAATTGAATTAAAAATCATTTGGGGTGTCTGCGGTTTTGCGCATTTAACGTTACACGTTGTATATATTTAAACAAGTACACCACTAAACGGGATCCTGCAAAAAACCGTACCTGCAAAATACGGGATCTTGCCGTGGGAAAGAGCACTTAGCCCTATCCTAGAATAAGGCAATTCAGGTACCTACATATATCTTTGTTTTTAATTTCGCATCCGAATCGGAAGCAGTGCGGAACTGCACCCTGATTGCATAATTTTGTATGCCAACAAGCAGAATGTACTGGGATTGAATATATTTTATACTAAGACCATACTTGTACCTGCATTCTATACAAATAAATAAATTATTATTATTATTATTATAACACACAGCCAATCACTATTTGAATCATTTTGAAGGATATCGCTAATCCATTGCTTCATATGTTGGATTAAATTATTTGCCCAACAACGCGAATAACGCAATGAATATTGTTGAACTGTCAAAACGGAAGCCATTACTACTAACAACGCCGCTCTTACAGTTACGCCTCAGTAACTTTTCTACCTAGCTCCCTCTCTGCATAACACATTCTATCCCCCCAAGGGGTTCAATTATCATCCCCTTTTATTAACAGAGACTGCGGCAGACACGTTCAATTTTATCCTCGATAGTACCTATTGGGGTAGCCAGGAATATATTAAGAATGCTTTGTATTCTTCCCGCCTCGACAACGGGGCGAATTGTTATTGGAATGATCATAGTAAAAATGAGAGTTTTGGCGTGCGTAGGTTGGAAAAAGAGTGCTACCTCCTTCGTCTTAGTGGGTGGTTAAAAAACTATTTAGAGCATTTTTCCATATTGATTGGAATCTACGAATGAGTCACTTTTTTGATACATCCTAAAACATGAAGTGAAAATTAACCCTACAGAGCATGATTTTTCTTATCGGCTTAAAAAAAATACACTAGCCTGCAAATATGATGCCATTTCTCGAAAAAATATTTAGAAAAATCATAACTCAATAGAAACGTATGTTTTTGTTTATGAACCATATATGGCACATCACGCATTATAATGTGAATATGTGTTACGTAGTATCAATGAAATTACAAGAGTACACGTAAAATGACAAATATGAACATGAAGTTACTTCTACTAATTATTTCCACACTGAAAAATTCAATTTTATCAATTTTTTGCGATTATTATGCGCCGCTCGTTAATCGTATTCAAAGTACCTACCGATTTGACATAAATAAATGTTTATTCAGATCTATCCAAAATATCTGGTACTAAATTCGAAACTCAAATACATAATAGTTAATCTTGTAAACACCAGATTACGCTACTTGCATCGATTTTTTAAATATAAGATATTTTTCGGTATGTCCCATATGTGGGACACTATGCGCTGTAGGGTTAAACTCTCCAAAGTAAAATATAATATTTTTTTTTCAACTAGCCACATAAAAGGCACTTTTAAACGTCAAAATTAAAAAAAAAAGTGTAATTGATTCTACAGTGCTATTCTGTAAAAATCTCACCGTGAGAACTTAGGTGAAGTGAGCGGGAAGTGAGCTCTGTCATTCCCCAATGGTAGGGATTGACACTATTAAGTGCTCACTTCACTTATGATTTCACGGTGAGATTTTTACAGAATCGACCGGCTCCGTGCGATTCTGTAACCATCTCACCGTGAAAGCTTGAGTGAAGTGAGCGTGGAGTGAGCTGTCATTTGCTAGGGACTAACACTATTAAGTGCTCACTTCACTTATGATTTCAAGGTGAGATTTTTACAGAATCGACCGGCTGTTCTTAGTTAAGTGACACAATATTCGTGATTCAATAAGACATATTAATTTATCATCGTCCTCACCATTTTTTCTTTAATTTGGGGAGGTAACATCTTCCCCTATTATTTTGAGGATCTAGCACCATAATTGCGTAACACACTATTACTCTCAATTTGAATAATTTTGAAGCATATTGCTAATCCATTGCTCTATATGTTCGAAAAATGTGTCTGCTCAACAACGTAAATAACGCAATGAATATTGTTGAACTGTCAAAATGAAACCCATTTCTACTGATAGTGTGTTACGCAATTACCCTGCTGTTGCTAGTTTCTCATACTCTGTTCAGTAGAGACGCAGTTTTTTTTTGTGAATCACCTCATGAAAGCCATCGGCTCATAAATGTATATCGGGGTCATATATTTACAAATATTGTAAAGTTAGATGATCTTCCTAAAGTTTTAACAAGTAGGAGATGAATGATGATTTTGCAAATAATTTGGTTAAAGTTGGCCGTGACATCCCAGCGCTGATATGTTGGATTCGTTTTCCCCTCTACCGATCATTTTTTCTCCAGACAGTTCATTTCGTTGATATGTATGTATATATGTATCTATCTATGTATTGTTATTAATTCTTGTATTGTATAGTAATTTCCTAGCTATCTATCCCGTATGTTGCACCTGCCATATTTCGTCTCTGCATCACCCTAAGGTTGACTGGTAGAAAATGCCTCAGGCATTAAGTCCGCCTTTGTACTTTTTTTAACTGAGCATAAAGTTTTTAATAAATAAAGTAATCACAGAATATAAAATCAATGTCATTAATATTATAAATTATACAATTGTATTAGCAACCAGTCTGATTTGGACTAGTCTCGCACTGAAGGTTCCGTACAACGAAAACGTTTAATACTTATACTCAATATTTATGAAGTATAGTTTACCTATTTTAGTAACTTACCAAAACAGAGGCCTAGTGGGTTATAGGCGACTAGCATCCGCGCGCAACTTCGTTTGCCTAGAATTCGGAATTCCCGCCGCTTAAAAAATCTGGTTAATGTAATTGGTTTATTTATATATGTATAGAAAGATAGCTTAGGTAGGCTTCATACATTCGTGTCTGTGAAACCATGGAAATACCCATATAAAATTTCATCCCAATCGGTTCAGCCGTTTAGAAGTTATGTGAAAAAGATAAGTACGGAACGATAAATCATACTACCCGTTGTCCTATTACCGGTTTTCCCGTAGAAATGAAGTATTTTCCCGCGTTAAAAAGTAGCTTGTGTTCATTAGGGATAATCTCGGCTTCTAATGGTAAAACAATTTTTCAAATCGGTCCAGTAGTTTCGGAGCCTATTCAATACAAACAAACAATCAAATCTTTCCTCTTTATAATATTAGTGTAGATAAAACAATACAGCACTGGAACACACAGGTTCACGCTCGGAAAATACAATAAAAACAAAGACTTCCGAAACGTAAAGGTCTCGTGGCTAAATAATACCAGCCGCACGGTAAGCTACATTTGTCAAGGTCGGTCCGTAGATGGGTCACCATCCATTACATTTCGAGACGCCTAAGCCTATCAATTGTAGATCTTTGACGGTTGTTACGAACCCAAAAGTCTTACCAAGTCTTATCATGTAACCCAGTAACTGGGTTGGGTTGCGGAGATCAGATAGGCTGTCGCTCCATGTAAAATCGTGAAATAGTATTCAGCTGCATCCGGTTAGACTGGAAGCCAACCGGAACATTGTTGAGAAAAGGCAGGCAGATGATGAAAGACGTCTGAAACTAAAATTATTTTGTGTTTGAGTTTTTTTAAAGTCGCATGTTTCAGAAATGTATGCAGGGTGTCACATTACGAACTTACTTATTCAGATACAGGATGTAGTATTTAGCACATACTTATTCAAATACCTACAGGGTGTTATATTCATCCGTATACAGGGTGATATGCGTCCGGATATTGATCTAGCATTCCTTGCGAGCACATTGCCGCGTGCTGCGAAGGATGAAGGCTTTATTAAATAACTGACGCCCTCTGAATTCCATTGAGCACGGACTGGTATGGGGAACATGATAAGGAAAGTTAGAGGACATTTTTATATTCGACTAGCGTCTACGCGCGACTTCGTCCGCGTGAAATGTCTTGCTCTCCCGACCTACCCCGTGGGATGAATAATAAATAAATAATAAATTCTTTATTTCACCAAAAAGCCATCTCAATACAATACTTAAAAAACTAAAATATAAGGCTTATTTCTAGGTCACAAAAGTTTCTGACTCCTAAACTAGGTGTAGGTGCCTGTGACGTAGGAGTTAGTGATTCTCCGTAAACAAACAAAGCCAGACTTATATTAAATCCGGACGTTTCAATAGCAAATGGTGGAAAATAAAACAGACCGATTTTAGGTAAAGAAAAATAAAATAATCATCATCATCTGCGTAGCCTTTTCCCAACTATGTTGGGGTCGGCTTCCAGTCTAACCGGATGCAGCTGAATAGAATAGAATAGAATACTCTTTATTATGTACACCATATAGATTACAGACATAAATATAGAAATTTTACAGAGGGTGACACAATGGGCGGTCTTATCGCTGAATACAAGTATTTTACGTGGAGCGACTGCCTATCTGACCTTCACAACCCAGTTACTGGGTAATACGGTACCCCTTAGTAAGACTTGTTGTCAGACTTTCGGGCTACTGACGACCCGTAACGACTGTCAAAGATCTACGAATGACAGCCGGGACCAACGGCTTAACATGCTTTCCGAGGCACGGAGGGGTCTTGATATGTGAAGATGGTCACCCATCCACGGACCAACCGCGGCAAGCGTAGCTTAACCTGATCGATCGACCCGTGCGGCTGTTATTACTTAGCCACAAGCCCCTCTAGAAAATATCTTATCTAGAAAAATAAAATAATAATAAAATTAACTGTATGATGAGTTGTTAGAATGTAGGGTATGTGTGTGTGCAGTGAGTAAATGTAAGGTATGTGTGTGTGTGTGATGAGTAAGTGTGGGGTGTGTGTGCGCGTAGTATGACAGTACAGGATGTAACGTTTATGGTAAAATTATGATTTACCATTCATCATCACTGTAACTTACTTGATCGCATCGCCTGACATCTACCAAACCGCGCTGGGCCCGAATGGTGGATTACTGCCCGCTCCCTCTCACAGAGAGGCATATGAACAATAATACTATATAGAGAGGTTTTATAGGCGGACTATGCTTATTGTGAGATCAATGTAAAATCAGCACCCTGATTGCGTAACATACTAGGTATTCCGAAAAACCGAAACTATTAAAATTTAAATAAATTATTAAAATAAAAATACAACGTGTAACGTTAAATGCGTAAAACCTGAAAATAGTTTGATCAGAATAACGAGCAGAATTAATTGAACCACTTTTTAATATAGACTATATTTTTCAAAAAATCTTCATTAAAAACGTTGCCGTGTCTATTTATTAATAGGTCAAGCAAGCCAATGTGCTGCGCAGTGGCTCGGTGACGACTCCTCCCTCGATAAAGCGTCGTCGCAGACGCAAGAAACGATCAGAATGGCCAGTAAAACTAAAACAGCACATAAAACCTTTACAATTTTTTTAATGACTTATTTTCTCTCTGAAATAGGTCAATTGAATTAAAAATCAGTTGGGGTGTCTGAGGTTTTGCGCATTTAACGTTACACGTTGTATAATGCTTAATTAAACTATTAACAACTAAAATACGACGTCGAAATATTCTTCCGCATCGCTGTCGACGGGTAATGTACAGACGCCAGCACATCAAGCTACCAGAAACTGTAAAATTTTCCCAATCAACCTTGAACCTTATGCTTTAGCGATAAAGTTGAAAATCTATTAAAGACATTTGACAGATTGTAGTAGCTTGGTTGGCTGTCCATACCCTACAGACTGGCAGCACTCACATTTTATGACAATACTAATATTTCCCTGGTTGTACCTAAAAAGCACAACTAGAAAAATAAAGCTGCCAAATTAAGGCAATGTGTTATCATGAAATGTCATAATGAATTATAATAACGCAGTATCGCACCTTGTAGCTCTTTCCGCTACGCCGTAGCAGACGTAGCAATAAGCTCTACGCGTCCGCTTTGGCGTAGCAATAAGCTCTACGCGACCGCTACGGCGTAGCAAACTTTCTTTTCGGTTGAACGAGCTGCAAAAAAAGTTGTTAGTTTTAGAGTTACACGTCGTAAGTTCGATTCCCGCACTGAACAATATCTGTACGGTCTGTAGATGGTTCTTCAGGGTCTGGGTGTTTGTGTGTATGTGAGATTTGTGTCTGTAAGTATACCAACGTGTGGGGCAACCAACTTGGGGGTTCGATAGCCAGTGGGGTAATTGCGTAACACACTATCAGTAGTAATGGCTTTCATTTTGACAGTTCAACAACATTCATTGCGTTATTTACGTTGTTGAGCAGACACATTTTTCGAACATATAGAGCAATGGATTAGCAATATGCTTCAAAATGATTCAAATTCAGAGTAATACATAGTGTGTTACGCAATTAGGGTGCTGGTTGGGCAAATTATGTTTATTGGGGTTTTTCCATTAGGGATTCATATTATCAGTGGTACCTCGGGGTCTGTCCACGGGGTATCGTGTTACCCAGT
This sequence comes from Eremobia ochroleuca, assembly GCA_949629135.1. Taxonomy (NCBI): domain Eukaryota; kingdom Metazoa; phylum Arthropoda; class Insecta; order Lepidoptera; family Noctuidae; genus Eremobia; species Eremobia ochroleuca. Next base: position 8,019,449 of record OX451413.1, on the reverse strand, counting down.
AACTGTATTGTGGAGGTCAGGTCGGTAAGACTGGAAGCTGACTGGCCGTAAGAATATCGGGATAAAAAGTATCATATGTGTTAATCCCGGCTATAAACTATCTGTGTACCAAATTTCATCAAAATCCGTCCAGCCGTTTGAGCGTGAAGAAGTAACAAACATACAAACACACACACTCACAAACTTTCGCCTTTATAATATTAGTGTGATATTTTGAGATGAGTATTTTGCTGTGAAATCAGTAATTTTGGTTGGAATGAACGTGCTTTCCGAAGCACGGAGGGGTCATTCTCTACCTGTCAACCTTTGCGCGAGCCAGAGACACACAGTAGTAGGTGCAATCATGAACATTGGAGAAAACATATTTTAAATATAAATATAATATATAATTATACATAATTACATACAAAAATATAAGCACAAACGGAATGACAGACAGATGGAATGACCATAATGTCTTGGAAGGTAGGTAGGCCTTTAGTGTGGGATGCAACGTGTGTCGACACCCTTGCGCCATCCCATCTTCCAAGCACGGTGGGCTGTGCTGGTGCGGCTGCTGCAGGTGCGGAAAACCTCAAACGGCGCAAATAACTACTCCAACCTCTTTGGAACTGATACTGTCGAGCCGTTTGGGGTTGAAGCACTAGGGCCATGGGGTCCGAGTGCCCACCTATTATTTCGGGATATCGCCAAGCGGATGGTCGACTCTTCACGTGACCAGAGGGCTGGCCTATTTTTTGGCCAAAGAATCAGCATTGCCATACAACGTGGTAATGCTGGCAGCCTTTTGGGCACGTTTCCTATTGACAGCGATGCGGACGAATTTTTTGATGCCCTTTGATTATTTGGCCTCCTTTTTATATATGTAATTGTCCATATTATTAATATTTTAAGTCTGTTAGCACAAATAAATCACACAACATCTGAGGGGCAATTGCCGTGATTTTAATTAAGAACGTTCACAGTCTGCCGGTCGATTCTGTAAAAATCTCACCGTGAAATCATAAGTGAAGTGAGCACTTAATAGTGTTAATCCCTAGCGAATGACAGCTCACTCCACGCTCACTTCACCCAAGCTTTCACGGTGAGATGGTTACAGAATCGTTACTGATCTCAGTTTTAGTTGTCAAAAATACTTCTAATGTCCCTACATTTTGACAAGTTCTTGACATTGAATGTCGCGGAGATAATATCGCGATTAGATTTTGAACGTTTTTGATTACGAGAATTCGTCTTCTGATTTTGTATCTCAATGATCTTTATGCTATGATTAATGGTACCATTGCTGAGGGACCCGCGGCTATATAATAACAGCCGCCCAGGTCGATCGATCAGGTTAGGCTACGCTTGCCGCGGTTGGTCTGTGGATGGGTGACCATCTTTACATACCGAGACCCTTCCGTGCCTCGGAAAGCACGTTAAGCCGTTGGTCCCGGCTGTCATTCGTAGATCTTTGACAGTCGTTACGGGTAGTCAGAAGCCTGAAAGTCTGACAACCATTCTTACCAAGGTGTATCGTATTTTTTTTTATAATATTCCCACATATATAGTATTACCCAGTAACTGGGTTGTGGAGGTCAGATAGGTAGTCGCTCCATGTAAAATACTGGTATTCAGCTGCATCCGGTTAGACTGGAAGCCGACCCTACCTTTTTTTTTTCAATTTTAATGTATTTATTTTGTAAAATTCGTTGTGTTCAAAAATTCGTTAAGAATGTGCGTAATATGGAAGGAGTGATGGGGCTATGGAGAAATTGAGGATGCGTAAGCGTGCGTGATCCATCGCCGCCCGTTCGATGTCCACCGCGCACAGGATGGATGGAAACCAACACATGAAGTTTTTTTTTTGCTCCGCTGGTGTAATTGCTGAATGGCGTTCTAGTGTGAGGATAAATAAATAAATAAATAAGACCCCAGCATAGTTGGGAAAAGGTGATGAATAATTGGTCTTCTGATTTTGTATCACAGTGATCTTTATGCTATGATTAATGGTTCCATTTATTTCACAAACATGATTCAGCGTCTCGTTTGATTACAATTACGACAATATCCTACTCAAAGCTCGAACCGTAGTCATCATAACTCAAGATAATGAATGGGCCACCATCTCCAAACCATTTTCAACCTTTACCCCAAACACTAGAGTCTCTTTTCCTTTACCAAACATTTCATTTCACTGAGTTTGAAGAATTTTGTGAATACACAACGTGTTTTGGACTCTATTTTTGGCGGTAAAAGGTTGAGGTTCATTTGTATGGTTTCCGCTATGAATGTTAGGGTCGAATGCTCGATAGATAAAGTATTTCGATGTATAATCAAATTTATGCTGAAATAAATTCAATACTAAGTGTATAAAGTCCCGGGAAATGTACTTTCTATTATCTCGTGTCGTCATGAGTGGTACGAGAATTGCTCATCGTCTTCTGTCCAGCCTTTTCCAAATATGTTGGGGTCGGCTTCCAGTCTAGCCGGATGCAGCTGAATACCAGTATTTTACTTGGAGCGACTGCCTATCTGATCTCCACAACTCAGTTACTGGGTAACACGATATCCCTTGGTAAGACTGGCAGTTGCTCCATGTAAAATACTGGCATGCAGCTGTCTTCGGTTAGACTGGAAGCCGACCCCACCATAGTCTTTTTTTTTTGTGAAAATGCTATTGCAGATTGATTGACTGCCTATCTGATCTTCACAACCCAGTCACTGGTTAATAAGATACCTCTTGGTAAGACTGGTTGTCAGACTTTCGGGCTTCTGACTACCCGTAACGACTGTCAAAGATACACGAATGACAGCCGGGACCAACGGCTTAACGTGCTTTCCGAGGCACGGAGGGGTCTCGGTATGTGAAGATAGTCACCCATCCACAGGCCAACTGCGGCATGCGTAGCTTAACCTGACAGAGCAATAATAATAATAAAAAATAAAAATCTTATGTTTCAAACAGAGTCCATTGATTGGATGACAGGCCTGTTGCTGTAGCGGCCATCCCGTAGCCCCCCACCCGGGGGGACATGCAGGGCCCGCCAGCTAGGCGGGCATGCGCCGGGGGGATTGTGGACGCAAAGGCTGAGCCGGATTCCCATGACCCCCCCATCAAGGCGATGAGGGAACACCGCTGAGTTTTAGTGGGTATACTGCCACGCTGGCAGGGAGTCCCACATACTCCGTTCCGTCCCCCGACGAGCGGAGATGCGTAATGTCATTTCTCAGCGAAAAAAAAAAAAAAAAAAAAAAAAAAAAGGGTCAATGGCCCTGACTGCTATGCGCAAGGTCGTGGGTTCGATTCCCACCCAGGACAAATGTTTGTGTGATGAGCACGATCATTTGTTCTTTGTCTGGGTGTAATTTATCTATAATATGTATGTATTTAGAAATATATATGTATGTTTATCAGTTGTCTAGTACTCATAGCACAAGCTCTGCTTAGTTTGGGACTAGATGGCGTTGTGTGAAAGATGTGGAATATTATTATTATTATATTATTGGTTAGTATTGGTACAAAATCTTAGAAACTAGTGTTAGTACTTATATCTGCCGGAAAAAAAAAATCAAATTAAAGTATACCTAAGCCACAGTGGCATGTAGGCATATCCAATGTCCCCGTATAGGGCTATCCCACCTGTCCGCTATGGTTTTCAGGCTGTTGGCAATGGAGATAAAATAATTTACATAAAGAAACAAGCATTTATACTTTTTTAGGGTTCCGTACATCCGAATAAAAAAACGGAACCCTTATAGGATCACTCGTGTGTCCGTCTGCCCGTCCGTCACAGTCAATTATCTCCGAATCTACTAGACCGATTAAGTTGAAATTTGGTACACATATCAATTTCTGTGACCCAAACGCAGGGGTGTGACGTAAATAGACGAAATCTGTATATGGGGGTCACTTTTGTGGTGAAAGTGGAAAATTAAAAAATAGAAATTTGCAAACTGCATTGTGTGATATATTAAATGAAAGGGCTTATTGTGAGGATCTCAAATATATTTTCTTGTAATTTTAAAATAAATAGTTTCCAAGTTATTCAAGAAAATAGACGAAAATTGACCATCCCCCCCCCCTTATTTCCGAAACTACTGAACCTAAAATTAAAAACAAAATGCAGAAATTAGTTTTCTACATATAGATTATAGGAAAACCTATAAGCAGACCATGATATGAAAAACAACATGGTAAATCACCAATATTGTGCGTAGCAACTTACATTTGCAATTAGAATGTATGGGAGAACATGATTTTCAACTACAATGTTAAGTTTGTTCTTGGATTAAATTCATTGCAGCCACGGAACCCTTCATTGTGCGTGGTCCGTCACGCACTTGTCCGGTTTTTTTTTATTGTCACACTGCAGGACAAACGTTCTCTTTAGTGATCACTACATAGTAGAAAACAAAGTCGCTTCCCTGTCTGTCTGTCCCTATATAACTATGCTTAGATCTTTAAAACTCCGCAACGGATTTTGATGCGGCTTTTTTTAATAGATAGGGAGATTCAAGAGGAAGGTTTATATGTATAATACATGCATAATATAGTAGAGAAACACTCATAATTTTAGAGGTTTCTAATGTGATGTCGTAAATAAACACATTTTTTTGCGCTTACATTGTAAACGCTGGCTGAACCCGTCGAGATAGATCAAAATAATGTACTACAGTATTGTACACCTTAAAAAGGTCTACAAAAAAGTCCGCGATGGCATATGTCTATCTCTTAGGGAAAACCCACAATAACCATTTTTTATCTTATACTTTTTACGAGAAATAATGGCTCTAAATTATCAGTGTTTCTCCATTACACCCGTGCGAAGCCGGGGCGGGTCGCTAGTTACATCATATAAATCTATGATCGACAGAAGTATAGGCAAACTTACAAATACACCTTAACGGTTGCCTAGCAACGCACGTGCCTTATCCTAGATTGGACCAATCGCTTCAACAGAATCAGCAGTGCGATTCTGTAACCATCTCACCGTGAAAACGGGTGAGGCCCCTTAAGAGTCTGTGCGTTCATTCAGTGACACGTTGTATTGTGACTTTATAATAATAAATATATTTATTGCAGAATAACTTACATGACCATTGTTGTTGGTAACAAAGCGTGTGGCTAAGTAATAACAGCCGCACGGGTCGATCGATCAGGTTAAGCTACGCTTGCCGCGGTTGGTCCGTGGATGGGTGACCGTCTTCACATACCAAGACCCCTCCGTGCCTCAGAAAGCACGTTAAGCCGTTGCTGCCGGCTGTCATGTGTGGTGGATCTTTGGCAGTCGTTACGGGTCGTCAGTAGCCCGAAAGTCTGACAACCAGTCTTACCAAGGGGTATCGTATTACCCAGTAACTGGGTTGTGGAGGTCATATAGGCAGTCGCTCTATTTAAAATACTGGTATTCGGCTGCATCCGGTTAGACTGGAAGCCGACCCCAACATAGTTGGGAAAATGCTAGGCAGATGATGGTGTTATTTACTAACATAGGATAAGTTCATACTAGAACACTATATGGATCCACTGGTCTGAAATAAAAAAATTGAATTTGAATTTTAATAAAATAGTAAAAAAATATTCAACACCAAAAAAGCAATTAGAAGTACTTGAAAAAAAAAGTTATAAATAGCCAACCGACTCGGGCACCATAAGCGTCCTCCATTTTGGCGCGCTTGGTGTGACGTCATAGTTCATAACATTGACAATGGACTGAATCACAAACACTCCTATAATAGTACATTATGATATAAGTGCGGTAAGTTGAAAATTACAGCTGAGGCGATATTGCTAGCGCGAGCCGTAGGTGAGGGCTATAAGAAAGCAGATGCTGTAATTATCAAACCGCATATCATACGACGTTTTATAACACATTTGTGAGGAAATAAATAACATAATAATTTTTAATAATAATAATTTTTACTTTTTAAAAAAATTAGCGATGTGCGCGCATCAGCGTCTTTTGTTTATGGCAAAGGCACAAAAAATAGGCAGTATTACTAATAAAGTAAATTAATACTTTTGTGCTTTTGTTACAGGTAAATGGTTGTAATTAATTGTCAAAATTAATTAAATTAAAGAATGAAATGTTTATTTATTATATTTTATCTCCCAAAGTTAATTTTATTCATAAAATGTTGACCACTTTTTTGACATAAAAACTCTTTGCTAAGATTTAAAAAAGTACCGTTCGTTTTAGACGGAGCATCTTGATAAACCGTGCGCTTTACATTACAATTACGCACAAGTACGCAATGAGATACATTACGATATTGAAATTGGTGCAGTAAGAGACCTTTTACGAGCAAATGTGTTATAAAACACATTGACATATATATTGTTGTCATAGACATTTATAACACTATAACGTTCTGACCATTATATACATCTATAACGCTCTGACTATTGGCGACGTTTTTGAAATATTTGAATTTCCCACAGTTTTATTACATTTTATAAAAAAATAAAAATTTGCTTAAAAAGAAATTATAATCCAATAAATTGGTGGTGGCATAATTCTGAAGTAATACAGTTAAAAAAATATATGGCCCTTATCAAGTTATCACACTAATATTACAGGGGCGAAAATTTGTGTGTGTGTGTGTGTGTGTGTGTGCGTTAGTGTGTGTGCGTGTGCGTGTCCGTGTGCGTGTCCGTGTGCGTGTGCGTGTGCGTGCTCAAACAAGTGAACCAATTTTGATGAAATTTGGCACACAGATAGTTTATAACCAGGATTAACACATACAATACTTTTTATCCCGATATTCCTACGGGATCGAGACTTATGCGGGTGAAACCGCGAGGCGCATCTAGTTTGGGTCATATAATAGTCCAGACCCTATTCTAAATTTAGGGTACGGTTAATAGACTGTCCTCCAATTACAATTGGACTTGAACGTAATTGTCAAAATGTGGGTGCAATACATACCTGTGCACACCCTTTAGGAAATACAGCGTGATGTTATATCCAATCTATGAGTAATATAGTATAGGCAGAGGCGATGATTAGTCGCAAGTGCAGATCTGTGTAGCGCCCGGTCGCGGTGGCGCAAGAAAACTGTGGAGTCGAAAAAATACTTCATATATTTACAAGCTTTTATTTAGCTTCACACGTAGTTCTAATGTGATAATGTGTTATCTGGGTAGATAACACATTATCACATTAGAACTAGCAAGGCACACTTTCCCGCCTTATTCCTTTTGACCTTATTATTTGACGGCACGGTTGGCGCAGTGGTTAAGCGATTGACTGCTGCGCTGCGTGTCGCGGGTTCGATTCCCGCACGGAACAAATATTTGTATGACCTACATGTATTTGTTCCGAGTCTGGGTGTTTTTCTATCTATAATATGTATGTATTTACAAAAAAAAAAAAATGTATATAAGTAGTTTATCAGCCATCTTGTTACCATAACACAAGCTTTAGGTTGCTTAGCTTGGGACAAATGGTGCTGTGTGAAATGTCCAGGGATTTATTATTATTATTATTATTATTTATTATTATTCCTCACAAAGCACTTTACACTTTGTGTGTGTTTTCTTGTTCTAATATTTCTTTATAGCACTGTGTGACTCAAACTAGTACTTAAGTCACGCTCATCATCTGTCTAACCGTTTTCCAACTATCTTGGGGTCGGCTCCCAGTCTAACTGGATGCAGCTGGATACCAGTATTTTACATGGAGCGATTTCCTATCTGACCTTCACAACCCAGTTACTGTGTAATACGATATCCCTTGGTAAGACTGGTTGTCAGACTTTCTTGCTTCTGACTACCCGTAACGACTGTCAAAGATTCACGAATGACAGCCGGGACCAACAGCTTACCGTGCTCTCCGAGGCACGGAGGAGTCTTGGTATTTGTCTACTCATCCACAGACCAACCGTGACAAGCGTCGCTTAACCTGAAAGATCGACCTGTGCGACTGTTATTATTTAGCCACGGGCCCCTCCACGTATGACCTAAAAGCGCACTTAAGTCACGCTAATCTGTGATTTAACTAGCGGGCTTAGGACACACGAGCTACAAAATAGTATATTATGATACGTGTGACTTAGTAGGCGTTTAGCATCCTAGGTACGCTGGGGCGCTAATCTATCGCGCCGTGCAATAATAGACTACATAAGTCACACGTATCGTAATCTGCTGGGGAGTTTGTTGCGCCACTTCTTCTTCCCAGCGAAAGCACTAGGAAGTGGTAAAGGGCGGCCGTTTTGGGGGACTGTCTTTTGTTATTTTGACGTTCGAAAAGTGCTGATTCTCAGCCTAGTTTCAATAATTGACTTTTGATTTTGTAATTTACTATTTTACAGATTTAAATACTCCTTCAATTTACCGTGTCATATCCATTTCATGCAACAGCCTAGAATCTAGAATGACAGTTGTGATTTGAATATAGGGTAAACCGAGGAATAACTGGCCGCTTTCAATAATTGGCCACTATTCACTTCAACTGCAAAAATTAAGAGTTCTCCTCACAGTATGTCATCTATTATTTCTTTTTGGTATTACCTACTCACGCAGCTTTCATTTTAATTATACATTTTTTTTTATAATGGACACTAGCGCCAAAAATATTGACCATTTTTTGTGCCATAATTGTTACAGAGAATCTAACACAATATCTGATGATGACAATGATGATGTAGATAATTTATTAATATTTTAAGTTTCCCGATCCTATAGAGTTTACAAACAAACTGTGTTATATACTGATCTCTTTTAAGCTAAGATGTTGATTTTTTTTTTAATGAATTACGTAAGCACGATATTGTTAGAATTTGCCTTAATAAGTTTTTGATGTTTTTTGTATTCCTGATATAGGTACTTTATCCTATATTTTAATTGTTTTTGCTGATTATTTCTACATGGCCAATTATTAGTGTTATGGCGGCTAATTTATTTTTACTGCCAGTTACTACTAAAAATAACCACTTTTCATTCCATTAAAATATTTCTGTATAATTCAGTTTTATTTGAATTTTTACGCATCAGTATCGATAAACGGATACACGCTTTAACCAAAGGTAATATAAGAATATGAATTTCTGGAGACATTTTGTCATAACACTGACATGAACTGGGCGATATGCCATGTGGCCAGTTACTGATGAGCTTACCCTAACAAAAAAAAAAAAAAAATTAACGAAGCCGAAATTAACTTGCACTCCCCGACATTGTAATATATTTTTGTACTGGGCCATACCTGGGAACATTCTGGTTACGGAGATATCGAAGGTCGAAATTCCAACTTCTATAGACGTTTTTTTACGAAAACAAGTTTTTAATTTATTAGCATAACCTTAAATACTCCCACGACCCCTGTACCGTTGCATTAGCACAATGTTTTGCGTGTGCTACATTGACAAAACCCTAAAAAATAGTAATGTTTTGGCAACTAAAATACTAGCTTTGAAATTATACAACGTGTAACGTTAAATACGCAAAACCTCAGACACCCCAACTGATTTTTAATTCAATTGAACTATTTCAGAGAGAAAATAAGTCATTAAAAAAATTGTAAAGGTTTTATCTGCTGTTTTAGTTTTACTGGCCATTCTGATCGTTTCTTGCGTCTGCGACGACGCTTTATCGAAGGAGGAGTCGTCACCGGGCCGCTGCGCCGCGCTGATATTGGCTTGCTTGACCTAGCAATAAATAGACACGGCAACGTTTTTAATGAAGATTTTTTGTTAAATGTGACCTATATTAAAAAGTGGTTCAATTAATTCTGCTCATTATTCTGATCAAACTATTTTCAGGTTTTGCGCATTTAACGTTACACGTTGTATAAAATTATCAATAGAATTAGCATAAAAATTTCGATTATGATTGTAAATGTATGCTTGGTCAATCCCTAGTATCAGATGGGATGACAGCTCACTCCATGCTCACTTCGCCTAAGTTTTCACGGTGAGATGGTTACAGAATCGCACTGCTGGTAGTCAATTTTATTAAAAAAAAAAACCCTGACTTTACGTAATTCAGGCTGATAGCAATAATTTTAATAATATGAATCCACTCCACACCATCCTTTTCCGTCCATCTGTCCCTGAAGGACTTTAAGTGTTAGAGAGAGAAAGGTACAATTAGAGCGAGAGGGAAACATATCTCTCGGCTTAAGAGTAGGGTGACTATCTATCAAGATTTTATGAAACTTAACCAAGTAGTGGCTCTGTGAAGAAGCTCGTCCGGAGAAGTACTTCCACCATACATGACATATTTCTGCTGCCAAGCGTTGCTGTGTTCCGGTTTGAAGAGTAAGGGTACTTCATAAATGATTTTATTTCTGTAAAGTAGGTTTCTACAGACGCCAGCACACCAAGCTATATCGCTAAAAAACGCTAGGAAACGCAGACCTCATCTAGTTTTTAAAAATATGATTCACGTATAAAGTGTTTGTACAGACTACCTGAAACTGTCTAATTTTCCCAATCAACTTTGAACCTAATGCTTTAGGGATAAAGTTGAAAATCTATTAAAGTAATTTGACAGATTGTAGTAGCTTGATGTGCTGGCGTCTGTACATGGCTCGCTCACTTCTATCTACTCTACCCGTATTTTAATGTGCGTACATTTGTTGCAAATAAATGATTTGATTGATTGATTGTCTGTTAGCAATTATTTGTTTATTTATTCCTTTATTACAGGCAACTAGGGCCCATAGAAAAAAAACGATACAAACATAAGAATACTTATAAACTAATACATAAAAAAATATCACAAATACAATACTATAATAATATAACTTAAAAATATTATAAATACATACAACATAACAAATTAAAACTACTACACACGAAGTGTCGGCGTCGTGTTTCGCTGACTGGTGTCATGTAGCCGGCCACGAAACCGGCGATACACAACACCCTTCGGCCAGAACTCTTCTTTGAGGAACTTCTCGAGATGATGTGTCGGAAGACGCACCACGAACGACTTGAAGTACGTGTTGTGAGGCGACTCCAACTTGTCGATCCTCAAAGTACAGCCGGTCGATTCTGTAAAAATCTCACCGTGAAATCATAAGTGAAGTGAGCACTGAATAGTGTTAATCCCTAGCGAATGACAGCTCACTCCACGCTCACTTCACGCAAGCTGGCACGGTGAGATGGTTAGGTACAGAATCGCACGGCAGGTGGTCTTCACACGCAAGTAACTACTCTACGGTACCACGGTGCCATTATGGTGATGATACGGCCCGAAGCACTATCTACGCTATTTTTTGTCTTACAAACATAAAATATATGGTAAATCTACAGTATGCCGTCAGAATAGATATCGAGTTACTTGCTTTCTTTTGCGTCGACTTTCTATTTACAGATTACAGACAATTCATCTGATTTCAAATTAAATCGGATTATGAGAATAAAGGATCCATTAATCATCTATTTAGCCATTTCCCAACAATTTTGACCCCAACATAGTGATAAATATTAAAAAAAAAAAAAAAAAACTACATAAAAACTTACGATAATATTGGACTTTAATATTGTCTTAAAAGCTTGAGGCCTGAACGTCCTTCATTCACTTTAAGGCTTCAAGCTTTTAAGAAAATATTAAAGTTCAATGTTATCGTATGTTTTATTTTATACTTTTTAGTTACTTAATTAAAAAATTGTTTTTTTAAAAAGGTTTCCCTTAATAGTCGTATCTCCTTTTTACCGGAATAGACATTCCTAAATCTACAAAATACAATAATAACTGTGTAGCAATGTGTGTACGTATTTATATACCAAGCAACATAAAAACGTTGACTTCTAGAGCATTTAAGTACAAATGATATAAATGGCTAAATACACAAAATATTTATTCTATTAAAGAATTTATACAGAGTAAATATGCTCCAACAATAGTAGTTATAATATTATGTGATGTAACGCATACCGACAAGTTTGCATATTTAAGCACTTATTTTAATGTAACAACAGCATGTCGATTCTGTAAATATCTCACCTTGAAAACCTGCGTGGAGTGAGCTGTCAGTGTCATCCCACTGATGCTAGGGGTTGGCCAAGCAAACAGTAACAATCATAATCGACTTTTTAGTAGTTAATATTTTTTATGCTAATTTTATAATACTAGCTTTAAAATTATATAAAATGATCAATAGAATTAGCATAAATAATATTATTAAAATCTCGATTATGATTGTAAATGTATGCTTGGTCAATCCCTAGTATCAGGTGGGATGACACTGACAGCTCACTCCACGCAAGTTTTCACGGTGAGTTTTTTACAGAATCGACACGCTGATCACTGACATTGAATTCGCGCGTTGGCGGGAAATATAGTTCATTCGACACTGTTTTGCGAAGCAGGAACATCTCGTTACCTAATTATCTAGTTCTCGCAATAGTGTCGACGCCAAATTCACGAAATTGCGGCAGAAATATATAAATGCAAAGGAGAATTGGTATCGAACTATGGATTTCATATATCTTAACGCTATTGAGGGATGCAGCAGGCGTAACGTTCTGTCTGGTCGACCGACTCTTAACCCTTAAATGCGTAATGTTGCCATATGGCAACAAATTACGTCATTTAATTTTTTTAAGAATGTGATAGCTGTGAGTTTCTGAAAGCACCTCTTGTCAAAACAACATATATACCTACTCTATGAATATTAATATTTATTATATAATTCTAATATTTTTTCTGAATTCTACAAGGTGTAACTTAAATAACGCACAACCTCTTAAGGGGTCATTGTACTCATCATTATGAACAACTTTTACTATGGGACCAAACAGGAAATCGCGAAAAAAAAATCAGCTGTTCCCTACATTTTGACGAGTTATGCGAACATAAATGTAGGGAACAGCTGATTTTTTTTTCGCGATTTCAGGTTTGGTCCCATAGTAAAAGTTGTTCATAATGATGAGTACAATGACCCCTTAAGAGGTTGTGCGTTATTTAAGTTACACCTTGTATAGATAAATACCAATACAAATAGCATTTTTTGCAATACAATATAATAAATCATGCATTTATAAAGGGTTAAAGACATTGTTCCTAAAACGGCCAAATAATATAACATCTACGAGTAGGAGACCAGTGTTTTAAAATGTCCGTTTATAGGAATGTAAAAGATGCTGTTTGCAAGATACAGATTCAATGAAACTAAATTAATTGGCGAAATACTAGTCTCAATAATAAATAATTACTAAAGTTTAGAGCTCTGTAGCTCCTTATGTACAGACGCTAGCAGATCAAGCTACTACAATCTGTCAAATTTATTTAATAGATTTTCAACTTTATCACTAACTAGCGACCCGCCCCGGCTTCGCACGGGTGTAATGGAGAAACACTGATAATTTTAGAGCCATTATTTCTCGTAAAAAGTATAAGATAAAAAATGGTTATTGTGGGTTATCCCTAAGAGATAGTCATATACCATCGCGGACTTTTTTGTACAACTTTTTAAGGTGTACAATACTGTAGTACATTATTTTGATCTATCTCGACGGGTTCAGCCAGCGTTTACAATGTAAGCGCAAAAAAATGTGTTTATTTACGACATCACATTAGAAACCTCTAAAATTATCAGTGTTTCTCTACTATATTATGCATGTATTATACATATAAACCTTTCTCTTGAATTACCCTATCTATTAAAAAAAGCCGCATCAAAATCCGTTGCGTAGTTTTAAAGATCTAAGCATATATAGGGACAGACAGACAGGGAAGCGACTTTGTTTTATACTATGTAGTGAAGCATTAGGTTCAAAGTTGATTGGGAAAATTTGACAGTTTCGGGTAGCTTGATGTGCTGGCGTCTGTACAATAGTCTTTGTTACGTACTAACAATCAAGAGAAATCGTCATAATAAGACATATTCTCCCTGATGAGATCTTTCCTTGCATGTTAACGCTGTTGGGCTTCAGGGCAGATATCCCGCCCAATTTGTTTCGGAAAATTCTAGACTCGTAGATGTTCACCACCTTTGCACCTATTTTTCTGTTCTGTTTTTTCTTGTCTGTTTATACAACGTGTAACGTTAAATGCGCAAAACCTGAAAATAGTTTGATCAGAATAACGAGCAGATTGAACCACTTTTTAATATAGTTAGGTCACATTTTTCAAAAAATCGTCATTAAAAACGTTGCCGTGTCTATGTATAGGTCAAGCAAGCCAATGTCCGCGCGGCACAGCGGCCCGGTGACGACTCCTCCCTCGATAAAGCGTCGTCGCAGACGCAAGAAACGATCAGAATGGCCGGTAAAACTAAAACAGCACATAAAACCTTTACAATTTTTTTAATGACTTATTTTCTCTCTGAAATAGATCAATTGAATTAAAAATCAGTTGGGGTGTCTGAGGTTTTGCGCATTTAACGTTACACATTGTATAGTGTTAGTGTATGTAAAGGGCGGCGAAAATTGTCTTTGCCCGGAGCGGCTAAATAGATAGATCGGGCCCTGAATGTGCTCGGAAAAAACTTTAAAAAATAAGGCAAGTCTATTATTTTTATGACTATGATGTAAAAATAATAGACTGTTGTCAACTTCAAATAACAATTGTTAAGAGGGTTTATCCCTTAGAGCCATGTTGGAGACTCAAAATTGATGATTTCCGACGGACAATAAAACCATAATGCGTTTAATTTATAGATGAGATATTGACGTCATATTATTGGGAATTTTATAATCTAGTGCATGGCTGAAAAACATTTTCAATTTTTTGTATAGTTTTCTCATCAGAACCGTTTTTATGCAAGCCTTTTTTTAAACTAGCGATCGACGGTCTAAGCAGATGCGAGATATTAGTAAAACCATATACGACAAACTTATAACAACATTACTTTATAAAAAATAATAACATTTATTAGTGCATGGCTGAAAAAAAAACACGATTACTGTAAGTTTTCATTCAAGAAAAGTATATTCAAAAGTGTCAATTGTAGCCACTTTTCGAGATATTAAACGTGTTAGTTTAGGATGAAATCTCAAATATTTATATTTTCTTTTAGACCTAGTAAATTAAGACATTTATGTTCTAAAACATGGTTTAAATATTTTTTTGATAACTTATATGTTTATTTTACTATGAATTATTTAGTATTGCTAGAGCGGCGCGCTGAGCGCGCTGAGCGGTGGCGTGAATCCGCGCCGATTATATAGGATGAACCCTCTTAAGTTTTGCTGTTACGAATTTATGTATTATTTTGTTGATAAGTTAATATAAGTTTACGTAATATTTAACGAACTATAGAATACAATAATTACGTGTTACTGTACATCATTCTGTAATACGTGAAAACGCAGTTGACTGTACATTAATATATTGGTTAAGTTTATATAATTAGGTTAAGATGAAATGTAAAGTTGTTTGTTTTCCAAATAAATAAATAAATGATTGATTTATTAGACGTATTTAGACATGTTTTGCAAGTATTTGATAAATAATTTATGTAATTTTGCGTTTCTAATGTAATATCACACTCATCATTAGGTGGTTAGAGTAGCTAACCACCGCGAAGACACTTTATTCAACCATGTTTTCAGTATTGTTTAGCCTAAATATAACTAGAAAAAACATAAATACACGTATATTGTAACTTATATGAAAGTGCCCTGAAAGAGTTAAACAGAGATACTTGAGTTTCCTTTTGTAATACGGACTTTACTGCCGCAGTCAGAGACTTCACTTACTTACTTTTTTTTTTTACTTTTTTTTTTCTTTTTTCTTTTATCTTGGCACAAATGTCAACAAAAATGTTTTTAATCTGACATATTTTTGTTGACTGACTGCGTTCCAATGTATACTAGTCAATTAAAGTTAATGATTGGTTAATTTTAAGTTATAGGTACCAAGTCTTCAAATCTCTTTGAGCCAACTTAACAGCTAAAAAAAAAACTTAGTATTAGAACCGAACTGGAACAAAAGAGTCTAGCGGCTTTAAAAGAATAGAATGGACTGACAAAGCCACAGAAAATAAAATGAAGCCGCTTATAAAGACCGACTTCGTGTTAGAGGGAGACAGGGATATCTTAATGTTGAATAATGTCAGTCTGTCTGTTACGGCATTTACAAAGTCAAATATTTATTTCAAACTAGCGTCTGTCCGCGATTTTTGAGGGGCCCGTTGCTAAATAATAACAGCCGCACAGGCCGATCGATCAGGTTAAGCTACGCTTGCCGCGGTTGGTCTGTGGATGGGTCCGTATTTACATACCGCGACGGAGGGGCCGGCCGCTGGTCCCGGCTGTCATTCGTGGATCTTTGACAGTCGTTACGGGTAGTCAGAAGCCCGAAAGTCTGACAACCAGTCTTACCAAGGGGTATCGTATTACCCAGTAACTGGGTTGTGGAGGTCAGATAGGCAGTCGCTCCATGTAAAATACTGGTATTCAGCTGCATTCGGTTAGACTGGTAGCCAAACCCAACATTATTGGGAAAAGCTAGCCAGATTATGACTTTTGTACAAAATAATGTCCCAAGTGAAGTCATGTGTAAACGCAAGCTATATTACGTCAAAAGCATGGAATTGGACTTGTAAGTGATGAACGAGATAGCTGTACATTCTGTAACGTGACAGACAAGGACGGAGCGAGAAATTAAGTACCGGGCGTCGCTTTACAGGGAAAAGTGAGGAACTGCACTTCTGTATAATTTTATTTGATAATGAAAAGAATTTTCTTTATGAAAAGATTGAACTTCGAGGGATTTTATTAAAATTAGGTTTGAGTGTTATTGGGTTTTCCATCAGGAATTTCACAGTGGCAGTCCAGTCTGGATTTGTGCCCGGTTATTGACAATAGGCTAGTCCCTTATTACATGGCACTTAAACATAATTGAAGCCCTAACCCCCTTCCCCCCACCCCCCGCAATTAAAAACGTTCAAAATCTAGTCGCAATCTCGAGGGGCCCGTGGCTAAATAATAGCAGTCGCATAGCTCGATCGATCAGGTTAAGCTACGCTTGCCGCGGTTGGTCTGTGGATGGGTGACCATCTTTACATACCGAGACACCTCCGTGCCTCCGAAAGCACGTTAAGCCGTTGCTGCCGGCTGTCGTTCGTGGATCTTTGACAGTCGTTACGGGTAGTCAGTAGCCCGAAAGTCTGACAACCAGTCTTCAGTCAATCAGTCATCGTATTACCCAGTAACTGGGTTGTGGAGGTCAGATAGGCAGTCGCTCCATGTAAAATACTGGTATTCAGCTGCATCCGGTTAGACTGGAAGCCGACCCCAAGATAGTTGGGAAAAGGCTAGGCAGATGAATCTCATCTCAGTGACAATCAATCTCAGAAACTTGTCTAAAATGGAGGGAAATTAGAGATATTTTTGACAGATTGAGACTGAAATCAGACTAATAGTAATAAATAATAATAAAATTGTGTATTCACCAACAAAAGCTACAGATATACATAAAACAAAACAAATGTTGCAAAATCTGTACTATAATTTACCAACCCTGCCTCTTAAACTAGGATCACCTGTATTTTAAGAGACTGCAGTATTCGGCCGAGCAGTTCCTTAAACTGACGAACGTGAAGACTGTGAACGTTCTTAAAATTACTAGAATATAATGCCCCTTCTGGTAAAATGAGGGTGTACTACAGGGAAGTACATCTCTGCCTAACCCTTTGGGAATTACGCCCGTGATGTTATGTTTTTGTCAAACTCAAACTCAAACTCAAAGCATTTATTTCAAGTAAACCAATTACAGGCACTTTTGAATTGTCAAGGGGTCGGTCAGTCAGAAAGATGAAGCTAGTTGCCCATTCCAAAGCGTAGGTACCTGTGGAGAAGAACGGGCAAGAAACTCCACGGACACTCTTTTAAATCATAAAAATTGTTACAAAATTTTGGTTACATCATTCAAGTTGAAATTATACATGTGAGAACGATGTAGAAAGACGTGCACGTTAAAAGCGTCCGTACTAAAAAGATAAAAACAAAAACAAAAAAATAACAATTCAGAAATGAAAATACTTAGATTAAAATTAAAATAAGCCGTGGCGGCTAAGAGATGACCAGTCCCTACTGGCGGCGCCCGTTCACGAACATGACGTATGGATCAGCACCATTTAGCTCAACCATTTTGAAGGGAACTCAATGATCCAACACACACGCCACCACCAGCGAGACATTTGAGTGAGCATGACATGAGCATGATCTTATTTATTATTATTTTTAGTTAATACTTCAAGCACATAAATGTACAGAGGCGGACTCAATGCCACAGGCATTTTCTACCAGTCAACCTTTGGGTGATGCAGAGACAAACAGTAGTGCAATCATGAAAATTGAGGAATAAATATTTTAAATATAAATATAATATATGTATATTATATATACATAATCACATATTATCAATATAAGCACAAAAAATATTCATAAATACAGCGATGCGGACGAGTACTTCGACGCCTAAATCCTTTTGTTTTTGCATTTATTTATATACATAGTTAGTTAGTTAATTTTTTTTTCATTTAGTACCTAGTTTAATTTGTAATTCATATGGTGTACATAATAAAAACATGATATACGAGAAATAAAATATTATAAGTTATTATAATTCATAAATACATAGGGGAAGTCAGCTCAAAGCGGCCACCTTAACTTTGAGTTCAAAAAAAAACTATTAAACGAATGATTTTTGAAGAAAATTTTATACTAGCAAGTAGAGAATTAATAGAATTTTTGTAATGGCCAATTCAAATTTGCGCAAATTTAAAAATAGACATATGATTTGCAGATTACGAAAACTTGTCATAAAACCGCTTTGCCCGAGTGGCCGCCCAAAGCGGCCATGGGGGTAAGGGCAACGTGGCCACCCCAAAAGTTTTCAAGAAATGAATTATTTTTTTGTTGGAATATATCGTAATTGACAAAATAAAAATGCAAAATCAAAAATCAACATATATAATTAACATGTAAAAATAAAAAACAACAACACTTGTTATTAATCAACAATTATTTCTCTTACTTAGCCTTTCAACAGTCTTAAAGTTTTCTATACAAATTATTCCTCTAAATCTTAATTCTTCCTGCTGTGGTGTAAACACTGTGGTAAATCTGCCAAGTTTTTTATGGCAGATCCAGTGTTTAAGTGTCTTCTCAGGGTTGTGCGAGGGCTACCATATTTTATTGCGATGGATTTAATTGACTCGTGCTTTTCTTTTACCCCTTTAATTGATCGGGCCATCGTAGCTTCGTCCCAGGGTGCCTGGGCTGTTTTTCTTTTGTAGTTATACAAAATAATTAAGCAAAATAATTAAGCATTATCTATGCAGCCACAATATGAAAGTAAGGGCAAAGCGGCCAACTGACCGCTTTGCCCGAACCGCTTTGCCCTTTTCGGCCATTTTGTTTAAAAAATTAATTTCACTCACATTATTTACTATATTTCGAAGCAAATACCACACAAAAAAGGCCAAATAGATAAGTAACATTAAATGTGTAATGAAAGCATTTAAATATAAACAGTTTTGACCAAAACAGGTTGAACTTACCTTGTATTGTTTTAACAAAACACACAAAAAAACATTTGTCGTCACTAGAGCCACGCATTCGTTCTCACCGCTAATGAATGACTCACTGGAGCGGGGCGGGAGGTTTGGTTATGCGTCCAGAATGGCAAAGTTACGCTATCATTTCAAATACCCGAAAAATGAAGCGTGGCCGCTTTGCCTCCTATGGCCGCTTTGAGCTGACTTCCCCTAATACATGAATATACTAAAAACAAATACTTAAGAAAAACAATGAGAAAATATTAGCGTTACTATAATCATTCTTTAGTCACTTAAATCCATTATTTTCGCGGAGATAAAGCAATAAATCAAACCGTAACAGAAAGTGCATTTACCTCATTTTCTCTGATAACGCTGCGCGCATTTTCAGCGGAAACTTATCGAAAACCTGTAGCTTTTGTATTTACCCCACATGAAAATCAACCTTTTACGTAAGAAAACAGATCTGAAAATCCCTTGCAGTCATCAGTTGTGTTGGAAATTTCGTCGAGACAACGAAAATTGAGACGTATTGAACTAGAAATAAAGTTGAAATTTAAAGCATGCGGTGTTCACAAGCTGATAAGACGTTACCAGTAGTCTAAGACCCCCCTCCCCCCTGTGACGTCAACTATTGACTTATATAAGAGGGGATACCATAGTATAAGTCAGAGTTCAAAGTAATTTGGTCAACGTTATTCGGGCATCCGATATCTGTGGGTTCTCTCAGTCGCTCCGCGGACTACGCGCGGCGCGGACGTCTAACACTAGTTAGTATTAATTTTACAAATTATTTTTATTAAATATATTGCAAAATATATATTATATTTTTAGTTTTCTAAGGCAAAATGTCGGTTGGTGTCTTCAAGAGTTACATTTAGAGTGAGTATTGCCGATTTCTTATTTATTTAGTCCGTAGATGTTTTATTGGAAACGTTTTTCGTTTTTAAAAAGCATAATAAATTGTTTAGTTATTTCTGGGCAGGTCCTCTGAAATCTGTGTGGTTCTTTCCTCAAAAGACCGTCGCAGACATACATCTTTATGGCCTGACCAAGATTATGTCTGGACTTTAAAAGAGACTGTGACCTCTGAGTTTGTTTCGGCCTTTCTTCTCAGAGTAGTCAGACAGGAAACGCCACCCTCATCTAGTTTTAAAACATAATTTAACTTTGACGTTTTAATTGTGTTTTGGAGCAATTTACGAAAATTAAAGTCATTTATTATTTACTGTTCGTGGATATGCGTGTCAACATCTTTCTACTAATATTATAAACGCGAAAGTTGGTGATGATGGATGTTTGTTAATCTTTCACGCAATAACTACTGAACGGATTTTGATGAAACTGAAACTTTACAGTAATATACGTAGCTTATGCATCAGAATGAATGCTGGAAGAGATTTCTTATGAAATAAGCATTACTTTTGTAGTTACCTATTTTTCTGTTATTTATTTATTTAAACTTTTCGCACAAAAGGTACAAAGGCGGACTTAATGCCTTAGGCATTCTCTACCAGTCAACCAAGGGTGGTGAAGAGAACTCTGTTTTTTCTTTTTTGTTTATATATGTGTGTACATAGATGGTAAAATAAAATAAATAAATAAATAAAATAGGATACTTTTATCCTGATATTCCCACGGGATCAAGACTAAGCCGCGGGGCGTTTCTAGCCAAGATACGAGTATAAATAAAAATGAAATACTGTGTACCCGCATCATTTGAGGTCGACTGGACCGATTTGTCTATATTTTGTCTTGAAATTTTGGTAATAGTCCGTATTAGGTTTTAATGGAAAGAAAAATTGAAAAGGTTTCCTGATTTATTTTTAATTTGGGAGAAACTGAACGTCGTTTTTCATGGGATTTTTGTATGAAATTATTGTTTGGACATGACAGCGTTTTTCGGGTCAGCTAGTAGAAAATAACACATAATCATTATATTTTCTTTACTCCTCGTATATTGCTATATGTATATGTTTATTTAGATTAGTAAAATATACTTTATGTATGTATTCATTGTATCGTGTAAATGGTACACCACAGACTACCTACAGTATTTGTCTCTCCTTCCCTTTTCAATCCATCCAAAGGTTGTCTTTAAAAGATCGCTCTTAGCGATAAGACCGCCCATTGTGTCACCCTTTGTAAAATTTCTAAATTTATGTCTGTAATTTATATGGTGTACATAATAAAGAGCTATTCTATTCATTTCGCGCGGTTTTGTTCTTTGTGTCTTAGAGAATTACGGCCCAGATAAGAAACGCCGACCTCATCTAGTTTTAAAAATATGACTGACATGTAAAACTGTTTGTAGAAACCTACTTACAGAAATCACTACATAGTATAAAACAAAGTCGCTTCCCTGTCTGTCTGTCCCTATATATGCTTAGATCTTTAAAACTCCGCAACGGATTTTGATGCGGTTTTTTTTTAATAGATAGAGTGATTCAAGAGGAAGGTTCTATAATACATGCATAATATAGTAGAGAAACACTGATCATTTTAGAGGTTTCTAATGTGATGTCGTAAATAAACACATTTTTTTGCGCTTACATTGTAAACGCTGGCTGAACCCGTCGAGATAGATCAAAATAATGTACTACAGTATTGTACACCTTAAAAAGGTCTACAAAAAAATTCGCGATGGTCATATGGTGATATGTCTATCTCTTAGGGATAACCCACAATAACCATTTTTTATCGTATAATTTTTACGGGAAATAATGGCTCTAAAATTATCAGTGTTTCTCCATTGCACCCGTGCGAAGCCGGGGCGGGTCGCTAGTATATTAATAAGACAATTATCATTTCTTACGTCCTCTTTAATCGCACTGACTGGACAGGTCCGCTCAATCTGTTTGGTTCTTTCCTCAAAAGGCCATTTCAGACACCAATCTACATGGTCTTCACATGATCTGACCGAGATTATGTCTGGACTTTAAAAGAGACTGTGACCTCTGAGTTTGTTTCGGCCTTTCTTCTCAGAGTAGTCAGATAGGAAACGCCGACCTCATCTAGTTTTAAAAAAATATGATTGACATGTAAAAGTGTTTGTACAAACCTACTCACAGAAAATTAAAATTAAAATAAATTCAATTTAAATCTAAAATAAACAATGTGTGAGTACACTGATAAACAGACATACTTTTACCTAGTTTTTTTTTATCCAAAGAGAAAAAATCGATTTTAATCTCTGCTTGTAATTGTTGGTTTCTACTAATGAAAACTTTTTCGAGTAAGTACAGGTTTTTTTTATTTTCATCTTGAATCATCCTACTATCGATTGAATACAAGAAAGTTACAGATATCATCTTTTAAATACCTAAAATTTAGGTTCAAACTTAAAATTTTCACCAAAAAAATTTTACCGTATTTTTGATCGGCCCTGGTGAAAAAAAAATATTGGAAGGATATTTTTTTTTATTGGTAGATCCCAATGTGGCCCATCAGCAGGTAAAAGGTAATCCATGACTTTCCGGACACCCAGTATATATATGTATTTCTAAATACATACATATTATAGATAAATTACACCCAGACAAAGAACAAATGATCGTGCTCATCGCACAAACATTTGTCCTGGGTGGGAATCGAACCCACCACCTTGCGTATAGTAGTCAGGGCCACTGACCACTAGACCAACAGGCCTGCCAATTGACACAAAGTAAAGTGCCTGGTTGGGTTCGAATCCACGCCCTACAATTTGTATGCCGCGGCCGTTACCACTGGGCCAGCACTACTCTGAATAAGACTCAATCAATCAATCAATCAACTCAGCCTATCGCAGTCCACTGCTGGACATAGGCCTCTCCCAGACTGCGCCACAACACCCTGTCCTCCGCCTTCCGCATCCAGTCCACCCCAGCCACCTTCTTTAGGTCGTCCGTCCATCTAGCTGGGGGGCGTCCCACACTACGCTTGCCGATACGCGGTCTCCACTCCAGGACTCGTCTGCTCCACCGGCCATCGGCCCTTCGACAGACATGGCCAGCCCACTGCCACTTCAGTTTGCTTACTCTGCAGGCTATGTCGGTTACTCCAGTTCTTTTCCGGATAATTTCATTCCTATTGAATACGACTCACTCTGAATTAAATAATTGAGAAAAAAAAATGTCCCAAATTAGATCTCTCATTTACTGAGTAAAACCTCCATTGACTAATTTCTTTCAAAATTTTCTTATTAATTATAATCTCTCATGTAACGGTGCCTCTATGAAAACGTTTTCCCCATTTTAAGAGATTATTAAATACAGGAGGGATGTAAAAGTGTCATTATGACGGCTCCTTTTTATTGAATTGTGGGACCCTAAAATGTAAATAAAATACATTTTACTTACCGCTTTGTGTGTGACGATAACGAACGACGGTAAAGAATCTGTAGTGCTATTCTGTAACAATCTCACCGTGATAACTCGGGTGAAATGAGCTTAAAGTGAACAGCCGGTCGATTCTGTAAAAATCTCACGGTGAAAACTTGCGTGGAGTGAGCTGTCAGTGTCATCCCACTGATGCTAGGGATTGACCAAGCAAATATTTATAATCATAATCGAGATTTTAATAATATTTTTTTATGCTAGTTCTATTGATCGTTTTATATAATTTTAAAGCTAGTATTTTAGTTGTCAAAACATTACTATTTTATGGGGTTTTAAAATAAAATAGCAAAACAGAAACTTAGGCAGAAAATCATTTTTTTTTTCCTTTTTTTCCTACACTAGTCCTTATGTAAGGACTAGTCTTTTTTTCCTAGATTAAAACCCCACAAAATAGTAATATTTTGACAGTTAAAATACTAGCTTTGAAACTATATAAAATGATCAATAGAATCTGCATAAAAATATGATTAAATTTCGATTATGATTGCAAATGTCTCTAGCATCACATGGAAGGATAGCTCACTTCACCTTACTTCTCACGGTGAGATTCTAACAGAATCGACCGGCTGTACTTAAGGGGGAAGAGCAGGGTAGCTCAAATTGAAAATGAAATCCTATTTTATTACGTTTTTTTGCAATTTATGGGTCAATGTCAGCTTGTGCGTTGAACAAAATATGATTCGCGAGGGTAACAAGTACGTGCTTACAGAATTATGATCATTAATTCAGAATACAAGTCTCTACGTTCATATAATCCTATTAATTGATATTTCATGAAATAGTCTCAATCTTTGACAGCTTTTAAAATTATGATAAAAAAGCACTTCCTCTTTACGAGTACTTAAATATCATCATTATATTTTCTTTGCTCCTGTTTCATGTCTATTGTTATATAAAACATATAACGTTAAATGCGCAAAACCTGAAAATAGTTTGATCAGAATAACGAGCAGAATTAATTGAATCACTTTTTAATATAGGTCACATTTTTCAAAAAATCTTCATTAAAAACGTTGCCGTGTCTATTTATTAATAGGTCAAGCAAGCCAATGTCAGCGCGGCGCAGCGGCCCGGTGACGACTCCTCCCTCGATAAAGCGTCGTCGCAGACGCAAGAAACGATCAGAATGGCCAGTAAAACTAAAACAGCACATAAAACCTTTAAAATTTTTATAATGACTTATTTTTTCTCTGAAATAGGTCAATTGAATTAAAAATCAGTTGGGGTGTCTGAGGTTTTGCGCATTTAACGTTACACGTTGTATATGTATAATATATTTATTTAGATTAGTATAAAATACTTTATGTATTTATTCATTGTATCGTGTAAATGATACACCACAGACTACCTACAGTATTTGTCTCTCCTTCCCTTTTCAATCCTTCCAAAGGTTGTCTTTAAAAGATCGCTCTTAGCGATAAGACCGCCCATTGTGACAACCCTTTGTAAAATTTCTATATTTACGTCTGTAATTTATGTGGTGTACATAGTAGAGAGTATTCTATTCTATTCTAGCCATTCAATGGGATTATATGAACTTGGAGGGTTGTATTGATGGTGCACTAGGACCCTTAGGACACGAGCAAAAACAAGAAATGTCAGAAAAAACGCTAAGAGACGACGAAGTAATAGACGGGGAACAAGAAATTTCACGCGAACGGTATTATAAGATAAAACAGCAGTGCTCTTCTGTAAAAATCTCACCGTGAGAATTTACGTGAAGTGAGCGGGAAGTGAGCTGTCATTAGGGATTAACACTATTGACACTGCTCACTTAAAGCTCACTTTACTTATGATTTCACGGTGAGATTTTTACAGAATCGACCGGCAGGGCTTTGAGGAAACAGAATAATATCAAATTTATAGAATAGAATATTCTTTATTATGTACACCATAAATGTTACAGCCGTGCGATTCTGTAACCATCTCACCGTGAAAGCTTGGGTGAAGTGAGCGTGGAATGCTATCTACCAGTGAAAATCCGTCAATTATCCGCAGATTACCAGGAACAAACAGACAGACAGACGGACAAACATTTCAAATATTGTTTATTTGAAATTACAAACAGACACTTCATTTTATTTACTTGTATATGCATATATATATTTGTATGTTTGTAAATATGTATCAATCATTGAATTAAAACGGTCAGCATAATTGTTATAACCCAGTTTCGATGCGGAACCCTAAAAAAGATTAATACTACCGTTAAACGAGGCTGTGGTTCGCGGGATTGATTTCTCAAGAGATAAAACTCTTCACTGAGATAGAAAGCGTCCATTAAGAGATTAGAGATAGCTGGACATAAAGATAACTGAGACAGGCTTTAGGTTTTTGGAACGAAGTTCTTTAACGGAGCTTGGGGTAGGAGTAAACTCGACACGTAACGAAAAAGCACCTTAATGAAAATGCACCCTCCATTTTTATTGTAATAGAGAGAGTAAGAACGAGAGAGAAATGTTTTCATGGTTTTCGAGGGTACTGGATAGTATTAGGTCATCCCACTTCCAGTGTCATATTTTTTTATTATTATTATTTTACAAAAACTGACTACTATACTATATAACTTTGTGACACTAATCAATAATCTCCACCACTATTAATCACTCGCTCCCAGACTGCTGGCAAATCTTGAATACCATTGAAAGTAACACTTTCATTTAATTCATCAATAATGCTCTTTAGTTTAATATCTAACTCCTTTTTGCTATTGTATCGAGTACCCGACAATTTCCTCTTCACATGGCCAAAACAATTGAAATCACAAGGATTCATATCCGGGGAATATGGCGGCTGAATGATTTCAATCCATCCTTTATCTTCAATTAAATTCTGAACTATTTTTGATTTGTGCGGTCTGGCGTTATCATGTAAAATTATAGGACTCGTTATATGATGTTCGTCTGCCCAAATAGGAATATTTTCTTCTAAAAATGACTTATATCGCTCTCCAGTCATAGTTGTATTTTCATCATAAGTTCTCCAAAAAGCAATGCCTCTGACATCCATAGCTACTATTAGTAGTATTTTTCGTTCATGTAGCTCTGCACGTGGTTAATGTTCAGCTGAAGTGCCCGGTTCCACCCAACATCGTGACTGATGTCTTTGACGAGGAGTATAAAATTCGACCCAACTTTCATCAAGGCATATGAATCTATTAAGTATATTTTTCTTACGGCGATACCACGATAAATGGCTACGCGCAGTTTCATAACGAAACTCCTTCTGATCCGTGTTCAGAGTGTGGGGCACCCACACTGCACTTTTATTGACCAGACATAAATCCTCCGTGAGTACTCTATGTATAGTGGAATGAGGAATGTTAAGTTGAGTGGAGAGATCACTGACACTGACCCTACGTGACTGACGAAGTGCTTCCTTGATTTTGTCCCTTGCTTCTAATATAGTCGATGATAATGATCGAGGTGCTCGCGGCTCATCTTCAGCTGTGGTTCTTCCTTGTTTGTACATTTCAAGCCATCGCTGTACGGTTCTTTTATTTAAGGCGTTACGACCAACACACTTTACCAGTAAGTCGTGCGCAACTCCTCCAGAGTAGTTGAGTAAAGCACAAAACTTTAGAAATATACGTTGCTCCACTACATTAATAGATTTTTTTAAATCTTCCATTTTAAATCAATGCACGTCTTGACAATACAACACACCAAATTAAACTAACATGATTGTACAAGACAACACATGTAATTAACTATTGCATACCATTGCGCAATACATAAATATTGGAAATAAAAAATATGACACTGGAAGTGGGATGACCTAATAAGTTCAAAATGAAAATCCAAGATGGAGGCTGCAAAAATTTTCAGGTAATCTATACTAATATAATAAAGATGAAAGATTTGATTATTTGTTTGTATTGAATAGGCTCCAAAACTACCAGACCGATTTGAAAAATCGTTTTACCATTAGAAGCCGACATTATCCCTGATGAACATAGGCTACTTTTTACTTTTTAATGCTCCATTCCTACGGGAAAACGGGTAATAAGATTTAAACGGCGGGAATTCCGATTTCTACGCAAACGAAGTTGCGGGCGAATGCTAGTATTAAATATAATAGAGAGAGTCAGAGCGAGAGAGAGTTTGTTTTCATGGTTTTTAAGGGTGCGGAATAGTAAGTCCAAAATGAAAATCCAAGATGGCGGCTGCAAAAATTTTAAGGTAATTTTGAATAAATAAATAAATACGTGGCTAAATAATAACAGTCGCACAGGTCCATCGATCAGGTTAAGCTACGCTTGCCACTGTTGACCTGTGGATGGGTGACCATCTTCACATACCACGAGCTCACCGTGTCTCGGAAAGCACGTTAAGCCGTTGGTCCCGGCTGTCATTCGTGGATCTTTGACAGTCGTTACGGGTAGTCAGAAGCCGGAAAGTCTGACAACCAGTCTTACCTAGGAGTATCATATTACCCAGTAACTGGGTTGTGGAGGCCAGATAGGCAGTTGCTCCATGTAAAATACTGGTATTCAGCTGCATCGGGTTAGACTGGCAGCCGACCCCAACATAGTTGGGGAAAGGCTAGGCAGATGATGCTGTCTCAGGTGTACTGTGTGTCTTATAGTCTGTGCTAAGTGAATGTATTTTCTTTCTTTCTTTCTATGAACTTTATACAACGTATAACGTTAAATGCGCAAAACGTCAGACACCCCAACTGATTTTTAATTCAATTGACCTATTTCAGAGAGAAAATAAGTCATTAAAAAAATTGTAAAGGTTTTATGTGCTGTTTTAGTTTTACTGGCCATTCTGATCGTTTCTTGCGTCTGCGACGACGCTTTATCGAGGGAGGAGTCGTCACCGGGCCGCTGCGCCGCGCTGACATTGGCTTGCTTGACCTATTAATAAATAGACACGGCAACGTTTTTAATGAAGATTTTTTGAAAAATGTGACCTATAATAAAAAGTGGTTCAATTAATTCTGCTCGTTATTCTGATCAACGCGCACTTAACGTTATACATTGTATTAACCGATTATAATATTCAGCGATATCTAGGCAGACTGGAAGCATTATAAATCAAATGTATAAGGCTTGACTTACTTGCTTAGATTGACCTAACTCAAACTTTTGCAGGCCCTTTCATCCTTATCAAACCTCGGCCGGGTCGTGACCCTAATGTTTGATGTATCAGCAGAGGAAGTATATTCGAATGGAATATTTCTTTATTTTCTGTGTGATTACTATTGGGTGTACCGGAAAGTTCTGTCGGTTTTTATAAATAAAACTGGTGGTTAGTTCTTAAAGCTATTATTTATATTTTAATCAATTACATATTGTCCCTGATTTTCTTCTACACGTTCAGATACACACTCGAGTCCAAAAACACTACACAAATTTCTACAGCAGCGTTATTTCCCTTCTGGAACTCATAAAGTATACAATGCCTCAAATGAACTTTATCGTTGGCACTAATTTTGACACTGCGGCTATTCAGAAGTGAATGACAAATTATTGCGCAATACGTGTATTTATAGTCCGTAACCCAGAAATTATGACGCAATATTATTCTATACTTTTAACGTATTGTTATAGAGAAAAATTCGAAAAATTTCTATGTACTACCGAAACCGACAGAACTTTCCGGTACACCCAATATTTGCTGTAGAATACATAATATAACACATTCGGCCCTCACCGCTCTCGTGAGTTGCGTACATTATGACGCAATATTTTCTTATACAAAATGGATTTACGTTGATGAACGTACTGCTCTTCAAGTATCCTAGGGTGTTACAAGATTAAACTAAAATTTAAAAAAAAAATTAAAAAGCCCCCGAAACAAAAACCCAAGTTCCCTTTAAAGGCGCTCCCTCACAGGGAGCATTCGCGTGTAACGTAACGTTACAGATTCGACCATTACATCAGTGAGGGAGGAAAATCGAGCATTACAGCGCGCACCTTGTAGTGATACAAAACGAGTATTACATCAGTGAAGGAGGAGAACCGAGCATTACAATTCGCACCTTGTAATGAAACAATGTGTAATACCTTGACACAACTTGTAACATCAATGCGCTCCACTTGTAATTAAATGTGTCCGGCGGGCCGCGGAGCGCTCCCCGCCCCGCAATCTGTAATGTTACATTGCACGCGAATGCTCGTCAGTCAGGGAAGTAGTATTGTAATGTAATGCTCAAAGTCGAATCTGTAATGTTACATTACACGCGAATGCTCGTCAGTCAGGGAGGTAGTATTGTAATGTAATGCTCAAAATCCAATTTGGAATGTTACATTACACGCGAATGCTCGTCAGTCAGGGAGGTAGTATTGTAATGTAATGCTCAAAATCGAATTTGGAATGTTATATTATACGCGAATGCTCGTCAGTCAGGGAGGTAGTATTGTAATGTAATGCTCAAAATCGAATTTGGAATGTTACATTACAGGCGAATGCTCCTGGTGAGGGAGCACCTTAAAAAGTAAAAAATAATTAAAAAAAAACTCAATCTTAAAGTACCTAAGTATGTATAAATAATTTAAAAAAAAATACGTCTCGTTGGGGGACCGCTCTCAATATTCTCTTTCAGTGCGCTTTCATTTGAGACCCCACTCGAGTATATTTGCAGACATTCGGTTATTCTTCCCCACTTTCACCCCCCACAACTTGTGAACGGCTCAACCGTTTTTCATCAAACATGTCTGAGAACACTCGCACGTAAGTCACCTTTAATACAAAAAAAAACTAAATTGAAATCGCTTCATCCGTTCGGGAGCTATGATGCCACAGACAGACAGACACGTCAAACTTATAACACCCCTCTTTTTGCGTCGGGGGTTAAAAATACAATAAAATATGAAATAAAATGAATTATGATAAAAGAGGAGCGCAGTTTGCAAATGGCCATTCCCTTTTGCGACGCTACGTGCTACGGCGTAGCGGTCAGTGCTATGCCGTAGCGATGATTTCCTACGGCGTAGCGACATTGCTACGATCACAACGAAATGTTACAAAAAGCTTTAAAAAACTAAATTATAAAGAGAAAAGATTTTTTTAAATGTTTGCATGTTACGGTTTCACGCTAAAATGGATTTAGATGAAAGGACAATGCCCACTCGCGGTCCAATTTTCCACTCCTAATTTATTGATTTATTTTATTATTTATGTACCTACACACAGTAAAAAATGATTCATACTAATAAGAGCATGGCCTTCATTTTGACAGTTCAGCAACATTGATTGCGTTATTTAAGTTTATTTTTATTTTTATAAAAGACGTTGCCCCATTATCTGCCTAGCCTTTTCCCAACTACGTTGGGGTCGGCTTCCAGTCTAACCGGATGCAGCTGAATACCAGTATTTTACATGGAGCAACTGCCTATCTGACCTCCGCAACCCAGTTACTCGGTAATACGATACCCTTTGGTAAGACTGGTTGTCAGACTTTCGGGCTTCTGACTACCCGTAACGACTGTCAAAGATCCACGAATGACAGCCGGGACCAACGGCTTAACGTGCTTTCCGAGGCACGGAGGGGTCTCGGTATGTAAATATGGTTACCCATCCACAGGTTAACCGCGGCAAGCGTAGCTTAACCTGATCGATCAACCTGTGCGGCTGTCATTATTTAGCCACGGCCCCTCAATTGCCCCTCTTTCTCTGCGTCCTGTTTACCATATATAAACTTATTTCCTTTTTTCTTATGTACAGACGCCAGCACATCAAGCTACCCGAAACTGTGAAATTTGACCAGTCAACTTCGAACCTTATGCTTTGGCGATAAAGTTGAAAATCTATTAAAGAAATTTGACAGATTGTAGCTTGATGTGCTAGCATCTGTTGCTTTTTACCTCAGCTTAAAACGTAAAAAATAAAGCAACGAAAATTAAATATTTTTTGACTTCGTGCCTACTCGTATGACCGCGTTTTCGTTACATATTCCAAAAATACTTCAAAAGGCTCGCTCCGCCAACATTTTAGTAGTAAAAGGCAGACATTTTCGAGGAAAATTCTAGTTTTTACAAAGCTTAAATTGTTGTTTCCCGACAAAATTATGCCCCATTTTTCTAAAGCTATTTACTATTTCAAACTCAAACTCAAAGCATTTATTATAAATAAACCAATTACAGACACTTTTGAGCTGTCAAGGGGTCGGTCAGTCAGAAAGATGAAGCTAGTTGCCCATTCCAAGGCGAGCAAGAAACTCCACGGACACTCTTTTAAAATATAAAATTGTTACAAAATATTAGTTACCTACTTAAATCATTCATGTTGAAGCGATACATGTAAGAACGATATAGAAAGACGTGCACGTTAAAAGTGTCCGTAATAAAAAAAAGATAAAAACAAAAAAAAAAATACAATTCAGCTGTGCGATTCTGTAACCATCTCACTGTGAAAGCTTGGGTGAAGTGGCGTGGAGTGAGCTGTCATTCGCTAGGGATTAACACTATTAAGTGCTCACTTCACTTATGATTTCACGGTGAGATTTTTACAGAATCGACCGGCAGCATTCCTATTCTATAAATAGCTCACCGTGAGAACTTAGGTGGAGTGAGCGGGAAGTGAGCTCTGTCATTCCCTAATGCTAGGGATTAACACTATTAAGTGCTCACTTGACTTATGATTTTACGGTGAGATTTTTACAGAATCGACCGGCAGGGATGCCGTTTTTTTGCGAATGACGGCATGAAAGCCATCAGTGTGATATAGCGCGAACATCCCTGACGCACTACAAAAACGAGGCAGCCCCAACATCATCCTGAAGATATTATTATATTGGATACGCAGGTTATTCAGCGATCTTTTGGTGTAACTGGTCCACAGATTCCCAGTGTAGATGCTCTGACAGTATGCCTTAAAGAGCGTAACCTTAACTTCTTCAGAGCTACAAAAATCCTTTTCAACCCAGTTACTGTGTAACACTCTAGTGATTTGCTGTGTGCTTTTCATTCAAAATCAAAATCAAAAGTCATTTATTCAAACTAGGCTGAGAATCAGCACTTTTCGAACGTCAAAATTACAAAAGACAGTCCCCCCAAAACGCCCACCCTTCACCACTTCCTAGTGCTTTCGCTGGGAAGAAGAAGTGGCGCAACAAACTCCCCAGCAGCACAGCTGTCTGTTCAGTTAGAAAATACTTGACTGAATACAATACAAGGTATGCAAAGCAATTAACATTACAAGACACAGAACACTAAATTAAATTATTTGCCATATGTCAGCTAGCAACGCCAATATACCAAGAAATACAATAAAAAACTATACGTACTCAAGCAAAAATTAATAAATGGAAATTAAATAAAAGCCTCCAGGTATAAAGGGCGTGACCGCTAACATATTTATGCAATGCTGGGTTCTGTTTACATAGCTGTCGCTTGAAGTCACAAATGATAAACTAGGACCATCGAAGGAAACTAAATAAACAAGTTATTAATAATGATAACAATAATAAAACCATGGTCAGCATTCGATACCGTTCAGTCGTTAAAGCGTGATTTTATTAAGTAACTATAACATTAAAAGTGTCCTATTTACAATCATTATTCAGTAGTACACAAGCTAGCTAAGATTGTCACAGCAATTCCACAAATCCTCCGAAAATGAAAACTTCAATAATCATTCAAACATTAAAAATTAATTATTCAGACAAAAGCGCAGACGAGCCGGAAACGGCGCCATATTGGTGGAAACGGCTCGTTACCGCCGTCGACTTACTTCCGGCCGCCATCTTGAATACGTCACCAGCGTCATTGTTGCCGCCATTTGTAATTGTTAATTGGAGAGGTATTTCTGTTAAATGAGGGATTTTTAGACTTACGACTAAATTGTTTATTTTTTTTTAAATCAACGTATAAATTCAAATTAAAATTTTTATTTACCGGCAACTGTTCATAAAAAAAATATATATATATATTGGACAGCTTTGATGTCCGACTGTCAAGATTAGGCAAGACTGTGCCCGTATTTTCGTTGGCGGACTTAAAGAATAGACTCCCTGGGATGATACTGAGAATTTTCTAAACGACCAGTTGATTGAAGGACCAATGTTCAGGAGGAACCAATGAAGCAGTCAAATCCTATAACGTTTCTGAAATAAAAACGTATTATTATTATTTATTATCATTTATTTATCACTTCACGTGACCAGAGGGCTGCGTCGTTCTTTGGACAAAGAATTAGCATTGCCATTCAACGTGGCAATGCTGCCAGTCTTCTGGGCACGTTTCTGGATGACAGCGATGCGGATGAGTACTTCGACGCCTAAATCCTTTTGTTTTTGTATTTATTTATATAATTAGTTAGTTTTTTTTTAATTTAGTACCTAATACTCTTAGTTAGTTAATAATTTATTGTACAATACATTCTATGTGAAATATTATCATTATATAATATTTGAATCATATCAACTCGTATAAATAGTGCCATCCACGAAGGCGCGCCCCACTTCGTTATGCTTACAGAACAAGTGTGAAACATTCCGCAAGTGTTTTAGGTTTGTCGATACCAATATATACTAATTTCTTATTAGTGGGTAATTAGTGTGTATCGAAAAAAAGCGGTCAAGAGCGAGTCGGACTCATGCACCGAGGGTTCCGTACCATAATATATTAAGTTTTCATTTTTTTTATTTTCTGAAAAATTGTGCTGTTTAGAGACATCGTTTTATTTTTCCCGTCAGTATCGTATTACCTAGTAACTGTTCTGGGTAATACCCCCCCTTGGTAAGACTGGTTGTCAGACTATCGGGCTACTGACGACCCGTAACGACTGTCAAAGATCCACGAATGACAGCCGGGATCAACGGCTTAACGTGCTTTCCGAGGCACGGAGGGGTCTTGGTATGTGAAGATGGTCACACATCCACAGACCAACCGCGGCAAGCGTAGCTTAACCTGGTCGATCGACCAGTGCGGCTCCATTAACTTAGCCACAGGCCCCTATCTACTTAATTAAAATAAAATCTTTTTGCAGAAACCTAAAACATCAACATGGGCGTCGCGTCAGATGGCTTCACCAGTAGATGGAAGGCGAAGATCGCAGCTCTGAGGGAGTCCAGGAAGCTGGTCCTGGTCATTGTAGCCATCGCACTGCTGCTTGACAATATGCTGCTGACGACTGTTGGTGAGTTTAACCTTCTGAATGTCTTAACCCTAGAAGTCTAATCTACGCCTGCAAGGCGTACACGCAATCGAATATCGTTTGCTTCTTTATTAGTTATAATTTATAATAGTGTTGTTTTATTTTTGGTTTATATTCCAAATTTAAATTTCTGTTAAATAATATTTCTAAAATAGGGCTATTTCTGCATACAGATTGTAATTTATATGTGTAAGCCTATGAGACGTATATTAAGGCTTTGTGTACGTCCGAAATAGATGAGGCTTCTAGGGTTAAGTTACACAGTTCGACATAAGCAATTGTCTTTCTATTGTGTCTCTAATTACGGCATTCGATGAGTTAATGTTAAAATAATTGCTATAAAAACTAACGTACACCAAACCATATGACGTGTATGTTAACGACGGTGTTTTTTATGGGGTTAGCAGAAAAAAAGTGACACCGTTGACAGAACTGGGTTTTCGGAGCATTTAATTTACAACATTGCTTCCATTGGAAATTGCGCACAGAGCGATATTAACAATTGTAACCTTTCGTCCAATTTTATTTTCCACCACTATGTTATATAGAGAATGCAACGTTCTTCATGTACGACAGTTGTTTATTTTGCATGCAATATTGTTTATCTTACTCCCTTTGTTAAAATTAAAAAACGTAAAGTGCAACTGTTTTTTTATTGTATTTACTGCAACACCTTTTATGCAATAACGTTTTTATTATTATTATTTTATTATTAAGGGGTTAACTCATTGATTCCCAAAGTGGTCCATGTGAACCCCCAGGGGTTCTCAGCTATTCAACATTCTATACTTAGATCTAATCTTCACACTTTTTGTCGAGTATTGGGAATATGGTAGAAATCTAGCTGCAGGATGTCCACCGGAACCAACAAAATTTTAAAAGTGGTCTATGAGATAAAAAAGTTTGAGGACCTCTGGTTAAACTAATCAATCGGTTTTTTGGAACAGCAGGGTAATTGCGTAACACACTATCAGTAGCAATGGGTTTCATTTTGACAGTTCAACAACATTCATTGCGTTCTTTACGTTGTTGAGCAGACAGATTTTTCGCACATATGGAGCAATGGATTAGCAATATGCTTCAAAATTATTCAAATTTAGAGTAATCGGGTGTTACGCGATTAGGGTGCAGGTTCGCTATCCGTAATCATGGGCGTGGCAAGGGTGGACAATGCCTACCCTAGAAACTTCTTTGCCCACTCTAAAAAAATCGACATTGTCGCCGATTCCCTCGTTCACAAACAAAACTAAATTTAAGCTCAGTGCAACTTTTTCTTATTTTCTTCTTATCTTGGAATTTTGACCTTATCTTCGTAACCAGAAGGTTCCCAGGTATGGATCAGTACAAAAAAAAATATTACAATGACGGGGAGTGCACGTGACTCTCGGCTTCGTTAAGTGTCTTTTTACACCCGTTATAAAGTTACGGACATTCTCGTAGCTAGGGATTTTGTCTAGGAGAGGCAGCCGTCCAGCTGAACGAACCAGTCATGAGAGATCATAAATCACGCCTCGTAATAAATAATCCCACCAAAAACATTTCATGTAAAGTAGGTTGGCAAGACTTAAATGCCGCTTTCACTGTTAAAAAGTTATCAGCCGTGCGATTCTGTAACCATCTCACCGTGAAAGCTTCGGTGAAGTGAGCGTGGAGTGAGCTGTCATTCGCTAGGGATTAACACTATTAAGTGCTCACTTCACTTATGATTTCACGGTGAGATTTTTACAGAATCGACCGGCTGGCTTCTAATTAGAACATCACTCGAACGACCGCAAAGAATTTGAAAGCAAATTCGTTTGTTTTTAATCGACTTCAAAAATAGGAGGAGATTTTTAATTTATTTATTCATTCATACTTTATTGTACAGACGCCCGTACATCACGTTTTCCCAATCAACTTTGAATCTTATGCTTTAGCGATAAAGTTGAAAAGCTATTAAAGAAATTTGACAGATTGTAGTAGCTTGATGTGCTGGGTCTATACGCCACAAGAATACATAACAAAAAAAAAAATATCGAACAGTAAAAATATACAACATGACACTGACGGGCACTTGACTCTAACAAAAACAAACACTTTAAAGATTAATACTGCACAAACGGATCCCAGCAGTGCTATTCTATAAAAATCTCACTGTGAGAACTTAGGTGAAGTGAGCGGGAAGTGAGCTCTGTCATTCCGTAATGGTAGGTATTGACACTACTAAGTGCTCACTTCACTTATGATTTCACGGTGAGATTTTTACAGAATCGACCGGTTGAATCGAAAATTTGTTTCCACAAACCCGCAGTATTTTCGAAAGACCTATCCAACGATACCACACATCATGGGGTAGACGAGAAATAAAAAAAAACACATCCCCACTTTACGTATAGAGGACGTACCCTAAAAATTTTTTTTTCTTTATCAAAATTTTATTTTACCACTTTGTCGGCGTGATTAATATGATATCCATGCCAAATTACAGCTTTCTAGTATTAAGGAGTCTCTGAGTTAAGCTGCGGACGGACGGACAAACGCACAGACGGACATGGCGAAATTAGAAGCGTTCCTTATTGACTACGGAACCCTATAAAAGTGTAAAGTCCGATGTGTACATAACTCTTTCCTTCACTGATTGTTATCCCCTAAACACCTCAGTTTTCTCCACCGCCATTCAAATAATCTTTTATACGCTCGGCGAATTCCTTAAACATTTCCCAGGGAATCTTTCCTAAGGAAAGATGGGCCATTACAACATCTAATGAATTGCAAATGAAGTAAACCACTCTTCTGATTGTTCGCCGCCATCTTGGATTGTGCCTGGCTGGATAGAAAGCGGTTGAAAACGGTTCCGATTTTGAATTGAAAAGAGGTAGAAGGAGTAAAGTGTTGTAGTTCTTTATGTGTCCTATTCCGTTAGCTTTTTTAATTTTTGAATCCCATAGTGTTCAATGAGGGGCTTGTGGCTATGAAATAACAGCCGTACGGGTCGATCGATCAGGTTAAGCTACACTTGGCGCAGTTGGTCCGTAGATGGATGACCATCTTTACATACCAAGACCCCACGTTTAGCCGTTGGTCCCGGCTGGCATTCGTGGATCTTTGACAGTCGTTACGGGTAGTCAGAAGCCCGAAAATCTGACAACTAGTCTTACCAAGGGGTATCGTATTACCCAGTAACTGGGTTGTGGAGGTCAGATAGGCTCCATGTAAAATACTGGTATTCAGCTGCATCCGGTTAGACCGGAAGCCGATCCCAACATAGTTGGGAAAAGGCTAGGCAGATGATGATGAGTGTTCAATGGAACAACGACAATGCTGCTGAAGTGGTAACGTTTTCCCAACTACGTTGAGGTCGGCTTCGTCTAACCGGATGCAGCTGAATACCAGTATTTTACATGGAGCGACTGCCTATCTGACCTCCACAACCCAGTTACTGGGTAATACGATACCCCTTGATAAGACTGATTGTCAGACTTTCGGGCTTCTGACTACCCGTAACGACTGTCAAAGATCCCCGAATGACAGCCGGCACCAACGGCTTAACGTGGGGTCTTGGTATGTAAAGATGGTCACCCCTCCACGGACCAACCGCGGCAAACATAGCTTAACCTGATCGATCGACCTGTGCGGCTGTTATTATTTGGCCACAGACGGTCGATTCTGTAAAAATCTCACCGTGAAATCATAAGTGAAGTGAGCACTTAATAGTGTTAATCCCTAGCGAATGACAGCTCACTTCACTCAAGCTTTCACGGTGAGATGGTCACAGAATCGCACGGCAGGCCCCTCCCTTTAGAGAACATCAGAACCTTCAAGAATACTAGTAATCAAATACGAGTACGTCTCACGTCTCAAACATACAACTAACTTCTACTGCAGCCAGTTCAGTACGGAAGCCGGGGCAATTTCCCCGTCGGCGAGATCAAAGTGAAATTCACTTAGTCGCCTCATCAAAAGAGGCCGCTAGTAGTGGTGGGGCTGTGATACAAGATTGTCGATATAATTTTTGGTTAAATGAGATTTAAAGAGACCTTTCATACGAATACGATAGGGAACTTGCGTATAACTTGTTGCTTAGATGATTGGAAAGTGATAATTTTAAAACTTCTAAGCAACAAGATGTAATCAAGTTCAAAAAATATGGATCAACTTTGAACGTCAATATCTCGGAAACGTGACGCTTTACGGGGTTAGATATCAGAATGTTTTCTGTTTGCATTGATATCAGTTATCGATTTATATAGGTTTCATGTGTAGCCGCGATTTTGAAAAAAATGTCAAAACGGCGCGCAATAGTTATGCCAGGAATCTTCAAAGCCCTTTACTGCGTTAATCACTACATAGTATAAAACAAAGTCGCTTCCCTGTCTGTCTGTCCCTATATATGCTTAGATCTTTAAAACTACGCAACGGATTATGATGTGTTTTTTTTTAATAGATAGAGTGATTCAAGAGGAAGGTTTATATGTATAATACATGCATAATATAGTAGAGAAACACTGATAATTTTAGAGGTTTCTAATGTGATGTCGTAAATAAACACATTTTTTTGCGCTTACATTGAAACGCTGGCTGAATCCGACGAGATAGATCAAAATAATGTACTATAGTATTGTACACCTTAGAAAGGTCTACAAAAAAGTCCGAGATGGCATATGTCTATCTCTTAGGGATAACCCACAATAACCATTTTTTATCTACTTTTTACGAGAAAAAATGGCACTAAAATGATCAGTGTTCCTCTACTATATTATGCATGTATTATACATATAAACCTTCCTCTTGAATTACTCTATCTATTAAAAAAAACATATCAAAATCCAATTCGTAGTTTTAAAGATCTAAGCATACATAGAGACAGACAGACAGCGGGAAGCGACTTTGTTTTATACTATGTAGTGATCAGCATTGCACCCGTGCGAAGCCGGGGCGGGTCGCTAGTGAAGTAATAAAGGACAAGCTGTTAGTCTGTTTTCTGTTTACCTATCAACATCATCTTTTTTTTTTTTTTTTTTTTTTGTTTCGGGGTGGAAAATCCTCATGGATGTCCGCCGCCCTGGGGCGGGCGGCGGGGTCTGTCAGACTCTTACTGACTAAAAACCACCCCGGTGTTCCCTCTCTCACCTACGCCGGGGGTCGCGGGAACGAACGATACTTCCGCAACCCCCGGCTGATCAACATCATCTAGCCTAACTTGTACTTAACTATGTTGGGGTCGGCTTCCAGTCTTACCAGATGCAGCTAAATACCAGTACTTTTTACATGGAGCGACTGCTTGTCTGACCTCCAACACCCAGTTACTGGGTAACACGATACCCTTTGGTAAGACTGGTTGTCAGACTTTTGGACTTCTGACTGCCCGTAACGACTGTCAAACATCTACGAATGACAGCCGGAACCAACGACTTATCGTGCTTTCCGAGGCGATCGAGGGGTCCTCGATATCACGATACCCCTTAGTATGACTGGCTGTAATCCCGCCTGTGATATCAATACCTATTTTTCCTATAGGTGGAATATTTTAGGAACGATATAACGACAACGAGATTTTTATTTTTGTTTTATTGTAACATTGTGAGTGCATAAACCACACAAATGTTATACAGGGTTATTTGTAAAACACCAACAGCCTCTTAAGAGGTCATTGTACTCATCATTATGAACAACTTTTACTATGGGACCAAACCTGAAATCGCAAAAAAAAATCAGCTGTTGCCTACATTTATGTTCGTACTAGTCGTCAAAATGTAGGGAACAGCTGATTTTTTTTCGCATTAGTAAAAGTTGTTCATAATGATGAGTACAAGGACCTCTTAAGAGGTTGTTGGAATTTTACAAATAACACTGTATATGCACAATCATCAACGTCATAACTTTTTATAGACCCTGCAAACTTTATTTCGATTCGAAGTGATACAGAAGATGAAACACTTTTTATTATTTTTGTTTCACCAGCCTTATTCTTCTTGCACAAATAAATATCTCTCCATACCGCCTTAAAATGTTTAGTCGATTTAAAAATTTATCGACAGTCTCCACTTTTTATCGATATCAAAATTTATCTTCAGTGTCCCCTCACTAGTCAAGACTGGGTCCTCGTAGTCGCATTTCAAATCATATTTCGTCGAGTTTTCACCCTTTTGCTCTGGGGTAGCATTTAACTTTGTTAAATGGTTTGAAATTGCCTTTTAGGTACTAGGTAGACTTCATTATAGCGTGCTACTCACTTGTTCGGGCTATTCGGGGCTCGTGGCTAAATAGTACCAGCCACACGGATCGAAGGTCCAGCTGCCCTCCCGCGGTCGGTTCGTGGACCATCCATTAATATCAAAGTCTGCATTTATTTCAAACTAGCGTCCCGCCCCGGCTTCGCACGGGTGCAATGCTGATTACTACATAGTATAAAACAAAGTCGCTTCCCGCTGTCTGTCTGTCTCTATGTATGCTTAGATCTTGAAAACTGCGCTACGGATTTTGATGCTGTTTTTTTTTTATAGATAAGAGTGATTCAATATAATGCATATAATATACATGCATAATAGAGTACAGAAACACAGATAATTTTAGAGCCATTATTTCTCGTAAAAAGTTAAGGATAAAAAATGGTTATTGTGGGTTATCCCTAAGAGATAGACATATACCATTGCGGACTTTTTTGTAGACCTTTTTAAGGTGTAAAATACTGTAGTACATTATTTTGACCTATCTCGAATAGTTCAGCCAGCGTTTACAATGTAAGCGCAAAAAAATGTGTTTATTTACGACATCTTATTAGAAACCTCTAAAATTATCAGTGTTCCTCTATTATATTATGCATGTATTATACATATAAACCTTCCTCTTGAATCGCTCTATCTATTAAAAAAAACCGCATCAAAATCCGTTGCGGAGTTTTAAAGATCTAAGCATATATAGGGACAGACAGACAGGGAAGCGACTTTGTTTTATACTATGTAGTGACTAACATCCGCCCATTGCGTATAATACGGAATTCATCATCTGCCTGCCTTTTCCCAACTATGTTGGGGTGAGCTTCCAGTCTAACCGGGTGCAGCTGAATACCAGTATTTTACATGGAGCGACTGTCTATCTGACCTCCACAGCCCAGTTACTGGGTAATACGATACTCCTTGGTAAGACTGGTTGTCAGACTTTCGGGCTTCTGACTTCCCGTAACGACTGTCAAAGATCCACGAATGACAGCCGGGACCAACGGCTTAACGTGCTTTCCGAGGCACGGATCGAGGGGTCTCAGTATGTGAAGATGGTCACCCATCCACAGATCAACCGCGGCAAGCGTAGCTTAACCTGTTCGATTGACCTGTGCTTACGTTATTATTTAGCCACGGGCGTATAATTCGGAATTACCGGCGTTTAAATCCTATTACCCGTTTTCCTGTAGGAATGAAGCATTTTCCCGCGGTAAAAAATAGCCTATGTTCATCAGGGATAATGTCGGCTTCTAATGGTAAAACAATTTTTCAAATCGGTCCAGTAGTTTCGGAGCCTATTCAATACAAACAAACAATCAAATCTTTCCTTATAATATTAATGCAGATAGACACTACATAAAAGGCCAAAATATACATAACCCTTTCCAACCGAGTTGAAGTGATCGTGAGTTTCGACTTTACAAAATTCTGAGCACGATCGAGCGACTATCAAATTATTCCTGAACCTCACGTATGTGAGGATCTGACTGCTGAAGACCAGGTTGCATGAAATTTTTTCCAGTATTCTTCCCAGGACCTCTGAACACTTTCCACAGGATTAATAAATTTTTACTGATCTCATCACACAAATTCGTATACAACGTGTAACGTTAACTGCGCAAAACCTCAGACACCCCAACCGATTCTTAATTCAATTGACCTATTTCAGAGAGAAAATAAGTCATTAATAAAACTGTAAAAGTTTTATGTGCTGTTTTAGTTTTACTGCCATTCTGATCGTTTCTTGCGTCTGCGACGACGCTTTACCGAGGGAGGAGTCGTCACCGGGCCGCTGCGCCGCGCTGACATTGGGTTGCTTGACCTATTAATAAATAGACACGGCAACGTTTTTAATGAAGATTTTTTTTAAATGTGACCTATATTAAAAAGTGGTTCAATTAATTCTGCTCGTTATTCTGATCAAACTATTTTCAGGTTTCGCGCATTTAACGTTACACGTTGTAAATGGTGTAGCCAACCCGACTTTATTTTATTTGTACCTATAAGATGTGGAATAAAAATACGTATTTGTTGGAGCTTACTCAGAAACGACCCAAGCAAAGTTAATAAAATTTATATGAGACCATTATACGAGCTTCCCCTGTCTAATGAAAAAAAGAATACGTGAACCGGCGCAGTAATAACGGGGAAATCGGTGTATACAAGGTGTAACTTAAATAACGCACAACCTCTTAAGGGGTCATTGTACTCATCATTATGAACAACTTTTACTACGGGACCAAACCGGAAATCGCGAAAAAAAATCAGCTGTTCCCTACATTTTGACGAGTTATGCGAACATAAATGTAGGGAACAGCTGATTTTTTTTCGCGATTTCAGGTTTATCCCATAGTAAAAGTTGTTCATAATGATGAGTACAATGACCCCTTAAGAGGATGTGCGTTATTGAAGTTACACCTTGTATACATAAAAAAACAAAGGACAACCATATTTGAAAAACAAAAATACAAAAAAAAAAAAAAAAAATTTGAAAAATAACTTTGATTTCGGAAGTCAGTGTCGTTGGTTCCGCATTGTCGTTTTTTTCCACCGACTTCCGAAATTAAAGTTATTTTTCACATTGTAGTGTTTTTTTGGATGTCGCTTTTTTTTTTTGTTGTATAACACAACTTGCTATGTAAATAT
The DNA here is from genome assembly GCA_949629135.1 of Eremobia ochroleuca. Taxonomy (NCBI): domain Eukaryota; kingdom Metazoa; phylum Arthropoda; class Insecta; order Lepidoptera; family Noctuidae; genus Eremobia; species Eremobia ochroleuca. The sequence goes on along the minus strand of OX451413.1, from coordinate 7,975,686 downwards.
CAGTGACAGGAAGTTATTATAACCCCATCAATATAAACTAAGTGGAAAAAATACGTATTATTGAAGCTAACTCAAAAATTACCCAAGCAAAGTTAATTTTATATGGGGCCGAGGTGGTCGCATATAAATTGTACTAGACCCCATTAAATTGAGGCATAACCTTTCCAAAAAAGAATTTTCAAGAATGCTCGAAGATCTCGCGTAACATACATGCAAAAAACCCCTCGAATTGAAAAACGCGTCCTTTTTGAAGTAGGTTACAAATAGTGTACATTGAAGGTCTTATCCCACAAGGTGATCAGACTACCCATAGTTAACTTTTTTCCCAAAATATATCAATTCAAAACCTATTAATAAAATCCTCATTAAATATGTAACCCTAGTACTTGAGTCCGACCTATTAACCTCACAAGTACTTCGGCAAAGTTCGGCAGTTTCCGAAGAGAGCCAACCGCGTCATATTCGGAATTAACTGTCGTTTCAGGCACTCTTGACGGAGCGAAGGGCTTTTCAAATTTGGAATGTCGATCGAATGGTATTCCGTAGTGCTTTCATACGTTTGATAACTAGGGATCGATGGATTTATTTTGTTTTTTTGTTTATGGTTTAATGTTTTAATTATTAGCTGTCACGTATTGCTAGATTTTAAGGTTTATACTTAATTAAATGCTGTCTTGTTTTCTTTATGAAAACTGTTTACAGACGCCAGCACATCAAGCTACCCGAAACTGTCAATTTCTTCCAATCAACTCTGAACCTTATGCTTTAGCGATAAAGTTGAAAAACAATTAAAGAAATTTGACAGATTGTAGTAGATTGATTTTGCCAGTCTGTACAACCAGTGCAGTCCCAGAAGATACAGATTGTTTTGGGATTTGAGGGTCATGCTTCTTCAATGAAGTGTCTTATTTATAACGATTTAAGACTTTATTACAGCAGAATTTGCAGTAGAATGTATATAGGTTGCGAATTGTGATGGTGGGCCGACTACCATCTTTTTCTTTGTCGAAGTGTTGACCCGTGGAACGAATGAATCGAATCTTCTCGAGTACTTCGGCGACAACCAATCAGCGCTCCCCGTGCGCCGCTCTCGCTTCTTCCTCTTCCGCCAAGCCTCCGACGCTAGAGGGTGCTGCATGTTGTCAGCTTTGCGTCAATAGATGGCGTTAATAAGATATTAAAATAAAACCTATAAAATGTCATACCTTACTACATTCTGTCAGCGCGCATAGTACATAATTTGTAAAATGAAAATGTAAAGGGGTGGGATCCTGGTGTCCTGAAACACAGGCCACGAGCCTAACTTAGGCAACAGTCTCCCACAATATATACTCAACTGAATTATATGTCATTGTCGAATCTGACCGATGTAAAATAACATGTATATTGTGGTGAGAAATAAAGTTTATTATTATTATTATTATTATTTAAAAAAAAATTACAAACGTAATAGGTACCTTAAACATTATTATCTCTTGCAGTACCAATCATCCCAGAGTTCCTCTACGACATCCGCCATCCTGACGCCCCGCTGTCGATGTCTCTTGAGGACATCACCTTACCGCCACCGTCGCCGACGCCGTACTGTCCCTGCCTGCAAGTCAACAACACCAGTCTCATACAGAATGAGACGCAACCTCGTAAGTCTTGCCATTTTATTCTTATTCCCTTTTATTTTATAACTTTGTCTGATCGAACGCCAAAAAATTGCAATCAAACAATCTGCCTAGCTTTTTCCCAACTGTGTTGGGGTCGGCTTCCAGTCTAACCGGGTGCAGCTGAATACCATTATTTTATATGAAGCGACTGCCTATCTGGCCTCCACAACCCAGTTACTGGGTAATACGATACCCCTTGGTAAGACTGGTTGTCAGACTTTTGGGGTTCTGATTACCCGTAACGTCTGTCAAAGTTCCACGAATGACAGCCGGGACCAACGGCTTAACGTGCTAACTATCGCTTCGCAATCGCGTTCGCGTTGAATCGCCCACGTAGGACACCGTGTTACACATGAATTTGTTACTGTGCAGCCACCCGCCTCGTGTTCCGAGCGGCCATAAAGTTTGAATCGGGCTGTAACATTCGACGACATCATTTTTGTATTTGTTGCAGTGAATCTGACCGTGCAGCGCGAAGAAAGACATCAGGAACTGATCCATGAGACCGTGGCAGTTGGCGTCATGTTCGCTAGCAAGGCTTTAGTCCAGCTGCTCGCCAATCCCTTCGTTGGCCCTCTAACACACAAGTAAGTTTACACGTCCACGCCGGCGCCTACCACCGGTGGCCCGCACGCGTACCACCGGTGGCCCGCACGCGTACCACCGGTGGTACGCGCCAGCGTGAACGTGTTAAACACGTCTTTACAGTTTTCTCCATGAAGACTATAGATAAGGAGTCCAATCTCTGTATATAAAAGTTGTGCCGGAATTTTGAAAAAATAAGGTTGGCGCGCAGGAGGCGCTGCGGCTGCTAAGTTACCAAGGTTAGCTTGGATAACCATAGAATGGCGGCTTTGTACTAACTTCGCGCGTCTTACATGCCACTAAATTCACTTGGTACACTCCGTAAGTCAGCGCGGCTAGTGGCTGTTTTTAGAACTATTGCTCTAAAAATTTTTGCGGAGAGTTTTTCCGTATGAGACCCCTTCGAGTTTGGACTCCTTTTCTCTAGTCTTCATGGTTTTCTCGAAATCGCCATCTTCCTTTTTTCGTTCCATTCACTCATTCTCATTCCCTCACTCATACAATCACTCGTTCAAAAAAATATTTATTAATCGTTTAGAAACGTATACAGCCTAACACTTAATAATTACACATCTTAATAATTAATCCTACATTTATATAGTACATAAGTTAGTTAGTGTTTTAATTTAGTAGTAGTTTGGGCTTCTGATATTTTTTTTTTTTTGCAGGATTGGCTACAGCGTTCCCATGTTCACTGGCTTCATTCTGATGTTTCTGTCCACCTTAAGTAAGTAGACACTCTTATTTTAGCTCTTGACTATGTACGCGAATCATTCGTTAGAATAAACTCGTATACGTAGGTACAGACGCCAGCACATCAAGCTACCCGAAACTGTCAAATTTTCCCAATCAACTTTGAACCTTATGCTTTAGCGATAAAGTTGAAAATCTATTAAAGAAATTTGACAGATTGTAGTAGCGTGATGTGCGGGCGTCTGTAACTCTGTACATAAACATTTTCGCATAACTGCCGTGCGATTCTGTAACCATCTCACCGTGAAAGCTTGGGGAAGTGAGCGTGGAGCGAGCTGTCATTCGCTAGGGATTAACACTATTAAGTGCTCACTGCACTAATGATTTCACGGTGAGATTTTTACAGAATCGACCGGCAGTAACTATCTCACCGTGAAAACTTGGGTGAAGTGAGTCGTCAATAGTGTCAATTCCTAGCATCAGCATGACTCACAGCTCACTCTAAGCTCACTTCACCTTAGTTATCACGGTGAGATTTTTCCAGAATCGACCGCCTGTTTACAACCGTTCGGTACGTTACCGTGCTGAATAGAACATCAATCAGTGTTATCGAAGGATTCCTTTAGAAGTTTAGACACATATAGTCTGCCTACAATGTTCCCACTGCTTGGAGACAGGCCTCCTCTCGGTGAGAGGGAGTGGGTTATGATCCACCACGCGGGCCCAGTGCGGGTTGGTGGATGTCACATGTCTTCGAATATTTGGTTCTAGGACATGCCGGTTTCCTCACAATGTTTTCCTTCACCATTTTGAGACCAGTGGTGATGAATTAATTTACACAAAGTAAAGCGTCTGTCTGGGTTCGAACCTACTATTTTTTAACCGACTTCAAAAAAAGGAGGAGGTTATCAATTCGACTGTATTTTTTTTTTTTTTTTTTTATGTTTGTTACCTCATAATAACCGACTGGGTGAACCGATTTTCATGATTCTTTTTTTATTTGAAAGCTGGTGCTTCCCGTGTGGTGCCATTGTCACCATTTCAATATCTGATGATGGGATCTTGTAGAAATCGGGGGAACTCTTCAATAAATAACAGCAGATTAACTGCGATTGTTGCTATAGCATATCTAAGCATTGTTTACACCATCACACAACATAATATCACGCCTGTGCTCACTACAAAGGTTATATATTTTTTTTTTATTATAATAATAATTAATACCAGTAAAACAACCGCGATTGCTGCTATCGCATATGTATGCATTGTTTACGCAATCGCACAACATAACATCACGTCTGTACCCAATAAACGCAGATGCAGCTTCCTGTCACTGATATTTACATAGCAAGTAGTGTTTATATGAATTTGATTGGGGTAGATATAACTAAAAAGTGAAAAATAAAAATTTTATATAAAAAAAAAACAACCGACTTCCAAAAAAACACTACAAAGTGAAAAATAATTTTAATTTCGGAAGTCGGTGTCAAAAAACCAAAATGCGGAACCAACGACACCGACTTCCAAAATTAAAATTATTTTTCACTTTGTAGTGTTTTTTTGGAAGTCGGTTGTTTTTTTTGTTTTCATATAAAATTTTTTCTTACTATTTAATTAATAAAAGGACAGAAGATAAATATTAGTTTAATCCTGTCAAATTAAGATACTCCATAGACAAAATCAGACGTGATTAAAAAATTAGCTACTAAAATACATCAATTTACGTCAGGCGCTGACTAATTTGACAGGACTAAACTAACATTTATCTTCTGTCCTTTTCTTAATGTAATAGAAAGAAAAAGATGCACTGAACTTAAATTTAGTTTAGTTTGTGTGCAAGGGAATCGGCGTCAATGATTTTAAATTCAACATCACGTCTAAACGACCAGACTTATTTATTTGAAAAAAAAATATGTTATACTAGACAATTTTCTTCGTAATTTGATATGTGAATGTTTGAAATTATATTTTTTAAACATAGAGTAATTAATCCGTAAAGTAATGTCTAACGCGGACAAAAAAACGATAATCACGCAAACACTATCGGGTGTATTTTCATAAAACTTTCATCATCTAAAAGACAATTTAATTTCCCAAATTTTAGTATACGGTTTTTATTTGTTTTGTGCTCGATAAATCAACGTGGATTCTTTTTTGGAATAAACTTGTGCGCGTTGAAGCGGGGACCCTTGCGGGCGTCGGGCGGCAGTGCCCGCTCAAGGTCGCTGGCATTTAATGTCGTCTTAAGTCGAAAATCAAGCTACGCTATCTAACCTACACTTCTGTCCTCAGTATTCGCCTTCGGCCGCTCCTACTCCGTGCTGTTCATTGCGCGTGCGCTGCAAGGTATCGGCTCTTCTTGCTCGTCTGTCTCGGGTATGGGTATGTTGGCAGAGCGGTACCCTGATGACAAGGTAAGGAGCTCACATGTTAGGGGCCGTTCAAGTATTACGAAAGCAGGTTTTTTTTTGCAATTATTAACCCTTCGTATCGCCGGAACGTGGATCCACGCGAGACACAATGGCTTTTGAATTGTTTCTGTAATTACGGCATTCAACCTGTTAAAGCTCCCCTACCCCTCGTCAACAAAAATAACCAAAGCTCTTACTTAATACCAAGTGGCGTGATCACTTCACCCGATTCACGATATTACATATAGATTTATTTTTGTCTTTTTTTTACAGGAACGTGGCAACGCTATGGGAATAGCTCTGGGGGGCTTAGCTCTGGGCGTGCTGATTGGTCCACCGTTCGGAGGCCTCATGTACGAGTTCGTTGGAAAGACTGCCCCGTTCCTAATGCTCTCAGCCTTGGCACTCGGAGACGGATGTTAGTATCACTAGCCCTACAGTGCATGATTTTTCTTATCGGCTTAAAAAAAATACATTAGCCTGCAAATATGATGCCATTTCTCGAAAAAATATTTAGAAAAATCATAACTCAATAGAAACGTATGTTTTTGTGCATGGCACATCATGCATATAATGTTAATATGTGTTACGTAGTATCAATGAAATTACAAGATTACACGTAAAATGACAAATATGAACATGAACTTACCTCTACTAATTATTTCGACCCTGAAAATTCTATCATTTTAATTTTATAATTTTTTTGCGATTATTATACGCCGCTCGTTAATCGTATTCAAAGTACTTACCGATTTGAAGAAAACATAAATAAATGTTTATCTACAGATCTATCCAAAATATATGGTACCAAATTCGAAACTCAAATACATAACGTGTCAGACTTTCAGGCTTCTGACAACTCGTAACGATTGTCAAAGACTCAAAGATCTACAAATGACAGCTGGGACCAACGGCTTAACGTGCTTTCCGAGACGAGGAAGGTCTTGTAATGAATGGCAACAAATCCACAGACCGATCTCGGTAAGCGTTGCTTAACCTTGAAGAACGACCCGTGCGACTGTTATTACTGAGACACGACCCCCTCTCAACCTGAGAGGGTTACTAAACCCATTAACTCATACAATCTCCTTTAACTCCAGTCATATACACGTTTGTCTTCTAATACGTATCACATGGCCAACAATGCGCCCATTACCCGCCCACGATAAGTCAAAAGTAGGAAATGAATTATTGTGTTTATTACTTATAATGACCAAGAATCTTGTTACTCGTGTTGTATTACGGAAAATAGAATGCAGGTACTTTACGAATACGTTTACTTTGTATACCTATATGTAATTTTATGAGGCGATCAGACAGAGCCATATACGATATCATTTTTAGTATATTGCAAACCTGGATATATATAGTTTGTTCAAAATAAGTAACTGAATCGATTCCAATCATTTTTACTCCATGTTATATTTTGTTCCAATAAATATTTAAAAACGATTACAAATTGGACACCGAGCGACAAGTACATATCCGTAAAATAAACTTTAACGTAAAATAAACTATGTCAGTACAGACATATTGCATATAGACATATTACACACATATGTATTAAAGCACAGACATCTCGATATTTTGCCGTGACGCCAATGCACTGTGCGAAGCAGTTTGATGGTAAGAACAAACTAAATATCATGCTTAACAAAGTTCAAAATCCACTGCAACCAAAAACTTATAAGGACCTTTTTGTTACAAATTGTCACTCAGCTACGCTTGCCGCGGTTGGTCTGTGGATGGGTGAGCACCTCCACATACCAAGACCCCTCTGTGCCTCGGAAAGCACGTTAAGCCGTTGGTCCCGACTGTCATTCGTGGGTCTTTGACATTCGTTACGAGTCGTCAGTAGCCCGAAAGGCTGACAACTAATCTTACCAAGGGGTATAGTATTACCCAGTAACTGGGTTGTGGAGGTCAGATAGGCAGTCGCTCCACGTAAAATACTGGTATTCAGCTGCATCTGGTTAGACTGGAAGCCGACCCCAACATTGTTAGGAAAAGGCTAGGCATATGATGATAATGATGGTCACTCAAAAATCAACTTAGAATACATTACACTAAAGCAGATAACTGATTGTGTAGCGACGGTATGTAAATTACCTGAGATTATGAACACTTCACTACATAGTATAAAACAAAGTCGCTTCGCTGTCTGTCTGTCCCTATACCTATATGCAACGAATTTTGATGCGGTTTGTTTTGATAGATAGAGTGATTCAAGAGGAAGGTTTAAGTATATGTATAATACATGCATAATATACTAGAGAAACACTGATAATTTTAGAGGTTTCTAATGTAATGTCGTAAATAAACAAATTTTTTTGCGCTTACATTGTAAACGCTGGCTGAACCCGTCGAGATAGATCAAAATAATGTACTACAGTATTGTACACCTTAAAAAGGTCTACAAAAAAATCCGCGATGGTATATGTCTATCTCTTAGGGATAACCCACAATAACCATTTTTTATCCTACACTTTTTACGAGAAATAATGGCTCTAAAATTATCAGTGTTTCTCCATTGCACCCGTGCGAAGCCGGGGCGGGTCGCTAGTCTATAATAAAGAAATTCAATAAATTCACACTTGTTTGTCCCCAGTGCTGCAGCTGATGATCCTGCAACCCGGAGTAGTCCGCCAGGAGTCGGAGCCACCTTCTCTGAAGGCTCTCGTCTGCGACCCTTACATCCTCATCGCGGCAGGTTTGTACCCATTCACTCTGTTGTTATCGTTATTTCCTTTTGAGGACCCTAAATATAAGCTAGACAAAGTCCACATTTCCTATCTTAATGCCGAATGAGAAGAAATGGCGGAACCAACTCAGGGGTCCAAGTCTCTTTTAAAGTCCAGACATTATCTTGTTCAGATCATGTGAGGACCGTGTAGCCCTTTCCAACCGAGTTGAAGTGATCGTGAGTTTCGACTTTACAAAATTCTGAAGAAAAGTGTAAAGAACTTTAGCGGACGCAACCGGCGTCGATTTATCGTGATTCTATCTAGACTATTCTATCTTGACACCCGGATGAGGGATGGCTGCGTTTTGTTATTCCCGGCGCCTCCGCACGTATACTCAGTATCGTGCGACTAGAAATTATTCCTGAACCTCACGTATGTCACCTCGGTTCTGACTGCTGAAGACCAGCTTGCATGAGATTTTTTTCAGTATTTTTTCCAGGACTTCTGAACACTTTCCAAACGATTACTAAGTTTTTACTGATCTATGTCCCGGTCGCAGAGGGGTGGCTAAGTGTCTGAAATGGTTTTTTGAGGAAAGAACCACACAGATTTGAGTGGACCAGTCCAGTCAGTGCAAGCATTTGTCAGTAATGGTGTAGCTCAACTCAGAACTTGAAGAGCTCAGCGACTCGACGAACAATACAAAAGAAAGGACATTTGGGTAGGCCGCATAAAGTACTCAAACTGCCAGATCAACATTAAAAATTACAGAGAAACAAAAAGAAAAAAAAAATATGACCCACATAGACTTCACATTCACAATAATTAAAACAAAATAGTACTTTACATAGTAAATATTCCTGTAATTTTGTATATACGAGTACATAATATTCATCAATGTCAATGTGTCTAAGTAGTGCACAATTATGGTTTTGCATGATAGTTAAGCCACGGATACACTAGGGGACAAATGGAGCAACATGTTGCGGAACATGGCGCTCGGCAACTACGTGAATGTCCCGAGAGAATGTCGCGCCGTGCGCTCGCTCTCGGAGCGGGAGCAAGAAACATGTCCCGCGTCACGTAAAATGTTGTGGGTCATGTTGCTGACACTATGCAACGTTGCAGCGTCACGTATATTTTGTGTTGCGCGTCATGTTGCGGGACAAAATGTTCCCTAGTGTATCCGGGGCTTTAAAATGTCATGTTTTGTGGACGAATGACATAGTTTTATGTCGACATAAATGTAGCTCACAGAGTGAGCAAGCTGAAGTAGCAATGGGCTGGTCGCGAATCGATAAACATAAGGTAGAACGCCCTCGGATTCGTCCGTTGCCCCCCACACATCAGCCGGTCGATCCTGGAAAAATCTCACCGTGATAACTAAGGTGAAGTGAGCTTAGAGTAAGCTGTGAGTCATGCTGATGCTAGGGATTGACACTATTGACGACTCACTTCACCCAAGTTTTCACGGTGAGATGATTACAGAATCGCACGGCAGGACCCGAGGTGGTGGCGCGTAGTGTTCCACACGCGCCCCTCTTAGACGCCGCAGGGGGAATTTAACACTTCACTCCTCCCCTCTGACACGAGGAGGCCAGCAGTAGCGTGCCGGCACCAGTCGGGGGTTGCGGAAGTATCGTTCGTTCCCGCGACCCCCGGCGTAGGTGAGAGAGGGAACACCGGGGTGGTTTTTAGTCAGTAAGAGTCTGACAGACCCCGCCGCCCGCCCCAGGGCGGCGGACATCCATGAGGATTTTCCACCCCGAAACAAAAAAAAAAAAAGTATCGTTCGTTCCCGCGACCCCCGGTGTAGGTGAGAGATGGAACACCGGGGTGGTTTTTAGTCAGTAAGAGTCTGACAGACCCCGCCGCCCGTCCCAGGGCGGGGGACGGCGGACATCCATGAGGATTTTCCACCCCGAGAACAAAAAAAAAAAGGACGCCCTCGGGTTAGGTTGAACCACAATGGCAGAATGGCTGGTAGCAGCTGGATGAGAGTTGCCGAAAATGGAGTTGAATGGCGTGCAATAGGAAAGGACTATGTCCAGCAGACTGCTGTAGGCATGAATGAATGAATGGGCCGATGACCGTGGAGTACAATGTGTTGAGCCGACAATGGTGTGATGGCTGCAAGTTAGATGAATTCAACTTTCTTTTGTTTTTCAGGAGCCATCACCTTCGCTAACGTAGGCATTGCAATGCTGGAACCAAGTCTGCCAATCTGGATGGCCGATACAATGGAAGCCCGACGCTGGCAGCAGGGTGTCGCCTTTCTACCGGCCAGCATCTGTTATCTGATTGGTAAGTAGAGGGGCTGTAGCGACATCTACACCGCCACATGTGAACTACGCATCATACTGACGTCACGCAAAATCCTGCATCGCGCAAGCAGAGTTTACCGCGCAACTATCATACATACAACGTTCCGACATCAAACATCGGCAGTTGCCCGCATAGATAATACATTATATAAACTGGGTTGCCCGTCAGACGCGACACCCCCCTGGTCGGAGGATCGATAGATCGTTCCGTTTTACGTTCAGACAAAGTGACAGCGGATTTTAATGGTTTTTACTCTAAATACCGTAATATGCAGGTAAAATTTTTAGCAATCTCCAAAATTTCCGCTTCGATTCCGGGATCCGGGATTTTGAAAGGCATGTCCGTGTTATTCTTTCGTGGGAATAAAAGTGAAGTTTAGGTATATTATCGCCCGATTATCCGTTCACTGATAATAACAGATAGTATAATATCACTTGAAATAACGTTCACATGGTATGATTTTCATATGCTATAAAAACAAATAACCTAATTTCGTGTGATCGAATGTTATTTATTTCATTTAATCTTCTTTTGCTCTAATAACATTTAGTTTAACGTTCTTCGCTCTTTTTGAGGGGCTTGTGGCTAAGTCATAACAGCCGCACGGGTCGATCGATTAGGTTAACCTACGCTTGCCGCGGTTGGTCCGTGGATGAGTGACCATCTTCACATACCAAGACCCCTCCGTGCCTCGGAAAGCACGTTAAGCCGTTGGTCCCGGCTGTCATTCGTGCATCTTTGACAGTCGTTACAGGTCGTCAGTAGCCCGAAAGTCTGCCAACTAGTCTTACCAAGGGGTATTACCCAGTAACTGGGTTGTGGAGGTCAGATAGGCAGTCGCTCCATGTAAAATACTGGTATTCAGCTGCATCCGGTTAGACTGGAAGCCGACGCCAACATAGTTGGGAAAAGGCTAGGCAAATGACGATGATAATGCTCTTTTTATTGTATATAACGTTCAGTTGACCTAATTTTCATATTTACTAATTTTCAGTCTTAATACTGTAATGTACAGTAATATTATAAAGAGGAAAGATTTGATTGTTTGTTTGTATTGAATAGGCTCCGAACCTACTGGACCGATTTGAAAAATTGTTTTACCATTAGAAGCCGACATTATCCCTGATGAACATAGGCTACTTTTCACCGCGGGAAAGTGCTTCATTCCTACGGGAAAACGGGTAATAGGATTTAAACGGCGGGAATTCCGAATTCTACCCAAACGAAGTTGCGGACGGATGCTAGTTATTAATAAGTAAATATCAGACACAGTTAACCTTTTCACCAAACAAACACGCCACCGACGTCTACAGCCGTCAAGAAAACGACATTTTTAAGTACAAAATAAATATACAAAATTAGAAAAGATTTATTTTGTACTTAAAAAATGTCGTTTGTCGTCCGTGGCGGTCAAAAGGTTAATAAGTAAATATCAGACACAGTTAAACATCACGTATTACAATTTCAGGTACCAATCTGTTCGGACCTCTGGGCCACAAGATGGGTCGCTGGCTGGCAGCCTGTTCCGGACTGATCATCATTGGCTTATGTCTTATCCTGGTAAGAGCAACATCATTGGATCAACGTCGACTGCTAAACATGTAAATTTTGGACCACTCCAATAACGGTTCTTAGAGTAACTACATGATTAGCTTGCTACCTTGATGTCGATGTCACCTCTATTTGAAACAAATGCGTGCTAATACGAGTAGACACGCACGCACAACATGCGACTGAGAACCAATGTTATTTATTTATTTATTCTTTAACGGCATTGAATATTTTTACATAGAGTATGGCATACCTACCTGTCAGCCATTTTTTTTTTTAATATTTGTTTGCAATAATCAGTCTAAATGTTTAAAATAATCAAACATCTTTGCAACAAGTTACGCAACTTCAAAGAGATATTATTATAAATGACACGTGAACAACTTTGAACGTTAATATCTCGGAAACGTTATGTTTTCTCATTGCATTGATGTCAGCTATCGATTTATATACAACGTGTAACGTTAAATGCGCAAAACCTCAGATACCCCAACTGATTTTTAATTCAATTGACCTATTTCAGAGAGAAAATAAGTCATTAAAAAAATTGTAAAGGTTTTATGTGCTGTTTTAGTTTTACTGGCCATTCTGATCGTTTCTTGCGTCTGCGACGACGCTTTATCGAGGCAGGAGTCGTCACCGCGCTGCTGCGCCGCGCTCACATTGGCTTGCTTGACCCATTGATAAATAGACACGGCAACGTTTTTAGAATAGAATAGAATAGAATACTCTTTATTATGTACACCATATAGATTACAGACATAAATATATAAATTTTACAGAGGGTGTGGTTGCTTGATATATTAATAAATAGACACGGCAACGTTTTTAATGAAGATTTTTGAAAAATGTGACCTATATTATATTAAAAAGTGGTTCAATTAATTCTGCTCGTTGTTCTGATCAAACTACTTTCAGGTTTTGCGCATTTAACGTTACACGTTGTAGATATCGGGCGTGGCCGCCATTTTGAAATAAAATCAAAATGGCGGACAGGTAGGTAGGCTTCAAAGCCCTTTATTATTTATATACACACAGTATAATACATAACAACATAGGGATAAATAGGATTCGATTTATGTTTTATGTTTCATTACACGACCCTATTCGTCTTAGATATTTTATTCGTCGATTCATCAGCTGGGCGGGCACGGCAATTGATATTAACACTCCAGTAGCCGCGCGTTCTACCATTTGATTGTAGAACGCACGTGCATTTCCTAGAATTTGAGCGCAAATTGAAGGTCACTCACGGACACATATAGTATTCCTCTACATTACATTACATTACATATTCCTTGTGCCTCATTTAGTTTCATAATAAAGCCTTCTTAAACATGAACGCATATTTTTAACTATTCATGAGACTTTCCTTCAAAAATCTTTAAATTAAAACTCATGAGTAGAGTACGAGAGCACTATCGTCCCAAGTTGAGGCGCGCCTAATTGGAGTGTTAAACTAAGCGGTCAAAGGGTTCATTTATAGCCCTCTGTGACCTAAACCCGCACTTATGTAAGTCACGTTTTTCTGTGACTTAATTATAGTCCATTTTTGCACAGAAAAGTGAGACTTAAGTGCGAGTTTAGGTCACACGATAAAATAGTAAACGATACGTTTGACTTAAATAGTCCAATAGTGCACGACGTGCATTATTTTATTTATTATTTATTTTATTTTATTACTCAAGAAAACTTACAGCTAGAATACAGATAGTTGACAGTTAGTGAAAGAAGGCCAATTAAAAGTTTTCACAGAAAATATTAGGGTGGCACAAGAAACAGTAGACAGACAAGAGAAAGTAACACGTAGAGAATTAAGAAAAGACTAAACAAGTCTAACTAAGACTAAAGAAGTTTTTACATAACATTTTTTTATTTTCGGAAAACTGATTGAGAATAAATCGAGATCATCGACACTCTGACACATCGAATTGTATGCTCTGCTAGCTCTTATCATATAATATTAGATCGAAATGCGCACTTAAGTCACGCTTTTTTTGTAAAAATAGACCACTTAAGTCACAGATAAGCGTGACTAAAGCGCGGCTTTCGGTCACAGAGTGCTAAAATGTACTATTTTTAACTTCAATACAATTTAACCCAACAGATTCCAATGGCCCGCAAACTGGAGCATCTGATCATTCCCAACGCTGGTCTTGGCTTCGCTATCGGCATGGTGGATTCTTCCATGATGCCTGAGCTCGGCTTCCTAGTGGACATCCGACATGCGGCCGTCTACGGTTCCGTATACGCTATTGGAGACACCGCCTTCTGTCTTGGATATGCTGTTGGTAAGTTCTGCATACCTGGACATCATCATCTGTCTTTATTCTCTTTTATTTTATAACTTTGTCTGATCGAACGCCAAAAAATTGCAATCAAACAATCTGCCTATCTTTTTCCCAACTATGTTGGGATCGGCTTCCAGTCTAACCGGATGCAGCTGAATACCAGTATTTTACATGGAACGACTCTCTATCTGACCTCCACAACCCAGTTACTGGGTAATACGATACCCTTTGGTAAGACTGGTTGTCAGACTATCGGGCTTCTGACTACCCGTAACGACTGTCAAAGATCCACGAATAACAGCCGGGACCAACGGCCGAGGCACGGTGGGGTCTCGGTATGTAAAGATGGTCACCCATCCACAGACCAACCGCGGCAAGCATAGCTTAACCTGATCGATCGACCTGTGCAGCTGTTATTGTTTAGCCACGGGCCCCATCGTCTATTTAGTAAAGCTAATAATATAATCAGCCAACAACGTTTCCACTATTGGGACACAGGCATTCTCTCAGAGAGAGGGACGAATGATATACAGTGTGAGTCTTTATAAAGTGCACATATTAAAAAGGGTGAAAATATAAACAGTTTTATCGACGGAAAAAATGTCAAAAAAAAAAAAAAAAATTATGGACCTATAAAATTTTTTACTCTCGTCTGGGTACCCCATGCAAACAAACTTTTACTACTTTTAAACTAAATGTGATATTAAAACAAAACAAAATTAATAATGATCTCTAATAATAGGCCGAGCTAATAAAGCCATATTTTTTTGAAAAAGAAACCTCATGAATTAATTATTAATGATTTTTTGAAGAAAATTTACCATTTTTTACCATTTTTTTTAAATATTTTTTTTTACATTTTTTCCGTCGATAAAATTGTTTATATTTTCACCCTTTTTAATATGTGCACTTTATAAAGACTCACACTGTACCTACTTGTACCATTTCAGGACCGGCTCTCTCAGGCGCCCTGATGAACAGCATTGGCTTCGAGTGGATGCTGGTCATCATTGCAGTCCTCAACTTCGCCTACGCGCCCTGTCTGCTGTTCCTGAGGTCTCCACCAGCTACGAATGAGAAACAGGTAGGCACTATTCAGCACCCTAATTCCGTATCACTCTATTACTCTCAATTTGAATCATTTTGAAGTATTTTGCTGATCCATTGCTCCATATGTTGGAAAAATGTGGCTGCTCAACAACGTAAATGACGCAATGAATGTTGTTGAACTGTCAAAATGAAACCCATTGCTATTAATAGTGTGTTACGCAATTAATCTGCTGGTATCCTCCACGATTACTAACCAAACCAGACGTGTCTGTGACACCGTTCCCTAAACTGCGTAAAGAATTTTAATGTGGTTCTCGCTATCAAACCTTGAAATTTTAACAGATTTTTTAAATAAATGAAATAATAAATAAAACCTTATCCACTTCAGAAAAATACGGAACAATAAAAATAAAAAGTAGTAGCATATTAGAACGAGCCTCAGGTGCTAGGTTTTTTATATGCCCTGGACCCCACACTAGGATTCCAGTCTCATCCCAAGTGAGGCAATTTATTTCGGGAGGTTTATGTGTTACATATATAATACATTTATATTAAACTTTCATACTGCAGAGAAAACTCGATGTTTTATAAAGTTGTAAAAACTGTGCGAAGTAGGGGCGGGTGCACAGTTACGTATACGTAACTAAGCCCAGCGGGGTAGTTGCCTAAAGTACTATCTGTTGCAATAGTTCTAATTTTGACAGTTCAACAACATTCATTGCGTTATTTACGTTGCTGAACAGTGAAATTTTACGAATATATGAAGCAATGGATTAGCAATATCCTTCAAAACGATTCAGTATGAGATTGATAGAGTAGGTATAACGCAATTAGGTTGCAGGATTCTTCACAATAGTTTGGTTCAGTTTTTCAGTATTCAGTGATATGCAAGAATATCTCATTCAGTGGCTATCTTCTGTGCGTTGACATTTTGATAATTATTATTTTCAGAGCCTCATAGCAAGCGACAAATCATCTGTCCGCTACGTGAGCTATCAAAACGAAGAAGAAGAATAAGTCCACCACTTTCCGCCATCTTGTTCCCGCCAATGACACCAGCCATTTTGAATTTTAAAACTCGGGAGTTTTTTTTTTAATGGGGTTTGCTTAAAACGTCCTAGGAGTCAGTTTAAGACGAATAAGGAATATAATATTTATATGTATACTGTAGAATATTGCCCAAAAAAATGTATATTTAAATCATATCTAGGTAATATACCTACATATTATATTAGATTATATTTTATGTCTATCCATATACAATGTATTTAGATACTTCTCTGTATTCTTCTGACCAATTTTGCTCTGTGACCTGTTGATAAATGTGTGTATATTTTGTGTATACTAATGGCTTGTATGTATATGTATAACCTATACACGAATATGAGGTTGTTAAAAGAACTATATCAATGCTTACGCCTGTCGACGATGTATTTTATATCAAAATATTCAACTGCGTTATATTAAATGGTATGAAAATCATAGGATTACTGGCTATCTTCTAATATCTATGACTCTATAAAGCTTAATGACAGCTAAGTAGCAAAATGTAAATAAAGATGAAAAGTAAATAAAAAATTGCAAAATTTTGTCAGCCTCGTATTTAAAACTGTTGTAGTAAAAAATATGTATGTGCCAATACACTTAGACCAGGGTGTACATTTTTAGGTAAGTGATTATGTATAATTTGAAAAAAATATTTATATATTTCATGTATACTCGGCAAAATATGTATATTTATATGTAACGGTTATATAAAAAGTGCTGTCGAAGACCCTTAAGATTTTAAAATTACAAAAACTATTTATGTAGTTCTTGGTGTATACATTTTTAGTAAAAATCTGACATATACAGACTCCTTTTTATCGCTAAGCATGTATACAGTAGTTTGCTCTAAAGTTCATTTTAAATATATACACTTTTGTCATTTTTAAAACGACTAAAATCTGTAATCGCAAATACTTAACTGAATTTGTCTATTTATACTAAGCTAAGTGAGTTTTTGTTTATTAACTGGATGTCAAACTTAGCAATTGACATAACAAAAAAAAAGTCATCTCAACTGCTCCTTTGACCTTCAAAAATAAATAAATGTCATCTCAGCTTTTATATGATTAAATAATAATTATACATGATATACTACGTGGCTTTTAAACTATACATTTATAATATGACACATTATGTACGTAAGTATAATCATATACATTTATTTCGCAAAGGTGACTTTGACAATATATTTCATTGTACATTTTTAAACTAAAATATGTATACAATATGTTAAGACAATAATGACTATTTTGCATTGAAACTTTTGAGTAAAAAAAAAGTTTAATTTGTCTTAAAAGTTAACTGGATGATTTATAAAAGAATGCTGTTTAGTAAGTTTCTAATAATTTTTCAGTTTGACGGCAAATTAACAGACAAGAATAGAAACTCAAACTCAACTCAAAAACAAATCGAGTTTTGAGCTGCATATAAATACAGTTAAATAAATGTCTGACATTTATTTAAAACTTAATTTATTAGATAATGGACCAAGCGAATGTAGACTTTTGAAATCATTTTTAATATGAGCTTAAAAATGTCTTGTAAATAATGCGATAATTGTTTTAACGACAATATCTATCACAATAATATGCTTAAATATAATAGGTATATAATGTACATAAATTGTTCGAATTTTGAGAATTATTGGTCATTGTCTTTTTAAACCGATACATATAGATTGAGAGCAGTTGTGGCCCAGTGGTAATCGCCGCGACTTACTAGTTGTAGGTCGTTGGTTTGAACCCAAGCAGGCACTTTGTTTTAATTATTTTATAATCACAAGAACTAAAAAATGAAATACATGTGAGATCCGCCAAGCCGCTCTGAGCTGACATGGTGGATTTATGGCCCACTCTCTCTCACAGAGAGGAGGCCTGTCCCAGCAGTGGGAAAATTATAAGCTGATTAATAAAAAATACTTCTCCACAGGTACCTACTACGCTTTGGAATGGGCAACTAGCTTCATCTTTCTGACTGACTGACCCCTTGACAATTCAAAAGTGCCTGTAATTGGTTTACTTGAAATAAATGCTTTGAGTTTGAGTTTGAGTTTGATACGTACTTCAAAACTTTGCTTTTGAAATGTTGAGGAGCTTGTAGCTAAGCAATAAAAGCCGTACGGATCGATCGATGTAACCTGAAATACGCTTGCCGCGGTTGGTCCGTGGATGGGTGACCATCTTTTACATACCAATACTCCCCCGTGCCTCGGAAAGCAAGTTAAGCCATTGGTCCGGCTGTCATTCGTGTATCTTTGATAGACGTTACGGGTAGTCAGAAGCCCGAAAGTGGAACTACCAGTCTTACCAAGGAGCATCGTATTACCCAGTAACTGGGTTGTGGAGGTCAGATAGGCAGTCGCTCCATGTAAAATACTGGTACTCAGCTGCATCCGGTTAGACTGGAAGCCGACCCCAACATAGTTGGGAAAAGGCTAGGCAGATGATGATGTATTTGAAACTTTAGGTTTTTCTTATCATTATCGTCATCAGCTTTGGCAGCCTTGATTCCACCCACTGCCGACTACAGGTCTCTTTTTTATGGTGCCATGCTCCCCTGGTCTGTGCGAGTCTCAAGCAGGTCATAGTCGCGATTTTCTGAATGTCACCCACCCATCTGGCTGTTGTTCTGCCGACACTCCTTCGTCAGTCCTTCGACAACCATTCCGCAAAGGCTCATCTTGTTCTCTTTAGTGATATTGGCTGATAATTCTAAAAATTTTGAATACACTAACAATGTTTTAGTAGATATATAAATGTATTGCTTCGATTTTATAAACTTTATTATAGCGAGGTAATGTATAAAAAATATATATACAACAAATATAATAATTTAAGACTTTGGTGTATTAATAATTTATTTTTCATATAAATATTGCGAATATGAATGGTTGTAAATTTAATTCGGTCAGTATATCATATATTACAAAAATATAATTAAATAATTATATTTCACATAAAAGATTTCATTCGAGTGTATCTCTTGTGTATATTATTTTATTGAGTAATTATTCTGTAGCCAAATCATAATTGTGATTGAAATTTACCTAAGCATTATTTTAATGTAACTTGAGTTTTTTAAGAGTGTTGATTCGTGGTAAAGTTGTAAATTATTAATTTATTAATAATAATTTTTAATTTTATTTTTAAATGGTGTTATTAGCAATAATTCATTGTAATGTCATAAGTATTAAAATATTATCACTCATTATACAACAATTTTAATAAATATATATTTTTCAGTAGTCATATCTATTCGAAATCCTTACATTGTTGCGTATTAGGAGCTTAAATAAATATATTATATAAATTTACAAGTAGACATATCACATTAATACTGTGTCTAAATAATAATCTTGAATTCGATGGACATATTTCTTCATTTGTGTCTTCAGTTAAAATAATGTAATACCTAATTGTATTTTATTTTGAGTCATTATTATTTAATAAATCTTAAACCTACCGGGTTTATTATCTTCAAATCTGTCGGTATGTCCTTAATTTCAGTGGGAATATATTATAACTTGATTTCTTTTTTGCTGTTCCACAAACGATGGGACACAATATCATGTCCTGCGTGTCCTGTCAGTTGCACGTTACAGGAATAAATGGACGCTAGTGATGTCGCCAAACATGTTGAATGTAATTCTGGGCCGAATCCATTTATATTGCCATCGACACGCTAAGAAGTGACTTGATTTCTCTTAAACAGAGTTTTCTCCGCTTTGCGTTTAAACAAGTTACATTTCAACAAATCATAGTTTCAGCTCTCTTAAGGTTAGTTATGAACTCTGTTTAAATTTAAAAGACGTTTAAACGTCAAATGTATGGTCCAACAAAAGTTTAACTTAAAGCCAAAATTTTGTCTTTTATTTTCTCGGGGACACGTTAAAGCAAACTGTGTATGGCTGCATAGTTTGTTTGTGAAAGGTGTTGAAAAATGTCCATTTAACTCTTTTTTCTTAATAATATTATCCAATCTTTAAATTATGTATTACAACTTTTGATGCCATCTAATTCACAGTAGATGAAGCCTACATTAAAATCATAATAATGATTGTAACTTACAACAACAAATCTGAATTAAGTAATCACATAATCTTCCAGTGTTAGAAATATGTATACATAAAATATACATTCGTATTATATCTTCTTATCTTGAAAGATTTGGCGATGCTTTTGCCCAGTAGTGCGGCCGTATATATATATATATAGTACGCTATAAGCATTGCATCTTCTTAAATACCTATTCACCTTTACTTAAAAAATAAAAAATAAATGAATATTATATTATTAATATATAAAATAAAAATTTTGTAAATGTATAAAATATTCAACGAATACATATATAGTCCACTTTCATATTCATTATTCGTATATTTGTAGTAATAATAGCAAAAAAATAACACTGTTATCCGTAGAGTAATATAGAATTAATGTTTTGTAGTATTTTAGGGATATTTATTAACTTAATGTAGATAGTATTACAATCATTCATATTTGATGATGTTTTGTTAACTTTTGCAATAGCTGGGTTTGGGTCCTGTCACTGAATTGTGTATTTTTAATCATTGGTCGTATTAAACTGAACTGACAAATAATTTACATTGTTTTAAATGTCTAAAATAAATAGTGTTTATCTGTTATTTCAATGTTTAATTAGAATTGTAGTATTACTAAGTAATGTTGTTATTTTTTAAAGTTATTTTTCTTAAAAAACACGTAAATAACAACCAATTAAATAAATTATATAAACGATTAGAATTTTAGAAATAGGTATATATATAGATATTTACAATCATAATAAATATTTAATTCTTATATTTAATAAATCTTTAATATTTTACAATAATAACTTTGAAAAATAACATTTTAATGTAATAAACTAAATGTTAGTACTGTACAAGAGCCTCGAGCTAAAAGTGTATCCTAGTAATAATTCGAAAACTTTGTAAATTAACAAACAATATATTTATAGAACATTTAATATACATATACATATACATTAATATCATGAATGTTATACATTTTACCGGGTAATGTGCGAAGTGCTGAGTTGCACGAATTAGCCAGATAAAATGGAACTAATGAGAATTTAGGACAGAAAGTATTTAGAATAGGTATTAGGCGAATTTATAGGATGCGAAAATGTTAATAATTTAATGCTTAACAACGGTAGGTATTTCTAGTAATAATTTACACTGAATTATTAAATGTTAACAGCATAAAAAAAAATCATATTTAATATGTTTCAGAAAGTTGGCAACGTCATAAATAGCTGTCAAATATATAGTTGTTTTGATTACTGAGTAATAATATTACTGAAAATATGATAATATTACTGAATGACAATACGACATATTTATCTCCCTGTACTGAACAAACATTGATTTCTGACTTAAGGGGAAGTCCGGGTAGACCGCGAAATTCAAATTTTCTTACGTTTTTTGCAAGTGTCCGCAGTGCTATTCTGTAAAAATCTCGCCGTGAGAACTTAGGTGAAGTGAGCGGGAAGTGAGCTGTCATTAGGGATTAACACTATTGACTCTGCTCACTTCAAGCTCACTTCACTTATGATTTCACGGTGAGATTTTTACAGAATCGACCGGCTGGTTGTATCTTGAATAAAATATGTAAGTATGGAGATATTTGCAGAATCATAATCATTAAAATTATCAAAACAACCCTCTAAGTTCATATAATCCTATTGATTGATATTTCATGATGAAATAGACATTCAATAGGACTATATGGTTGTATTGATGATTTTAATTGTGTAAATACATACTTGTTACTATGGCGAATCATATTTTAGTCAACATTCAACATAACACTGACTTAAGAAAAAATAAATTTCGCAGGCTACCTAGCGTATAAATATATTAAAAAAAAATATATAATAAATATAATAAAAATAATATTATAATGCAAAATATTTGACAGCTGTTTTGACGTTACCAACTCATGTGTCCTTTTTATTATTAAAGGCACTTCGACCATTAGCCGGGTATTTTGGTAAGCGAAATCCTGTCGCAATTTCGCTAATATAATCCATAAATGTGATAGATTAGTGATATTTTATGCTTTTTGATTTTTAAAATAACTCTAAGTAACTATAATTTTTTCAAAAATTAAATTTGTTAGATTAATAATTGTTAAGCTATGGAATATTGTTTTTAAATGCAATTTGATGTCCGTTATTCATTTAACTGATTATGGAGTTCTGAATCTTTTTATATACACTTTTGATACCGATTAACTGGTCCTCATTTTGAATCTTTTTTGACTCATGTGATATATTATTAAGCACATTTTAATATTATTTATATTTTTAAACTTTTGTCTTTCATTTGTCATTTGAGACTTTGTTTTAATAAATTGAATACTATCAAAACAATTGCTATAGCAAAAAAACATTGGACATATTTTTTTTTTTTCGATGTTTTTACTTATTTTTGACGTAATAACGTCTTATAAATCGCCGAAACCGAACGCCGGCTGCACGCACGAAAAAGCATGACATTGTTACGTTCCGTCTGAGCCGAGCGTGCTGGCGAGAGCGCGGGACAAGCGATAGAGAGGCACGATCGGCCTAAGCGTTCGTCTTTTGACGCATCTATCTTCCACTACGACGTTATCACGTAAAATTATCGTCCGTAAACTGACTTTACAGACAACCAATTTTTTTAAAATCATTTAGTATCTTGCACACAGAAAAGGTTGAGAATTCCAATATAAATGTAAGTAAATTATGTTATTTTTGTAAATGTTAATTTCATTAATGTTTATATAATATGTGTTATTTAGAACATATCTAGTCCTGCCCTGAATGTCTAAATCTTTAAATTAGATATAAGTTTATCTTATTAAAAATCTTGCTGCGCTTGTTCTGATTTAATTTGGCCAAACTTGTCTCTAATTTTCGCGCATTTTTCATCAAACTTTCAAAAAAACTTGGCTAAATGTCAACAATCTTGACAACATATCAAAATAAGCCAAAATATCAAAAACTTGGCAAAACTTTATCATCATACTTGATCAGATTTTCACGTCATTAAAATAAGCAATGTTTTTAAGTATCTTGGCGTATTTGATGACAATATAAGAACTTGGCCTGTCAGCCAAGTGTGACGGCCAATCTATGGAGACAATAATAAGCGCAGTATTGAACGTGTTGGACTATAATTTATTAAAAATGTGGGTATATGAACTAATTTATGCAGTTTTATTTCATATTTCTTTAAATAGTACAGTAGTACAATAATAGACTACATATGTCACCCGTATCGTATACTATTTTATAGATCGTGTGACATAAACCCGAACTTAAGTCACGCCTGTGTAAAAATGGACTACTTAAGTCACAGAAAAGCGTGACTTAAGTGCGGGTTTAGGTCACAGTGTTATAAAACAAACCTATTCATTATCACATTTTATTTCCTTGGGTTTAGTGGTCTCAAGCGCCACTGCTAAGTCTGGAGTTTTTAAAGACTGCTGCAGCAGTCCGTTCAAAGTTATTTTACCTTTGACAGCTGCAACCCAAAAGCAACCTTATGTTGACGAAAGTAAAGATCACAGTGATTTTCACGGACCTAGGAGTGGCAACAACCAACAGCAACCTTATTAAAATGAGAATAAAGATCATTGTGATTTCAGCAGTGATGCAAAATCAGAGGTGAAATTAAAAGGTAAAAGGACTAGGATCGCGTGGCGCTCGAATGACGTTGACAGAGGGCGCTGTTAGTCAACATTTGTGCAATATTGTTTTGTGAATGTGTTGAAAAAACAAGATGGCGGCGTTAGTCTAAGGCGAGTTAGGCTAAGGCGCTAGTGCGCAACGTAAACATCAGCTCCGTAATTAAATATGTTATAAATAAGAAAAACCGAAGTATTTAACCCCAAAACTGTGTAAAAGTGAAGAAAAGTGCCTAATAGTGCAGTGATATCGTTATCCTACAAAAATACCTATGAATAAAATAATAACGAAAGAAGTTCAGAAAACCCAATAGTGAAGAACAAAATAAACATTTTCCAGTGATTTAAACGAATAAATAGTTCATCCTAACTTAATCTCGAAAAAGTAAGTGACCCTGGATTGCAAAACCCATCGTAAGTGCTTAATAAAACGCTAAATAGAAATTGACAAAACAGTTATAAATTTCAAAAAATTTTGCAAACAATGACTTGCATAAATAAATATTGAACACACAACGCCATCTATCTGTCCGTGAAACGCAACTGTCAGTACCATCGACTAAATAGCAGCGCCATCTGTTGGCAAAAATATAAACAAGACCACAATAACTTGCTGAGACGAAAACAGAGGGCAGCACTAGTTATTTTGCTACTAATGATGGAAAACATAAACAAAAATAACGAACTGATATTATGCGAAGGATGTCACCATGATATTTCCAACAAAAACCACATAGCTTGCCACGTATGTGGAAAACATTACGACCTAGAATGTGCTAATATCTCTGAAAAACGACTTTCGATAAGCGCTCATCTTAAAAAGTTGTGGAATTGTCCTGCATGTACAGCCAAAAAACCTAGAAGCAACAACGAGAACATCCCAGCTCGTTCATCTGCTATGGAAAATACTGCAACCATCTCCCAAGACCCAAATGTCACTCTGAGAAAACCAGTCTCATCTGGCAGACAACCATCTACTGCACCGGAAAATAATGACGATTCCTCGTTATACGAACTATCCGCCGTTGATGAGAGCCTCTTAGGAGACACGATACAAACCCATGCAGTGCCATTAACCCAAGAACGTGTGTCTGCACCCATATTCACACTTGACCAACTTAGCCAACTGCTAGACCAAAAACTGGAGAGAAACGAAAAGAAAATTCTATCACTAATAAAAACGGAAATAAAATCTCTTATACAGGATGAAATCAAAAATGTTATGGCAAATTTGACCACTGAAACGACTACCAAATTTAATATTGTAAATACCGCACAAAACAAACTGAGCAATGATATACGAAGCTTAACAGGGAAAATATATAATTTAGAAAAAGAATGCGATCGTTTAAACAGTGAAATTAAATCTATACAAAACCTCTGCAACTGTAAACCCAACCACAACAATAACAACAACGCGAAGAAACTAGTTATATATGGGCTTGAAGAATCCAACTGGGAGACAGATGACGAACTATATGACCGCATCGTTTACGTACTTCATGACTATATGAACGTGTACTTAGACGGGCATATTGATGAACTAACACGGCTAGGGAAACATGGACACCGAAGACCAATAGTGATGGAATTAACTAGTAAACAAATGACCAGGTACATACTACAAAACAGACAATTTTTAAAAGGATCCGGAATTATGATTGACGAATTCTTGGAAAGTGAGGCACTTCAAAAACGAAACAAGCTAAGGAAAATGTTATATGAAGCTAGAAAAGAGGGACACCATGCAGTGATAAGAAATAACCTACTTATAGTTAACGGCCAAGTACACACGATGGAAAATGATAACAACGGAAATAACTCAACGAATAAAACAATCGAGGTCCTTGCAGAAAAAAGCCATATTAGCAACACAACGAACATGACACAGATGAATGACCATAGCAACTCCTTCAGGAACAACTCCTCTCTCAGTTCAGGAAATCGTTCCTTTCGAAACTAAGTACAGCATTATACTTCAAAATGTACAAAGCATAAAAAACAAGACGCATCTATTGGAAAATCTACTACAAGAACAACAATACCAAGCTATATGCCTATCAGAGACGTGGGTCACCGAAAAACAACACCCCTACATGCAAATCGACGGCTACGAGATCGCTGCATCATACTGTCGACGACAGCGCCGCGGCGGAGGCGTCGCCATCCTACTACCAACTGGAACTGCGTATACTGAGAGGTCAGACATTAGCGACTTAACTATAGAGTATGTTATCGAATGTTGTGCTGTAGAAATAAAACCTAATATTCTCCTTATTACTTTGTACAGAGCAGACCGTCAAATAAATCAATTTTTCACATTTCTTGAACTACTACTCATCAAATTAAAATCACACCACTACAAAAAACATATAATAATAGAAGGCGACTTTAATATTAACGCTGTCCCAAGTTCAAACCACTACAAAAAACTTATTGCAACCATGCTTGAATATAATCTACATCAAATTGTCAACCAGCCCACTAGGGAAACACCTACGTCATCAACCTGCATTGACTTAATTTTCACAAATAATAAAAACTTTTCAGTTACTGTTGAGGATAAAGGAATCTCTGATCATAAAAGCGTCATTTATAGCTTTGAACTGTTTACAAGGTCACAAGTTAAACCTGTTTATAGAAGAATTCGACTAACAAATAATCCAAAATATTACATACCTTTCAAACTTCAACTAAGAGAAATAGCCTGGGAAAATATTCTAATACCTACAAATAAAATAAATGAAAACTACAACCTCTTTGAAGACAAATTAAAAGAAGCTTTAAACTCCACCATCCCACTTAAACGTATAAAAATATTAAATTCTAAGAATAATAAATATATAACAAAAGGAATAAATAAATCATGTAAACATAAAAGACTTTTAAAGGCACTAGTAAACCAATCAAAAAATAAAGTGTTAAAACACCATTACAAAACATTCTCCAAAATTCTCAAAAAATGTGTAAAAGTTTCTAAGAAACTGAATTATTCACAGGAAATGGAACAATCGAAAAACAAAACAAAGACAATGTGGCAGATAATAAAGCGCATTACACAAAAACCTAAAAATAATCATCGACAAAACTTAAAAATTAACATAAATAATAACACAATAAATTGTCCCTATACCATTGCCGACACATTTAATCAATACTTCGCCTCTGTGGGCGCCCCAAACTTGCAAAACAATTTAAACAATAGCTCACAAACACACAACCACCAAACAGTAATTACGCCCGCCGTAAATTCCATGTTCCTAGAACCCGTAACCGGAAAAGAAATATTTGACATTATTCAGAATCTTCCTAATAAACATAGTTGTGGCATCGACGAGATACCCCCTACACTAATAAAAGCATGTATCCATGAACTCACCCCCCCGCTAACATATCTTATAAACCAGTCTTTCGAGGAAAAGACATTCCCATCCAAACTAAAAATAGCCATAATTAAACCCATACCAAAAAAAGGAGGCGATTCCAATGACCCCAGCCAATACAGACCAATAGCACTTCTTCCAGCTTTTTCTAAAATATTCGAAAAAGCAGTAACTAAACGTATGTGTACATTTTTAGAAAAATACAATATTCTCGACAACAACCAATTTGGATTCCGGACTGATCGATCGACAACTCTGGCTGTTTATAAATACACACAAGAAATACTCACCTATATCAAAGACAAAAACTATGCCATAGGCCTTCTGCTTGACATGACTAAAGCCTACGATAAGGTATCACATTCCACATTACTTACGAAGTTGAATGGAGTTGGCATAAGGGGAGACGCACTGGACTGGCTCAAGTCCTACCTGGCTGACAGGAAACAGTATGTACAGATAGAACACCTAGATGATGAGACGTGCGAGCTACAAAGCGTGCGGTCAAATATATTAACTACAAACTGGTCTATTCCTCAAGGTAGTGTAATAGGATGCATACTTTTCCTCATCTACATAAATGACCTGCCGAAGATATGTGACCAACTTTGTGTGCTATTTGCTGATGACATCTCCATTCTCTTCAAAAGCCCTTCAAATAATTTACAATATAACTCCCAAATCATTGAAACTTTTAACCTAATAAAATCTTGGCTTCAGAATCACAATCTTGAAGTAAATAACAAAAAAACTAAAATTATACAGTTCAAACCCTACCAAAAACAAAAAATTAACTTAACCACTATAACTAATCATATTAAAATTGAAGAGGTTGAAGAATTCAAACTATTAGGTATTACATTAGACTCTCATTTAAATTGGAAAAAACATGTAGACCAAACTAAAACAAAGTTATCACAATTCTCGTATGGGCTTAGTGTTCTAAAATCTAACACAAAAACTAATTGTGCTCTCTCCGCTTACTACGCGTATGCCTACGCCTGGCTACGATATGGTATCATATTGTGGGGACACAGTGTAGATGCCAACGATCTATTTATTGCCCAAAAAAAATGCCTACGAATAATATTTAAAATTAAACCCAGAGATAGTTGCAAACCACACTTTATAAAGGAAAAAATATTAACCCTACCCTCCATTTATATATTAGAAGCAGCCACATTTGTAAAAAAAAATATAAATATGTTTAATTTTGATAAGAATGAGCGCCGCAAAACAAAGTTAGTCCTACCAGCACCAAGAATGCAAATGTACAAAAATAGCCCAGAATACCGATGCATTCAAATATATAATAAATTGCCCGAGAGTATACGGTCTACCAAAACACTATGTGTATTTAAATCTAAGATAAAGTCCTTATTGCTAGGAAAATGTTATTATACTATCCAAGATTTTATGGAAGACAAATTTTGATTGTATTTAATTATTTTCACTGTGTTGTTTATTTTTTAAATTTTATTTTGACTCTTTTGATTACTTTGTTTATTATTTAATTTAATTTAAACTTAACTCTTTTGATTATGTCTTAATTTTCGTTACTGTGTTTGTTATTTAATATAATTTTAACTCGATTATGTTTTATTTTGATTATTTGTTTATTATTTTATTTTATTTTAACTCTTTTGATTATGTTTTGATTTTGATTACTTTGTTTATTATTTAATTCTTATTTTAACTCATTTGATTATGTTTATTTTGATTACTTTGTTATTATTTAATTTTATTTTAACTATTTTAATTAGGTATGTTTTCATTTTGATTACTTTGTAACATAGTTTAAGTTATTTTGCTGCGCCCTAACAGGGTATGTATCTACTGGTTTAAAATCATGTAGTACATTGTGCAATATATATAAATAAATAAATAAATAAATAAATAAATAGTTCCGATTTTGGCCGCGCGGTAAAAAACACTTGTAACGCTATATTTTAAGGAAACCATTGTCAAACGCAAACATTTTTTTATTATTATTATTAGAACCAGATTCTTGTCAAGACGAATCAAACAAGCCCAAACTCGGAGAAGTTGCGTCGTTTTATTACAGAGTTCCGATAGCCGCCTCAGAGGGTTCACCTTATGGCTCCATCATCAGACCCTGTATACAACATGTAACGTTAAATGCGTAAAACCTGAAAATAGTTAGATCAGAATAACGAGCAGAATTAATTGATCCACTTTTTAATATAGGTCACATTTTTCAAAAAATCTTCATTAAAAACGTTGCCGTGTCTATTTATTAATAGGTCAAGCAAGCCAATGTCAGCGCGGCGCAGCGGCCCGGTGACGACTCCTCCCTCGATAAAGCGTCATCGCAGACGCAAGAAACGATCAGAATGGCCAGTAAAACTAAAACAGCACATAAAACCTTTACAATTTTTTAAATGACTTATTTTCTCTCTGAAATCGGTCAACTGAATTAAAAATCAGTTGGGGTGTCTGAGGTTTTGCGCATTTAACGTTACATGTTGTATAAGCCGATTTGCAAATTCTTTTTTTAACCCATTCATTGCCACTTATATTTTAAAAACATCACCTGGGTGCCACTTAATATTTTTAATGATTACAATAGAAAATACGAAATTAAATGTTTTTTTATTAAAAAAAACCCTAAATAAAAAAAACCCACCCACAATGGTAAACGCAACAAATGCGTTGGTGGCACTGGTAAAATAATTTAAATCGTAAGTGCCATTCAACACACCGTTTGCGTTGACGTTTGGATAGTATTATGCAACATGTTCTGGGAGACTGCTGATGCCCGATTTGTCTATCTAGGTAGGTACTTGCCGTTGTTTTCTTTATTCATATAATCTATGTTTATTTATAATTTAGCATTAATATTTCCTACTACTCCTACTAATATTATAAATGCGAAACATTGTGTGTTTTTACTGTACGTTTGCACTACCGAAACATTTACAGTTTCTAACAAGTGCCCTTGGCCATCCGCTAAGCGGCCGCATTATAATATTTTACATGTTTTATGTGTGCCAAATTTCATCCAAATTAGTCCAGCCGTTTATGCATGAAGAACGTCTGGACGAATTTCCAAAGGTCATGCAGAATCGACGATTTTAATGGATTGCAGGTAAGTAAACAATATTTTAGTGGCTAAATAGATTGAAATTATAACAAAACAAAAAGATTATATAAATGAAGATATATTTATTATTACAAAACCAAACTAATAAAAAAAATAATAAAATTAATAGTTGTGATACAACAATCTTATACAAAACTCATATTGTTCGGGACAATCGCGACAGAAATATGAAGTGTCTTTTTTTACTTTTTTAAAAAACCAACACTGCCTACACCGACGTCGTAAATTTTTTCTTAAGGATTACCATTGTAGATAATGTTATGATCTAGCAGTAAGTATACTTCTGTATATTCTTCAAATTCTCTGAAAATTACCTGTAACAAATAGAAAATAGTAGATGGTTAATTCGAATATTTTCTGTACATCTACTCAAAAAGTAGGTACAAATAGACAACATACTCGTACATTGGAAAAGAATCTGGATTTCTGATTTACATTCAAAGACAATAGTTTATTAAAAAACCGTGCTTAATGTATAACTAATAGATCAAAAAATACGTGCATACATTTTGGCGTGATTTGTTATGCATAAAACCATCCAAAAATGAACGCACCGTATACGTGCATGTGATTTCATTGTAAAAATACACGATGAAATATTGGAAAAACACGATCAAATTAAGAATATTGCTTACCTTTATCTCCCATTCCAAAAATATTCAATAAACAATCAATGAAACTTCAGTTATGCGGAAATTAAAATAGACCTTCACAGCACCAACCGTTTTTTCCTTGCCAAAACAAGAATGACAGTCCGAAGCAAAAACCAACAGTGTTTCCACATTTAAAAATTGTTTCTGGCCATGAACGTTGCCAAATATTTAAATAAATTTATACCATTTTTATGTAATGCCAAAAAAATTCTTAGAGTACACTCAACGCATATGGTACGTTGGTGGCATGACGTAGTAATCTCGCTCAACGCAAATGGTGCGTTGGTAGCAACGAATGGGTTAATGGACAAGGTATGCCACAAGCAGTGGTCTCGAACCTACCGATTTTTCGGTATTTCTACCGATATGGGCTCACATAATTTATAACAATCATACTTAAGTATGATTGTTATAAATTCGTCTAAGTTTTTTTAAAAATAAATAAACGTATTTGATTGAATATTGTATTTTTTTTTGTCAAATACCTACCGATCTATCGATCTCACTCTACGACGTTCGAGATCACTGCCCACAAGGGTGGTCCCATATACATTTTTTAAACTTGATTGGGTAGTTTTTGAGTTAGCATCATTAAAACGATATTTTTCCACGTAGTTTATCTTGACGATGTTTTAATAACTTCCTGTCATTGATATTTACATAGCAAGTAGTGTTATATGAATTTGTGTGGGGTAGGTACAACTAAAAAGTGAAAAATAAAAACTTTTATTAAAAAAAAAAAAAAATCACTACAAAGTGAAAAATAAGTTTAATTTCAGAAGTCTGTGTCAAAAAACGAAAATGCGAAAGTCGGTTGTTACTTTTTTTTTACTAATTTTATTAATATTTGGATTTTTTTGAGGGGCCCGTGGCTAAATAATAACAGCCGCACAGGTCGATCGATCAGGTTAAGCTACGCTTGCCGCGGTTGGTCTGTGGATGGGTGACCATCTTTATATACCGAGACTCCTCCGTGCCTCGGAAAGCACGTTAAGCCGTTGGTTCCGGCTGTCATTCGTGGATCTTTGACAGTCGTTACGGGCCGTCAGAAGCCCAAAGTCTGACAACCAGTCTTACCAAGGGTTACCCAGTAGCTGGGTTGTGAAGGTCAGATAGGCAGTCGCTCCATGTAAAATACTGGTATCCAGCTGCATCCGGTTAGACTGGAAGCCGACCCCAAAATAGTTGGGAAAAGGCTAGGCAGATGATTCATATTTGGATTTTCTTGACACTGTAATTTGGTATTCTGTGGAATTTTTCAAGTAAAACAATTAAATCATTTCAAATATTGTATTTATTACTTCATTCTTATTTTAATAACATTTCAATATTGTGGGTTAAATTATAATTTTATACAGCATGCTTTTTTTAACCGTCTCCAAATTTTTACAGGTTGTTCCACCCATGAATATGAATAACTTTCACTATGGAACCAACTCTGAGATCACGAAAAAAAATCAGCTGTTTCATACATTTTGGTCAAGTAGGTATTGAACTTTTGTATTAAACAGCTGATTTTGTTTTCGTGATTTCAGAGTTGGTCCCATAGTGAAAGTTGTTCATATTCATGAGTAGAACACCCTGTAAATACTAAAGGCTGATTTTTCAATCAACAGATAATTTTTCTTCATGGAATAAAATTGACGTCTGACAGTTTTTGTATGGAAGAACTGTCAAAAATTCAAAATTATTCCTCCGATTAAAGTATCTGGCGTTGAAAAAATCAGCCAACAATTCACGAAATTGCCCTTTAAAATAATTTGTTATTCATGTGCTTAAAAAAAACCATAGTATTTATACAAAACTTCACTGGATTCTAACATTTACATAACGAACAGGATACCCCTTGATCTGGCTACAGACTGGTTGTCTTACCAACGGGTATCGTGTTGCCTACTGAGTTGTGGAGGTCAGATAGGCAGTCGCTTCATGGAAAATACTGGTATTCAACTGCATCCGGTTAGACTGAAAGCCGCTCTCAACATATTTGGGAGAAGGCGCGCAGATGATAACTGCCTCATCATTCGCTGGGCTGGCTCGGTGTGGCAGCTCGAAGGGATTTCTCTAAACTCCTCAAGGAAGGCGTGATACTGCTCCCCAAGTCTTCGACAACACTTGATAGGTATACTGGAAATAGAAAATTTATCATTAGGTATTGGAAAGGGAAGCCAAGGAAACGTTGGCGTGATGACTTAGATACGTTTGTGGCGGCATCTATATCGCCACTTGCGAACTACGCATGACACGCAAAAAATAGATCGATACACATCACGTGTGTAGAGTTTCGTTAAATAATTTAATTTGATTCAGGGCCAAATTAAATTAGAGGGGCTTGTGGCTAAGTAATAACAGCCGCACGGGTCGAAGTTCGCGGTTGGTCCGTGGATGGGTGACCATTTTCACATACCAAGACCCCTCCGTGCCTCGGAAAGCACGTTAAGCCGTTGGTCCCGGCTGTCATTCGTGGTTCTTTGATAGTCGTTACGGGTCGTCAGTAGCCCGAAAGTCTGACAGCCAGTCTTACCAAGGGGCATCGCCTTACCCAGTAACTGAGTTGTGGAGGTCAGATAGGCAGTCGCTCCATGTAAAATACTGGTATTCAGCTGCATCCGGTTAGATTGGAAGCCGACCCCAACATAGTTGGGAAAAGGCTAGGCAGATGATGAGGGAAAAATTAAATTATTTAGCGAAACTCTGATGATTCTGAAATACGTTGAAATTTTTAGTCGATTATTTAAAAAAAAAATATAGCTCTGGCACACATTTTGACCGCGAAGGTATTGAAGGCAGGCCTGTTGGTCTAGTGGTCAGTGGCCCTGACTACTATACGCAAGGTCGTGGGTTCGATTCCCACCCAGGACAAATGTTTGTGTGATGAGCACGATCATTTGTTCTTTGTCTGGGTGTAATTTATCTATAATATGTATGTATTTAGAAATATATATGTTTATCAATTGTCTAGTACTCATAGCACAAGCTCTGCTTAGTTTGGGACTAGATGGCGTTGTGTGAAAGTTGTGGAATATTATTATTATTATTATTGCACTTTTCTATGAAACAGCTGTTTTTTTTTTATAATTGACGAAAATATTCTATGCTAGAGTGGGGTCTCGAATCATCTGCTGAATTCATGGATCCAGTTCTGTTTGCGCACTGGTTAAAATGTATCCTGTATACACCGTGTTCTTCACGTTATCCATAAACTTTGGCAAACGCTTCCTATAGCTTTTACAAATCAAATGTAACAAAAAAAGTAGCACTTAAAAAGGCTTCGTTACAAAGATATTTGTAATTTCATTTAATGAAATTTAATTGAGCTATGCAGTAAGAAAGGGACTTGATTTAGTTTTGACAAGTTTCAGGCCGCCAAATCTTATGAATGAAAATACGACGTTGCCAATTCGGATAAAGAGGTATGCATATCGGGTGATTTACGTCAAGGTATTTAGTAAGTAAAAAAAAAAAAAAAAAAGAAATCATTAATGTGTCCATAATGAAAAATGCTTATTTCCATGGTCTTGTAGCAGCTCATACTTACATAACAGCACATACTAAGAGGAGCGTACACAGCCGTTCGAAACCGCGCGCCCGCGCATACTAAGTGAACGAAGGTGAAAGGAATGGGCTGGCCGGTCGTAGCATCGCGCTCGAACACCGAAGGGAGCGCGGCACATTTCTACCGGCATTACCAAAATGTTAGATCTTAAGTTTATTGATGTACCCTATGTATTTTAAAATTGTTTAAGTAGTACGGTATATAAGCAGCGTTTCCAAATAAATGACACACTTCATTATTCGCCTTCTTATTTATAACACGCAATTACTAAAGTCTGAACATCGGCACGAAGTTTATGTATATCGTCCGGAACACGGTGTACAGAAGTCCTTGAAATAAAGTTATACACAAGTTTAGTTACATCTTACCTATATCATTGAGACATCGCTTCGTCCCCAAAGCGTCCATATTTCTTATATTCAGGATTTTCTCAGCATACACTTCACAAGTATGTGTGCATACCTGTAAATAATAATAAGCATGATCAACTTATGATTTTCCCACTGCTGGGACACAGGCCTGGGAGGACACAGGCAGTGGGAAAATTAGTGGGCCATTAACCCATTCGTTACGAGCGCCGGATATAGACGGCATCCACTCGATGACTTCTGTGTACGAGCGCCGGATATAGCGGGCATCCACTCGATGACTTCTGTGTACGAGCGCCGGATATAGCCGGCATCCATTTGATGACCTGTCTGTACGAGCGCCGGATATAGCCGGCATCCATTCGATGACCTGTGTGTACGAGCGCCGGATATAGCCGGCATCCATTCGATGACCTGTGTGTACGAGCGCCGGATATAGCCGGCATCCATTCGATGAGCTGTGTGTACGAGCGCCGGATATAGCCGGCATCCACTCGATGACTTCTGTGTACGAGCGCCGGATATAGCCGCCATCCATTCGATGACCTGTGTGTACGAGCGCCGGATATAGCCGGCATCCATTCGATGACCTGTGCGTACGAGCGCCGGATATAGCCGGCATCCATTCGATGACCTGTGCGTACGAGCGCCGGATATAGCCGGCATCCATTCGATGACCTGTCTGTACGAGCGCCGGATATAGCCGGCATCCATTCGATGACCTGTGTGTACGAGCGCCGGATATAGCCGGCATCCATTCGATGACCTGTGTGTACGAGCGCCGGATATAGCCGGCATCCATTCGATGAGCTGTGTGTACGAGCGCCGGATATAGCCGGCATCCACTCGATGACTTCTGTGTACGAGCGCCGGATATAGCCGCCATCCATTCGATGACCTGTGTGTACGAGCGCCGGATATAGCCGGCATCCATTCGATGACCTGTGCGTACGAGCGCCGGATATAGCCGGCATCCATTCGATGACCTGTGCGTACGAGCGCCGGATATAGCCGGCATCCATTCGATGACCTGTCTGTACGAGCGCCGGATATAGCCGGCATCCATTCGATGACCTGTGTGTACGAGCGCCGGATATAGCCGGCATCCATTCGATGAGCTGTGTGTACGAGCGCCGGATATAGCCGGCATCCACTCGATGACTTCTGTGTACGAGCGCCGGATATAGCCGCCATCCATTCGATGACCTGTGTGTACGAGCGCCGGATATAGCCGGCATCCATTCGATGACCTGTGCGTATGAGCGCCGGATATAGCCGGCATCCATTCGATGACCTGTGCGTACGAGCGCCGGATATAGCCGGCATCCATTCGATGACCTGTGTGTACGAGCGCCGTCTGTAGCCGGCGCCAGCGTGATACCGCTCACCAAACGGCCCCGCGATACTCAGTGTGTCAGTGGCGCTACTCCAACGGCGCGGTGCCCCGTTTGGTGGCGTTATTCCAGCGGAGCGAAATGCCGTAACGAAAGTGTTAAGGGCCTGGACATATAACCACGGCGCGTCGCCGCCTTCGTGTAACGGCACGACGCCGCTACCGGGAGACGCCACGGCGTCGTGCCGCGGCCCGGTACCGTGTACGGTGTTTTATTTTGGTTTTATACTGGACGCTTATTTTACATGCCCCAAATTTTTACAGGGTGCTCTACTCATGAATATGAACAACTTTCACTATGGGACCAACTCTGAAATTACGAAAACAAAATCAGCTGTTTAATACAAAAGTTCAATACCTACTTGACCAAAATGTATGAAACAGCAATTTTTTTTTTCGTGATCTTAGAGTTGGTCCCATAGTGAAAGTTGTTCATATTCATGAATAGAACAGTCTGTCAAAATTTGGAGACGGTAAAAAACAGCATCCAGTATATATAATTTCAAAGCTAGTATTTTAGTTGTCAGAACCCACGTTTAATCCCACGTAGTTTGTGTGGCGTGATCAATTCACCCGATTCACGAAATGTCAAGAAGCGGGTGAAGTGATCACGCCGACTCGTCAGGACAAGTCAAGGAAAAAAAGAAAACAAAAACAACATTGAGATTCTGACTGAGTTTCTGTTTTGCTATTTTATTTTAAAAGCCCACAAAATAGTAATGCTTTGACAACTAAAATACTAGCGTTGAAAATGATCAATAGAATTAGCATAAAAATATTATTAAAATCTTGATTACGATTATAAATGCATGCTTGGTCAATCCCTATTCCCTAGTATCAGGTGGGATGACACTGACAGCTCACTCCACGCTCACTTCACCTAAGTTTTCACGGTGAGATGGTTACAGAATCGCACTGCAGAATCGATTCCAATAATTTATACACCATGTTATATTTTGTCCCAAAAATATATATTTTTTTTTCTTTCCTTTCTTTCTTTCAAAAGGGGAGATTGTGCCTTACCTCAGATAACAACTGCAGTGGCGCCTGTTTCTCTGACAAATGCATCTCTAGATGCTGTGGCAATGTCATCAGGTACTGCCCAATCTGTAAGAAAAAAAAAAAATCATTATCATCATCTGCCGTGGACTGCTGTGGCAGCAGTCCATGACTGGACATAGAATAGAATAGAATAGAATACTCTTTATTATGTACACCATAGAAATTACATACATAAATATACAAATTTTACAAAGGGTGACACAATGGGCGGTCTTATCGCTAAGAGCGATCTTTTAAAGACAACCTTTGGAAGGATTGAAAAGGGAAGGAGAGACAAATACTGTAGGTAGTCTGTGGTGCCTCTCCTATTGCACGCCATTCGACTCGATTTTCGGCAACTCATCCAGCTGCTACCAGCCATCCTGCGAAGATCATCGCTCCACCTGCCTGAGGGCGTCCTACCTTACGTTTACCGATTCGCGGTCTCCACTCAAAAACCTTTTTTTTTTTTTTTTGTTTCGGGGTGGAAAATCCTCATGGATGTCCGCCGCCCTGAGGCGGGCGGCGGGGTCTGTCAGACTCTTCCTGACTAAAAACCACCCCGGTGTTCCCTCTCTCACCTACGCCGGGGGTCGCGGGAACGAACGATACTTCCGCAACCCCCGGCTGGTGCTGGCCCGCTCCTGCGGGCCTCTCCTCGTGTCAGGGGGGGGAGTGAGGTGTTAAACTCCCCCCGCGACGTCTAAGAGGGGCGCGCGTGGAACACTACGCGCCGCCGCCTCGGGGCCTGATGTGTGGGGGGCGACGGACGTCCCCAAGTCCGTCGCCCCTGGACCCATTTAGGGGGGCTGGAAGAGGGCGTTATCCGCCCTCCGCCGACGCCCGGTGCGCCTGCTGCGGGCCGGGTGAGGGGACGAGATCTCCCTCTCCCTTTCCGCAGCCTCCTTCTGCGAGACGACTGTTTCGCACTGCCCACGCCTGAGAAAAAAAAAAAAAACCTGCCCCAACGGTCATCGATTCTACGGCTAATATTGCCGGCACATTGCCACTTCAGCTTGCTTATTCTGTGGGCTATCTCGACAACGTTGGTTCTCTGCCGGATCCCCTAATAATAATCACTATCAATATATAGGTATTATAAAAGAAAGTGTACAATGAGCGTGCCGCTAAAACTCTTAAATGAGTCCCGGCACGATCAAGGAAGTTATATGGTGTGGTAACCCTCTATCTCGTGTCTACGAAGAAGGTTCCCGTTTTTACCTGATAGGCATGGTTTTGAAGATATAAGGGCTGGATTTTTCGCCCTCTAGAAATTTCTAGAAAAGTCCAGAACATTCGAGAGTATTCGAGAGCAATCCAGAACATTCTGGAATGTTCGTGAGCGAAGCCGGGTATCTCAGCTATAAATGGCAATTGAGGAGCGTCGGAACGAAAACCGATATATCGAATTTACCATATTTTTCACAAATTAAAAAAAAAGTTTGTAAGTTTTTTAATGTTACAAAAGTGGAAAATTATAGCATGTCAATTTGCAGTTAAAGTGACATCGATTGATGTGTGAAACTTGACAGAGGGTAGATACTTAATTTAGGGAGATACTTGGCGGACAAGTATGGATATATGGTTTTTGACGCGATCGTTTGGATATATCGGTTTTTGACGAAACCAAAATGGATATGTCAGTATTGAACTGAATTGAATTTGATTTGTTGAATTGTGTAAAACTTAATAAGAATTATCGGTTTTTAATCCAACAACAAGAACATGTTGAATTTAAAAATGTATTTGTCGGGTTTGATTTGACAGTATTTTGTTTTTTTTTTTAAGATGGATGTAACTGTTTTTTAATTGATTTCTTTCCTGAAGGGTGTATAATTAAACATTTTGTAACAGAAAAAAAAAATAATAATAATAATGTCTTAATTAAGACATATCGGTTTTTGTTCCGACGCTCCTCAATTAAGAGCGAAGCCGAATGGTGGCCAAGGTTAGGCTAAAGAAACCAGGGCCGTCGAAAAGCGCGCCGGTTTGGCGATATCGTCAAAGTCACGGGAAACACCTGGATGAGAGACGCACGGAACCGGGAAGTGTGGCAGAAGATATACATACTTAGCTTTAGTATTTAATTTGTGTGTAGATCAAGGAGTCTTCCCAGATTTAATGAAATACAGTAAGGTTATTCCACTTTTTAAATCTGGGGACAGCAAAGACACCAATAATTATAGACCAGTATCCGTGTTGCCAGTATTCAGCAAGGTATTCGAAAAGGTAATGCTCAATCAAATGCTTAATCATTTTAACAACAACAAAATCTTACACGACCAGCAATATGGCTTCACCAAAGGATGTTGTACAACTGACGCCGGTGTCACTTTATTAAAACACATATTTACAGCGTGGGAGGAGGCCCAAGATGCCATAGGAATCTTTTGTGACCTCTCCAAGGCATTTGACTGCGTTAATCATGAAACCTTGCTCTTGAAACTTGAGCATTACGGACTAGGTAAACTTGCGCTCAGTTTAGTGAAATCTTATTTAAATGATAGACAGCAAAAAGTTCAAATAAACGGGGTCAATTCACTTGGTTTAAAAGTAAAAATGGGTGTTCCACAAGGCTCGATATTAGGTCCTTTCCTCTTTTTAGTATATATTAATGATCTACCCCATTTATTAAAAAACCAACCAAAAATGGTGTTATTTGCTGACGATACTTCCTTAATTTTTAAGATAAATAGACGTGCATCAAATCTTGACGACGTAAATAACGCCTTACTGCAGGTGCAAAATTGGTTCACTGCTAATAATTTAGTGTTAAATGGAAAAAAAACTAAATGCATAAGATTTGCTTTACCAAATGTTAAAAGTAGTGAGTGTGACATAGTATTGAATAAAGAGAAACTAGAATTCGTCGATAAAACTGTTTTCCTGGGGATCACGCTCGACTCAAAGCTGCAATGGGGTCCTCATATAACATCTCTTGCAGGACGGCTAAGTTCAGCAGCATATGCTGTAAGGAAAATCCGTCAATTTACTAATGTAGATACCGCGAGACTAGTCTATTTCAGTTACTTTCATAGTATCATGTCTTACGGTATTTTACTATGGGGACGGGCTGCAGATATCGAGTCTATTTTTATTCTGCAGAAAAGAGCCATCAGAGCAATATATGGCCTCCGCAGGCGCGATTCTCTAAGGGAACTGTTTAAGGATATTAATATCATGACGGTACCTTGTCAATACATCTATGAAAACATCATGTACGTAAGGAAAAATCTAAATCTTTTCACTAAAAGAGGTGACAGACACACCTATAGGACCAGAAATAGGGACCAATTAGTTCAACCAGGTTTCAGACTGGCTAAAGTAGACTCATCCTTCATGGGGTACTGTTTAAAATGTTACAATAAAATACCTCCCCACATACTCCAACTCAACGAAACTAAATTCAAATCTTACATAAAACGCACACTATGCAGCCAAGCATATTATAAGTTGGGGGATTACATCGCTGACAAAAATGCTTGGTTCACTGCTGGTCCAGCTCCACAAGGGCGCATAAACTAATTAATTAGCATTCGAAAATATAGTTGTGAGCTGCTGAAGATTGAAAAAACTATCTTTGTATTGTATAAATTCAATCTCTTAATATTGTATAATTGCATAACACACGTGTGAGCACTATGCACCTAAACTCTAAAGCTACCATGTCATGCTCACTCAAATGTCTCGCTGGTGGTGGCGTGTGTGTTGGACCATTGAGTTCCCTTCAAAATGGTTGAGCTAAATGGTGCTGATCCATACGTCATGTTCGTGAACGGGCGCCGCCAGTAGGGACTGGTCATCTCTTAGCCGCCACGGCTTATTTTAATTTTAATCTAAGTATTTTCATTTCTGAATTGTTATTTTTTTGTTTTTGTTTTTATCTTTTTTAGTACGGACGCTTTTAACGTGCACGTCTTTCTACATCGTTCTCACATGTATAATTTCAACTTGAATGATGTAACCAAAATTTTGTAACAATTTTTATGATTTAAAAGAGTGTCCGTGGAGTTTCTTGCCCGTTCTTCTCCACAGGTACCTACGCTTTGGAATGGGCAACTAGCTTCATCTTTCTGACTGACCGACCCCTTGACAATTCAAAAGTGCCTGTAATTGGTTTACTTGAAATAAATGCTTTGAGTTGAAGAAAGGCGAGGCTTATACCCAACAGTGGGTGATTCCGGGTCGAAATGATGATGATCAAGAGCGAATCCGACCAAATTCGGATAACATCACCTGCCAGCGTTTTCCCAACTATAATAATAATAATAATAATAAAGCCATTTATTTCAGGTAAGTATCACCCATTTCCAAACAAAAATGTACAAAATTAAAATAAAATAAAATAAATAAAAACATCAAATAAAATAAAATATAACCTACAATCTCACTAAATCAAATATAATGCAATTAAATAAAATCAGACCAAATAAAATACAAATCTAAATACATCAAATCAAAATAATATAAATTAAATTACAATTCTAAAATTAAAATTAAACTCATAAAATAAAATAAATAGTTAGTAGTACGCCTGCCTTTGTGTCATTTGTTTGTTTGTCATTACATTAACCATATAACAATGGTTAATGTACTGACAATCAAACCTGTTCGCAAATACGCTCAGGATGGTGCTGGAGGTCATCCGGAGCCTGCGCCCCAAAGATGTGCACCGCTTTCGCATCGTCGTGTAGAAACAGTCGACACGGGCGTCGGCGAACATCCCCGACGCGCTGCAGTGCCGGGGCAGCCCCA
This sequence comes from Eremobia ochroleuca, assembly GCA_949629135.1. Taxonomy (NCBI): domain Eukaryota; kingdom Metazoa; phylum Arthropoda; class Insecta; order Lepidoptera; family Noctuidae; genus Eremobia; species Eremobia ochroleuca. The sequence goes on along the minus strand of OX451413.1, from coordinate 7,933,424 downwards.
ACAACACCCTGAACGCATTATTATACTGCACACGGAGAGCGTTGTACTGCTTCTGGGTATATGACACCCACAGGCTGGCCGTGTACAGGGACGTACAAAACGCTCTAAAAAGAGTTATTTTAACGGGCGCCGAGCAACGAACAAACCTGCGGGCGATCATATTAGCCCTCACAGACAGCGCCCTCCGCTCCCTATCGATGTCTGCATCGTCTCCCAGGTCAGAGGTCACGATATGCCCGAGATATTTAAACTGTTGAACTCTTTTTAACATGACACCGTTCAATCTTATAGGTGGAACAGAATCCGGGCACTTCCGACCCCTGGCCCGAAAGACCATGCATTCACTTTTCTTTGCGTTATAGAGCAAACCGTGATGCAGCGCATAACGCTCGCAGATGCCCAGCAACCTAGACAGCCCGCACACCGAGGCGCTCAGCAGCACCATGTCGTCCGCGTAGCTAATATTGTTGACGCAAACACCGTCAATATGGCAGCCGACACGGGTGCTGCTGAGCTCCTCTATCAGTGAGTTCACGTACAGGTTGAAGAGTTTCGGCGAGGTCAGCCCCCCCTGCCTCACCCCGCACTCCAACCTGTACGGCTCCGACAGAGCACTCGACCATCGAACGACGTTAACCTGGTTAAGATACCAGTACTTGAAAATTTCTAACAGTTCTAGAGGCATTGAGTTGTTATATAATTTTTGCCATAAGATGTCATAGTTAACCAGGTCGAACGCCCTCGAGAGATCGAGAAAACATGCGTGAATAGGTGTGCTTCTATCGGCGTAGTACTTAACAGTTTGCTTCAAACACAAGATAGCCGACTCAGTAGACAGTCCCGGTTTAAAACCAAATTGATTCTCATGAATGTTTACATACCGGTCGAGCTGTGTATTAAGCAAACCGTCAAGAACCTTCGCAAGCACTGTGGCTAGTGAGATTGGCCTATAGTTGCTCGTGTCGCTTAGGTCACCAGTTTTACTTTTCACAATTGGTACCACCACGGTCCTCAGCATCTCTGCTGGTAAGTACGCATGTCCTATACAAAATGTATAAAACATGGCAAGAACTCTGGGCAGGTGGACGCCGGCATGCCTTAAATGTTGAATGCTCAGGCTGTCATGTCCAGGAGACTTTCCACGCGACATTGACTTTATAATTCCCCGAACCTCCTTCGCTGTGAATCTGGTGTTTATCTCCTGTCCACGTGACCCTTCCACGCTGAATGACCGCGGCGGCCCCAATGGCGATTTCACCCTAAAGTGATCCATAAATAAGTCCGCAATACATTTCGGTTCACTCACCCCATTGACGCTCACGGGTAAGCCCGGCTTATTATTTAGCCCACTATGTTGGGGTCAGCTTCCAGTCGCCACGCCCACGCCCACGCCCGCACACGCACACGCACACGCACACACACACACACAAGCCGCTAATTTCCGAAAATTTTCGACACTCGCAAGGGAATCAAAACCTACAGGGTACTTCCCGTGAACTCAGAATCTTGAAATTTGGTACGAAGCAACGTCTTATAGCACAGATAAACGATAAATTGCGAAAACTGTAAATTTGTAGTTACGACCTACACATTTGTACGGAACACTCGGACTCGCACTTGAGCGGTTTTTATTTTAATTTTAAATGTTCTTAATAGTCAGTATTTGGTTTTTAAAGAAAGTAACATAGGAAAAGAATCCCAGAAAAATTTCAAATGCTGGAAAACTAAACGTTGTTAAAACTAAACGTTGTACCCTGTTTTGTATAGCATAATCAGCGTATAACGTTCCTAGTCCTACTTCTGGGACTAACCACACTTGGACCGCGGATCATGCGAACTTGCACGATCACCGGCCGTGCACCTCAGGTCCGCGGGGGAGGGGGGTATTAGACTGCCCCCCGCTAGGAGTTCGCGCCCCTCTGGACCTGTTCATGGCGGCTGGAAGAGGGCGTTATCGGCCCTCCGTCAACGACCGGCACGTCTGCTGCGGGTCGGGAGAGGACCTACCTCCCCCCTTTTTTTTTTTTTTTTTTTTTTTTTTTTTGTTTCGGGGTGGAAAGTCCTCATGGATGTCCGCCGCCCTGGGGCGGGCGGCGGGGTCTGTCAGACTCTTACTGACTAAAAACCACCCCGGTGTTCCCTCTCTCACCTACGCCGGGGGTCGCGGGAACGAACGATACTTCCGCAACCCCCGGCTGGTGCTGGCCCGCTCCTGCGGGCCTCTCCTCGTGTCAGGGGGGGGAGTGAGGTGTTAAACTCCCCCCGCGACGTCTAAGAGGGGCGCGCGTGGAACACTACGCGCCGCCGCCTCGGGTCCAGATGTGTGGGGGGCGACGGACGTCCCCAAGTCCGCTGCCCCTGGACCCATTTAGGGGGGCTGGAAGAGGGCTATATCCGCCCTCCGCCGACGCCCGGTGCGCCTGCTGCGGGCGGGGTGAGGGGACGAGATCTCCCTCTCCCTTTCCGCAGCCTCCTTCTGCGAGACGACTGTTTCGCAGAAGGAAACCACCGCGTCCCAGGACTCCTCGCTGCCGACCATAGACTCCACCACGGCCGGCAGCGATAGGTCACTGCCTACTCCTGAGATGAGGGCACGGCGCGGCTCCTCCCAAGCGGCACACTCTGCCAGCGTATGCCACGCCGTGTCCTCCCGACAGTCGACGCAGTGGTGACACCGAGCGTCCGGCTCCCTGTTTATGCGACACAGGTACTTCCCGAAGCAACCATGCCCCGAGAGCACCTGCGTCACCCGAAACGACAGGGAGCCGTGCCTCCTCCCGAGCCAGCGCTCGAGCACCGGCCGGACCGCCTCGATGGTGACGAGGCCGGCGGTAGGGCGCAAAAGCCTGTCCCGCCATTCCGCCACCAGGACCTCGCGGAGCTGAGACCGACGCAGCTCCAAGTGTCGCTGCATCGGTTGCTCGCCCCGCGCCCTCGCTTCCTCGCGCCACCGATACAGTGACGCGAGTACTTTCGCCTCGAGGTCCCAGGGCGGGGATCCGGCCAGTACGCAAGCCGCCTCGTAGGAGATCGTGCGATACCCCCTGATGACTCTGACGGCCATCGCTCTTTGCGGTTTTCGCAAAACTGCGATGCTTCCGGCCGTCAGGTCCAAAGCCCACACCGGGGCCCCGTACAGGGCCATGGATCGCACGATCCCCATGTAGAGCCGCCTACAGGCGGCGCTCGGGCCCCCCAAATTGGGAAGCAGCGTTGACAGCGCCCCAGCAGCGCCCAACAACTTGGACGCCAGCCGCCGGAAGTGGGGCTCGAAATTCCACCGGCTGTCGAGCACCAATCCCAGGTACTTCATGGTGGACTCGACAGCAATCCGAGCCCCCCCGACCACGATGTGTGAGCCGGGCGGCGGCGCCCGCCGGGGGCCATGAAACACCATGGCCTCCGACTTGTTGAGGGCCACCTCCAGGCACCTACCTCCCCCCTCACTCTACCTCGCTTACCTCAGTAATATATTCTTGTGGAGACAAAGCAAAATCAGGCAGATCCGTCGATAGCGCGTCGTTGTTGTTCCAAACTGACAACTGTGGTATTTTCTCTGTAAAAATGAAAGGACACGTTCAATAAATGTATGGGAGCTTGGTACTAAAATAATTGAAAATTTAAACAGCCTTCTGAGTTTTGAGCTATACAGCATGCTTTTTTTTCCAATTTTTTACAGGGTGTTCCACCCATGAATATAAATAACTTTCACTATGGAACCAACTCTGAGATCACGAAAAAAAATCAACTGTTTCATACATTTTGGTCAAGTAGGTATTGAACTTTTGTATTAAACAGCTGATTATGTGTTCGTGATTTCAGAGTTGGTCCCATAGTGAAAGTTGTTCATATTCATGAGTAGAACACCCTGTAAAACTGTGGAGCCTGAAAAAAAATCATCCAGTATATGCTGAAAGAGGGTAATTATTTTAATGTCTATGGGATTTTTTTTTACAGCCTGCCTTTTTTTTACACAAGTGTTGATAAATAAAATGCTTGCATCACTAACTACAAACATTATTTATGTTTTAGGGTTGGCAGCTGAGGGGCCCGTGGCTAAATAATAACAGCCGCGCAGGTCGATCGATCAGGTTAAGCTACGCTTGCCGCGGTTGGTTTGTGGATGGGTGACCATCTTTACATATCTGCCTAGCATTTTCCCAACTATGTTGGGTTCGGCTTCCAGTCTAACCGGATGCAGCTGAATACCAGTATTTTACATGCAGCGACTGCTGTACGCAAAATACGCGCATTGACGTGAAGTTGCGGACACCAGCCCGTATCACCTATACCTATACCTATTGTACGAAAGTGCGCGCATGCAGCGACGCGAAAGCTTGGAGACTTTTTTGTCCGCGGTTTTGAACGCAACTGTCGCCCGTCTATTGGTTGCAATGCGTGCGCGCAAGGCATGTGCCCGGGCGGCTGAGGGTATGTCATGCTCACTCAAATGTCTCGCTGGTGGTGGCGTGTGTGGATCATTAAGTTCCCTTCAAAGTGGTTGAGCTAAATGGTGCTGAACCATACGTCATGTTCGTGAACGGGCGCCGCCAGTAGGGACTGGTCATCTCTTAGCCGCCACGGCTTATTTTTATTTTAATCTAAGTATTTTCATTTCTGAATAGTTTTTTTTAATTTTTTTTATCTTTTTTAGTACGGACGGGTTTAACGTGCACGTCTTTCTACATCGTTCTCACATGTATCATTTCAACTTGAATGATGTTACCAAAAACTTGTAACAATTTTTATGATTTAAAAGAGTGTCCTTGGAGTTTCTTGCGTGTTCTTCTCCACAGGTACCTACTACGCTTTGGAATCGGCAACTAGCTTCATCTTTCTGACTGACCGACCCCTTGACAATTCAAAAGTGCCTGTAATTGGTTTACTTGAAATAAATGCTTTGAGTTTGAGTTTGACGGCGACAAAAAAGTTGCTGGCTAGCCAGTTTCCTCTCAACCGAAAATTTTACAAAATTGTAGCGTTGATGTCGCTCCCGTGCGCGTATCGTCCAAACCTCGGCGATGAGACAACGGCAGAGACAAAAAAGTTGCTGGGTAACTAAGTTGCTCGTGGGTGCCTTACCTAAGATCTTTTTAACTGACTTCAAAAAGGAGGTTACCAATTCGGATGTTTCTATTTTTTTTTTTTATGTTTGATCGGGCATGACTCCGTCATATATGGACGGATTTACAAAATTATTTTTTTCTTCGATAAAGGTTTATCCCGAAATCGTCCCAATTAAATTTCGTAAAGATCTGGTGATGAGTTTCGGAGACAGACAACGGAACTCTTCAATAAATACCAGTAAAACAACCGCGATTGCTGCTATCGCATATGTATGCATTGTTTACGCAATCGCACAACGTCACGTCTGTACCCAATAAACGCAGATGCAGTACGCAGATGTGTTCAGTATACCACCGTACACCCTCATTTCTGTCAAAGTTGTTATTTGGGTACCTCTAATCTTGCAAGTAAATTCTGGCATAACTTAGGTATAAATGCAAATTTAAAATAACTTTAATTTCGGAAGTCGGTGTCCAAAAACGAAAATCAGGAACCAACGACACCGACTTCCAAAATCAAAGTTATCTTTCACTTTGCAGTGTTTTTTTTGGAAGTCAGTTGTTTTTTTTTGTTTTTTATAAAAAAAAAGTTTTTATTCATAGCCTTACCTAGTTGAACGTCAATAGGATTCCTCAATATAGCTCTGGCCAAGCTCCTGAGCTGTTCCTTAGTGCGTCTGAGGACGGCAGCGGAGGCCGGGGGCTCCGCCCTAAAGGCAGAGAGGCGCTGTCGCACGTCCGCTTCCAGTAGGAGAGTAGGCAGGTCGTGTAGGGGATCCGGGTCTTTAGATTCTAGAAGAAAATTTGAGATATTCATTAATCTAATAAAAAACTTTTCATTCGTCGTGGAGAAGTGGTGGCCCAGTTGAGGGGCCCGTGGCTAAATAATAACAGCCGCACAGGTCGATCGATCAGGTTAAGCTACGCTTGCCGCGGTTGGTCCGTGGATGGGTGACCATCTTTACATACCGAGACCCCTCCGTGCCTCAGAAAGCACGTTTAACCGTTGGTCCCGGCTGTCATTCGTAAATCTTTGACAGTCGTTACGGGTCGTCAGAAGACCGAATGTCTGACAACCAGTCTTACCAAGGGGTATCGTATTACCCAGTAACTGGGTTGTGGAGGTCAGATAGGCAGTCGCTCCATGTAAAATACTGGTATTCAGCTGCATCCGGTTAGACTGGAAGCCGACCCCAACATAGTTGGTAAAAGGCTAGGCAGATAATACTGTCCCCGTACGCAATTTTTTTTTGTAACTTTTATTGATTTAGATTTCAAAATCTAGTTGTGTTGTATGATCGACCCATGACCGACGGGCCAACACTCCAACATTACCATCAGCGGCATCAGGAATATGTTTTTAAATTAGGCTTCAGTACTGACCTTCCACATCCTTCAGCTCAGCCAAGGTCTTCAAAATGTTAGCTGCAGCCGTCTGCAGCATCAGCGATGCCGGGAAGCTGGTGGACAGGACGCCGGTGACCTGGCCGGCCGATGCCGAAGATAGGAACATAGACTCTATGCGGCGACTGTGTGCCGATATTAGGTTCGAAAGGGAGGACGTGAAGTTCTGGAAAAGACGGCGTACAATGTAGTGTGAAATGTGGTTATGACATAAGATTAAAGTTGACTAACTATCGGCCAACAGTCTGTCAACTAACGCGCAACTATCTGGCAACTACTGGACGTTTTTTTTAAAGGCTCCAAATTTTTTCAGGGTGTTTCACTATGGGACTAACTCTGAAATTACGAAATCAAAATCAGCTGTTTAATACAAAATTTCAATACCTACTTGACCAAAATGTATGAAACAGTTGTTTTTTTTTTTCGTGATTTCAGTGTTGGTTCCATAGTGAAAGTTGTAGAACATTCTGTAAAAATTTGGAGACGGTAAAAAAAAACATTCTGCATAACCAGACTTTGGGACAACTGTCGCCCAACGAAAGGTTAATTATTAACTACAGTCCGCGCGCGAGCTCCGAGGAATCGGTGGCTGAGGAAGCGGGCGGCTGTGCGCCGCGCCCGACCGTCACTCCATCCCCCGCACTCTCCCAGTACTAGTGTCGACCTTGACGCGAGAACACGCTTATCGAGTCATTTTTAATTTTGCGATAGTAGGTAGTGTTATTTTCTACTATAAATAGTACTGCATTTATAATTATGTTGTTTTGTCACGATGTAATGCGATTACCGCCTTATATGTGCGACTTGAACCCAATAGAGCTCGCATGGGCAAAAGTTAAAAGGCTCGTGAGGGAACACAACATTACTTCAGATTTTTCTCTGACGAGACTGAAGGAGATCACCGAAAAAGCTATAACGCATGTCACAAAAGAAGATTGGTGTGGATATGATAAACATGTTTTAGCATTAGAGGAACATTACTGTCAAAGGGATGGCTTAATGGAGAATGTTGTCGACTCATTTATAATTGAAGTGCGTGAGGAGAGTTTATTTTCATCATTTTTTTTTATTTCAAGTACATAATACCCTCATAAAATGATTTCATGAAGTACACTCGCGCGGAGGCTCAAGATGTATTAGTATCGACAGTGCAATATTGACTAAATCACAACTCTAGCTCATTACGTCAACATTCCTTATCATTCCTCTGAGCTCGCGCGTGGACAGTAAGTGTGCATACACAAGAGTGACACGCGTCAAAGACAGAGGCAACCGCAACCATCGACGAGTGTCGACGCCCGCCGTCTATGCGTCGGCGGCTTCCGTCGACTGCGTGCAGCTCGTGTATTTATTATTTATTTATTTATTTAAACTTTTCGCGCACAAAAAGGTACAAAGGCGTACTTAATGCCTTAGGCATTCTCTACCAGTCAACCAAGGGTGGTGAAGAGGTTAGATGGCAGGTGGTGGTGGATGATTTGAGTCATCATCTGCCTAGCCTTTTCCCAACTATGTTGGGGTCGGCTTCCAGTCTAACCGGATGCAGCTGAATACCAGTATTTTACATGGAGCGACTGCCTATCTGACCTCCACAACCCAGTCACTGGGTAATACGATACCCCTAGGTAAGACTGGTTGTCAGACTTTCGGGCTACTGACGACCCGTAACGACTGTCAAAGATCTACGAATGACAGTCGGGACCAACGGCTTAACGTGCTTTCCCAGGCACGGAGGGGTCTCGGTATGTAAAGATGGTCACCCATCCACAGACCAACCGCGGCAAGCTTAGCTTAACCTGATCGATCGACCTGTGCGGCTGTTATCATTTAGCCACGGGCCCCTCTGGTGGATAATTTAAGTACGATCTTCAAATACTCAAGTGGTATGTTCTCGCCGGCAGCCACAGACACGTCGACGGCTGCCGTCGACACTCGTCGACGGTGGCAGTTGCCTCTGTCGCTGACACTTGTCCCTTGTGTGTATGAGCACTATGGAGATCAACTGCAACCCAAGTATGGGCCAACGGCACGGTTGGCGCAATGGTTAAGTGATTGACTGCTGCGCTGCGTGTCGCGGATTCGATTCCCGCACGAAACAAATATTTGTATTACCTACAAGTAGTTGTTCCGGGTCTGGCTGTTTGTGTATGCGACTTTAAATGTTTGTAAACGCAGCCACAATACAGGAGAAATTCCTAGTGTGGGGCAAGTTTTTTTTTTAAAGTTAAAAAAAAAAACTCCCACCTAAGAATGTGTGCGTACACACGAGCGACAAGCGTCGACGACAGAGGCAACTGCAACCGTGGACGCGTGTCGCTCATTGTGTATGGAGACTATGGGTAAACTGTCACCCAACTATCGCGCAACTATCGCACTCACCTCGACGGCCGGCATATAGAAGACGTACAGCGCGTCGCCCGCGATCTTCTTAGCCCTGCTGTACGCGGCTGATAGCCAACCCTCACAGCGCTCTGACACTGTCAGGATAGCTCTCGATAGTTCTAGAAGATCTTCCTGTAACAATTGGGAAAGTAACTTCAAGGGGGATGCGTTAAGGTGGCCGACGAAATTCAAAGGGGTTTGAAGGTTTTTTTCTTCAAAATGGCGGCCACGCATGAAACCTACATACAACGATAGCTGAAATTAATGCAAACAGAAAACATACGTAATCAGCCATAATGTTCCCACTGATCGGACACAGGCCTCCTCTCTGTGAGAGGGAATGTTGTCAGTTTTTAAAACATTTATTCTACTCCAAAGTGGGGGTAATCAAAATGGCCGATTTGTATGCGTCAACAGCTTCTTCGGGTGAGCTGAAACGTTGACCACGAAGACATTGCTTAATTTTGGGGAACGTAAAATAATCTTTAGGGCTCAAGGCAGGGCTGTGACTTGTCTCCTTTGAATAGACGCTACAATAAAACTATTCGACCGATCAAAAAACATTCTTTTGTTTTCGAATTCTATATTCAAAAAGATGAAAAAGCCATATGTATTTTTTTTTAATAATTGCGGGAGGTTTGCAAACGATACGACTTAAAAGGCAGCCCTCGTACAAGTGGCTCTCGGCTTCGTTAAGTGTCTTTTACACCCGTTATGATATACCTGGTTTAGTTGTGGATCATTTAGATTATCAAGTAGCAGTTGTGTTTGTAACTCGGTGTATTTCGGTAACAACTCTCTCAGCGGCGCGTATGCAGCCCGACCGAACTCTCTAATAGTCGCCGGCAGTAGAGTTTCTGTAATATATACAAAGAACGGTTTAGCTTGTCAATCGTATCCGATATGTTCTTAACACCTGCACGGTAGTAAAGCTGCAAGTCGTCAGCATAAATGTGATACGCAGTCCAAAGCTCGGTGGTAATGAGGTTAATAAAAATGGAGAATAAAAGAGGAGATAATATACCGCCCTGAGGGACGCCAGCTGCAAGATCACAGCAATTCGACGAAGAGTCCTTAGCATAAACAGACTGCTGGCGTCCCCGAAGATAAGAGGAACACCATTGCAGTACCTCCGGAGAGACCATAAGATAGTAAAGGATTGATAAAAGGACTTCGTGACTGACGGTATCAAAAGCATTGGAAAAGTCAATTAACACTAAGATTTTTACTTTAGTGTCTTCCATTCCCCGCCTTATATCGTCGGTCACTTTAAGGAGGGCTGTAACGGTACTGTGCTCGGGCCTGAAACTGGATTGAAAATTGAAATGGACTGATGAGGGAGTTGTGGTGAATAAATTGGGAGATTTTTTTGTGAACACTGGCCTCAAGCACGTAACATCACGCCTATAATGCTCGAAGGGTTAGACAGAAGTGTTTTATGTCGCTACGAATTGATTGATAATTTCCGCGCGTACAGAAGGGTTTTTTTTGTCTCCGGTCTAAATAGCGAAAAACAAAACAGCTGTTCCCTACATTTATGTTCGCATAACTCGTCAAAATGTAGGGAAAATCTGATTTTTTTTCGCGATTTCTGAATAACTGACCTTTGTTCTGTCTAGGCGCATCGATGACACCTTGAATGCAAGTGATAAAATCATCTATGTCGGTCCTCAAATCCGTCAGTAACAATATGCCTTCCTCTGGAGACGAACACAGCTTCAGATTCGCTGAAACTACCTGAAAGGGGATTGATGATTGATTTTTATACGGAGCCTGGCATACCTACTGTCACACCGTATTTTTTTTTTCAAAATGGTGGACACGCATATAACCTATACAACGTGTAACGTTAAATGCGCAAAACCTGAAAATAGTTTGATCAGAATAACGAGCACAATTAATTGAACCACTTTTTAATATAGGTCACATTTTTCAAAAAATCTTCATGAAAAACGTTGCCGTGTCTATTTATTAATAGGTCAAGCAAGCCAATGTCAGCGCGGCGCAGCGGCCCGGTGACGACTCCTCCCACGATAAAGCGTCGTCGCAGACGCAAGAAACGATCAGAATGGCCAGTAAAGCTAAAACAGCACATGAAACCTTTACAATTTTTTTAATGACTTATTTTCTCTCTGAAATAGGTCAATTGAATTAAAAATCAGGTGGGGTGACTGAGGTTTTGCGCATTTAAGGTTACACGTTGTATAAATCGAGAGTTGACATCAATACTAACAGAAAATATACTAGGACCAAACCGCGTAAAGCATCACATTTCCGAGATTTTAACGTTCAAAGTTGATCACGTGACATCCATACAGCATGCTTTTTTTTACCGTCTCCAATTTTTTACAGGATGTTCCACCCATGAATATGAATAACTTTCACTATGGAACCAACTCTGAGATCACGAAAAAAAAAAATCTGCTGTTTCATACATTTTGGTCAAGTAGGTATTGAACTTTTGTATTAAACAGCTGATTTTGTTTTCGTGATTTCAGAGTTGGTCCCATAGTGAAAGTTGTTCATATTCATGAGTAGAACACCCTGTAAAAATTTGGAGCCCGTAAAAAAAAAGCATCCAGTATTTTCTCTGCATTGATGTCAGCTATCGATTTATATAGTTTTCATGCGTGGCCGCCATTTTGAAAAAAAAAATCAAAAACCAAATGGCGGACAGGTAGGTATGCCACGGAACTTCAAAGCACTTTTTCTGAGAGATCTGTAGTCTTCATTATATTACCTTAGTCGGGGCAGGTTCCAAAGAGAGAAGCAAGTCTGTGTATAGTCTTATCAACTCTGCTAACGGAGTTTCTGATTTCAATACATTCGTCAACCAATCAACCTGCAACAGAAACTCAACTTTATTTCTTTACTTATAAGGTGCAGTGATTTGAAAAATGGTTATAGAAACTTGGAATATGGCAAAAGCAATCTATTCTATATATTTAGACTAAATGTCCCGCTGCTGGGCAATTCTCTTCCAATTCTCTTTTCCACACACATTTGTATAGGCATTCACAACCATTCCATAGGCGTTCGACTGTCAGTTAAACAATTTTTTTCTAATCCCCGACAGCAAATAGCCGTCGGAAGAATAGTGGTCGCTTGTCACAATCACTACATATTATAAAACAAAGTCGCTTCCCGCTGTCTGTCTGTCCCTATGTATGCTTAGAACTTTAAAACAACGCAACGGATTTTGATGAGGTTTTTTCTTATAGATAGAGTGATTCAAGAGGAAGGTTTATATGTATAATACATGCATAATATAGTAGAGAAACACTGATCATTTTAGAGGTCTCTAATGTGATGTCGTAAATAAACACATTTTTTTGCGCTTACATTGCAAACGCTGGCTGAACTTTACGAGATAGATCAAAATAATGAACTACAGTATTGTACACCTTAAAAAGGTCTACAAAAAAGTCCGGGATGGCATATGTCTATCTCTTAGGGATAACCAACAATAACCATTTTTTTCCTATACTTTTTATGAGAAATAATGGCTCTAAAATTATCAGTGTTTCTCTACTATATTATGCATGTATTATACACATAAACCTTCCTCTTGAATCACTCTATCTATTTAAAAAAACCGCATCAAAATCCGTTGCGTAGTTTTAAAGATCTAAGCATACATAGCGACAAACAGACAGCGGGAAGCGACCGTTTTATACTATGTACTGATCAGCATTGTACCCGCGCGAAGCCGGGCCGGGTCGCTAGTTTGGCATAAACTGCAAAAAAATTCGGATTTCGAATGTGAACAGCGTTTACAGGACTCCTTCGCTGACATGGCATAATCAGTATGTTCCCACTACTGGGACACTGGTCTCCTCTCTGTGCGTGGGAGTGGGCCGTAATCGAACACTCGGGCCCAGTGCGGGTTGGTACACGGAGAGAAAAATCTTAGAAAAATTACTGTGCTGTCTCATAATCTGAGTGGTAATGGAAAAATTACCAAGCATAGTAAAAATTCTTACGCTGTACAGTAAAATTTATTGGACAAATAGTGAATTTTTCCCAATCTCACTCGGAAAATTTTCTGTAGTTGTCACTTGCACTCACTTTACAGTGACGAGCACAGTATTTTTTCTAAGAATTTTCTCTCCGTGTAAAGATGTCACATGTCTTCGAATTCTTGGTTGTAGGACATGGCGGTTTCCTCACGATATTCCTTCATAGTTTTGAGAGCAGGGTTCAAACCCACAACCTACAATGGTTTCGCGAGAGACTATCACAATCAAAAATCGGGTTTCTATCATCATCTGTGTCATACTGTTTATTATATTGGGTGTATCGGAAAGTTCTGTCGGTTTTGGTAGTACATAGAAATTTTTCGAATTTTTCTCTATACCAATACGTTAAAAGTGTTGAAACAATATTGCGTCATAATTTCTGGGTTACGGACTATAAATTGATATAATTCATATTCTACTAGTATTATAACTTTGTTCTTGTTAGCTTAGATGAAAAATTTTATTATGCATGCTGTGGTCTCCTGTAAGTGAAGGAGTACACCTACGTGATACCTATGTAGTTCCTAATTTAGTTTTAATGGTCTGTGTACATCTTTTGTTGGAGATCCTAAATAAATAAATACACGTATTGCGCAATAATTTGTCATTCACTTCTGAGTAGCCGCAGTGTCAAAATGAGTGCCAACGATAAAGTTCATTTGAGGCATTGTATACTTTATGAGTTCCAGAAGGGAAATAACGCTGCTACAGCCTGTAGAAATTTGTGTAGTGTTTTTGGACTCGAGTGTGTATCTGAACGTGTAGTAGAAAATCAGGGACAATATGTAATTGATTAAAATATAAATAATAGCTTTAAGAACTAACCACGAGTTTTATTTACAAAAACCAACAGAACTTTCCGGTACACCCAATAATATGAAGAAAACACATTTTATACGACACTACAATTATTGCTGTTGGGGGGTGGGGAGGTACCAAAACGGCCATCATTCTTTGGACGATTTTTATGAGTATTCTACTGACCTGTCTCCCAGCTTCGCTTGCCAACAGCCTGGTAAGAGCAGACAGCGTGTGCGCATCAAGTCGTCTCCACGCCGTCGCGAGCCGAGCGGCCGCCGCGCGTCGCCAGCAGCGGCACACCGACATCGCTCGGCCCATGCCACTGAACACTGCCACATACGTCGCCGTGCGCTCTAAAGACATGACAAGACATTTAACCCTTAAATAATTGTCACCCTTAGATTTCTTGTGTGTATAATGTTGAAATTGCGTATATGGGTTGAAATTAGGATAGAAAAGAGGATAAAGAAAAAAAAAACGTTTTTTTTGTATTTTTTTTATTGTTTTTACAATGTCACATAAAACGGACATTGTCCATTATATGTGCAGTTGTGGTACATGAAACTACGTCACATAAAACGGACATGGCATATTATATGAGGAGCGTCGGAACGAAAACCGATATATCGAATTTACCATATTTTTCACAAATTAAAAAAAAGCTTGTAAGTTTTTTAATGTTACAAAAGTGGAAAATCATAGCATGTCAATTTGCAGTTAAAGTGACATCGATTGATGTGTGAAACTTGACGGAGGGTAGATACTTAATTTAGGGAGATACTTGGGGGACAAGTATGGATATATCGGTTTTTGACGAAACCAAAATGGATAAGTCGGTATTGAACTGAATTGAATTTGAACCGACCATTGTTGAATTGTGTAAAACTTAATAAGAATTATCGGTTTTTAATCCAACAACAAGAAAATGTTGAATTTAAAAAATGTATTTGTCGGGTTTGATTTGACCACAGTATTTTGATATTTTTTTTAAGATGGATGTAACTGTTTTTTAATTGATTTCTTTCCTGTATAATTGAACATTTTGTAACAGAAAAAAATAAAAAAAATAATGTCTTAATTAAGACATACCTATCGGTTTTTGTTCCGACGCTCCTCATATGTGAAGTTGTGGTACAGTGCTTAGGAGTGTTAAAACAGCGTCTGTGTGCGTGGAAATACTGCGTCCTTTAAAACGGACAGAATCAATTTAGGGGTTAATGAATGAATGAGATGCGTAGTTCGCATATGGCTCTGTAGATGCCGCCACAGACACACTAAGAAGAAGAAAAGGTAAACTAAATATGAAAGGACGGTAGGAGACCTTACCGGGGTCCATTTGTGTAAGAGCCTCTATCAGAGGTGGGCTTATGGCCGCTTCAAGTCTGTTGTATAATGTCTCAAGTTGCAAACGCTTATTTTCATAGTCAGGCGCGTCACTCAGTACCTGCAGAACATAAAATTAAACTCTTATTCACTCGGTGCGACTTAAATCATCTCCCATTTCCCAACTATGTTGGGGTCGGCTTCCAGTCTAATCTGCAGCTAACACGATATTTCTTGGTAAGACTGGTTGTAAGACTTTCGAGCATTTGACATCTCGTAAGCACTGTCAAAGATCTATAAATGATAGCCGGGACCAGCGTGTTTTTCAAGGCACGGTTGGGTCTCGGTATGTCAAAATGGTCACCCATCTACAGACGGGCCTCGGCAAGCGTAGCTTAACCTGATGATCCATTGTGAGCATTATCGCTTAGTAGCTTAGAAAGTACGTTATTCCGTTGGTACCGTTACGGGTAGTTAGAAGCCTAAAAAGTCTGACTACCAGTCTAACCAAGATGTGTCGTGTTACCCAGTTACTAGGTTGTGGAGGTCAGATAGGCAGTCGCTCCATGTTAAACACTGGTATTCAGCTACATCCGGTTAGACTGAAAGCCGACCCCAACATAGTTGGGAAAAGGCCAATTAGATTGATTGATTGATTTGAGTTGAATACGACGCTTTTGGCTACTTTGCATCAGTTTTTTTTTTTTTTTGTTAAGTGAAACTTCACCTCTCAGGGACGAAATGGCAACAAATGTGTATACCACAATCGGTACAAATTTGTACCGTCGAAGAGCTGAGAAGTTAAAGGCGATTCGATAATTGGACGAGAATTAAGGACGCGTCATGTTTAGGCACATTTTTTCGTTACTTGATAGAGATTTAAATACAAAGAAAGGTATAACTGTCTCTGTCTCTCACACTATATTGTAATGTGCGTCTTTGTTTGTGCAGAATAAACAAAGAGGATTAAAGAAAGATATGGAGCCTGGCATACCTATCTGTCCGCCATTTAGACTTTTTTTCAAAATGGCGGCCACAGATTTTAACGTTTAAACGTGACATCTATATTTTATACTAGCGACCCGCCCCGGCTTCGCACGGGTGCAATGCTGATCACTATCACTACATAGTATAGAACAAAGTCGCTTCCCGCTGTCTGTCTGTCTCTATGTATGCTTAGAACTTTAAAAATAAGCAACGGATTTTGATGCGGTTTTTGTTTAATAGATAGAGTGATTCAAGAGGAAGCTTTACATGCATATAATACATGCATAATATAGTAGAGAAACACTGATAATTTTAGAGCCATTATTTCTCTTAAAAAGTATAGGATAAAAAATGGTTATTGTGGGTTATCCCTAAGAGATAGACATATGCCATCGCGGACTTTTTTGTAGACCTTTTTAAGGTGTACAATACTGTACTACATTATTTTGATCTATCTCGTAGGGTTAAGCCAGCGTTTGCAATGTAAGCGAAAAAAAATGTGTTTATTTACGACATCACATTAGAAACCCCTAAAATGATCAGTGTTTCTCTACTATATTATGCATGTATTATACATATAAACCTTCCTCTTCAATTACTCTATCTATTAAAAAAAACCGCATCAAAATCCGTTGCGCAGTTCTAAAGATTTAAGCATACATAGGGACAGACAGCGGGAAGCGACTTTGTTTTATACTATGTAGTGATACAAAAAGATGTAAGCAAGTTAAATTATGTTTTCTGTTCGTATTGATGTCAGCTGGCAATTTATATAAGTTTCAGGCCATTTTGGAAAAAAATCAAAATGGCGACGGACAGGTAGGTATGCCACAGATCTTCAAAGCCCTTTTCATTCCTTTTTCTATGATCTCACCTCAAGACTGGCAGTCATAGCAGAGACTTGTTCTGCCAGTTCAGCTAACTTGTCTCCTTGTGTGGGTACCCCTGACTCCAGGATGTCTTCTAAGGAAGAGGCTAGAGCAGCCCATTTGTCAGCCTCGCGAAGTGCTGATGCTGCGTTCTGTGGAAGGTGCCATTTAGCTTTTATGGGCGCCTAGTATACAGCGTGTAACGGAAGGGGGGTATCAACCCTGAAGAAGGTGAATGTGCTCATGAAACTCAACAACTTTCCCCAAAGAACATAGGTCGAAATATGAAAAAAAAATTTGGCCCTTTCATAGTAAATCAATCAGCTGGTAGTCAGTTTTGTAAGGGAGGGCCAAATTTTTTTTTCATATTTCGACCTATGTTCTTTGGGGAAAGTTGTTGAGTTTCATGAGCATATTCACCTCCTTCAGGGTTGATACCCCCCTTCCGTTACACGCTGTATACAAATCAGCCTATACTGTTCTCACAGCTGGGATACGGGCCCCCTCTCTGTGCGAGGGAGTGGGCCATAATCGACCACGCGGGCCCAGTGCGGGTCCGTGGATGTAACACGTGTCTCTTCGAATTTTTTATAAATGATAAATGATAAATGATTTATTTTCTGTAAGTTTAGTTCTAGGACATGCCGGTTTCCTCCAGATGTTCGGGCAGGTTACACATGTCAATGAGTTTGCGCTTCAGGGAGATCAGGTAGATCACTCTTAACTGAGACAAAGTTCATTAAACAAAAACTTACTAGAATTAGGTTTCAGTTGCATTTTTTTTGTACTAAGATTTTTATTTAGTTGGAATAAAGTTCAAAATACAATAACTGGCTCGAAAGCTTAGGCTTGGGCTAGAATCTCAACACGAAACTTCGCAGACATAATGGGTATTGATATCTAAACATGATAAAACAAAAAATAAATTAAATTGATGACTTTTTGTGGGATCAACGACTGCAGTTAGGAGACACTCGTAATATAAATTAAAAATACCGTTTTTTTATGTAAACTTCACAGAAGTGATTTTTTAAATGTTAATAGATTTATTTTCTATAAGTAGGTTTTATGTAAACTTCACAGAAGTGATTTTTTAAATGATAATAGATTTATTTTCTTATGTAGGTTTGCACAAACACTTTTACACGTCAATAAGATGAAATAGACAACAAAACAACCAAACCAACCAACAACTAAAACAAACAACTTAAACAAACAAACAACTAAACAATAAACAACTTTTTTTTGTGGATAAGTGTCACGATTTCTCAAATCGGTACCAATCTCGTCTGTACACACAATAAAGAAAACAGATTTTCTTATCTCATACTTCAAGTAAACAGCTCCAGAAGCGGTCTTTGACCCCAAATGTTTTCTGTTATGTTTTCTGTTTGCATTGATGTCGGCTATCGATTTATATATGTATCATGTATGCCGGCATTTTGAAAAAAAACAAAATGGCGGACAGCTATACCTAGCAGTATTTTTTTTTCAATTCTACTAATGCTACGGACCTTCAAAGCCCTTGGCGTGCGCGATGCAGGATTTTGCGTGAAGACAGGGAGACGCGTAGTTCACATGTGGCGTTGTAGATGGCGCTAAAGGTGTTAGCAATATATTCCTTACCTCCAACCGACTCTTCAGCTGATCAATCTTCTGCAAACTCTCTATAGAGTGCCCGGTCTGCTCCTCAACGCTCTGCACCTTCTGTTCCAAAGACAATAACTTCTGGTGAAGCATGGCTCCTTCCAGTTGAAGAGATGAAGCATCTTGCAGGATTCTAGGGATGGAGCTCACTATCTGAAAAGGGAATATATCTTACACAGATGTTTCCAACAGACTAGGAGACGTAATCAACTTCTGGAGGGAGGTGGGCTCTTTGGAAAGACTACTGTATCATGCTGAGATGGGAGCCTTTGGCCCCCGTAAGCCCTTTTTTTTTTAAATAATTTTTATGATCGTGTTTAGTTTAGTTTGCGACCTGCCTGTATAAGTCACAATAAATACATTTTCTTTCTTACTTTCACTGACAGTTGCCACGGTCCACACACAATGGTCCACTTGAAGAATGGTTAGAAACAACTGTTTTTTTTTTTTAAATTGTCTGAATAAAGTACAAAGTTTCTTTACCATAAACAGACAAAAAAAAATTCGTTGGTGTGTAGGGAGAGAAAATTTTTAAGTTACTTGTAAAAATGGAAAATTAAAATTGCGATTTTCTATGCTATTCTTGTTATTCAAAATTTAAATTTTTGACAGGATAACGTCTGTCGGATCAGCTAGTAGTGAAAAAATGTATAACAAACCTGTGTAGTTGTCTCATCTAAAGAGTTGGTTAGCTGTTTCATGTATAGCTGCAATCTTGATACTGTGTTAGCCACAAATACCTGCAAAAAGGCATCTTTTGAAACATATAGTTGCCTAGTCATCATCTGCCTGGCCTTTTCCCAACTATGTTGGGATCGGCTTCCATTCAAATACTGGTTGAATATTTTACCACTTACTTTTACCACTTAATGGGTAACACAATACCCCTTGGTAAGAATGTTTTCCGGCTCAGTTGTCAGACTTTCCGGCTTCTGATGACCCATAACAACTGTCAAAGATCTAGGAAACACAGCCAGCACCAAAAGCTGAACATGTTTTCCCAGGCACGGAAGGGTCTCGGTATGTAGGGATGGTCACCCATCCACGGACCGACCGCGGCAAGCGTAGCTTAACCTGATCAATTGACCCGCGCGTCTGTTAATACATAACCATAAGCCCCACGAGCAGACGGCAGGCAATAAGATAAATTATAATATTGTTTAAAAACACTGATTATATTAGCTATAAGTTTCCCGAATGGAATAAAATAAATTTAATAAATAAATAAAAAAACATGAGAATTTCACGCGTTTCAAGAGACCTATTTTCATTGGTATACCTCTTTTTCTTGATTGCCACTAGAGCTCCATGCTTTGTTAATCCATTGTTTAGGATCGAAATTATCCTCCCCAAATGTTTTCAAGTCCTAAAAACAAAAAATATAAAAACAAAACTTTTGTCGCCGATAACATTTCGAGAAAGCATCATGTTTTGGATAGAATACAATTGCAAGCTCTTGTTAATAGATTACTACGTCAATTATTTACCATGTTTCTTTAGTATTTTTTCACAAAATAGCTTAGATACTTAGAAATTTAAAAAATATCCATAATCTTATAATTTATGACGTGCCATTTAGCTGTCAATTTCAAGTGACAGATAATGTTTTGTTTTCTTAACAAATCTGCGTTTAGTTACACCATTTGACCATTCGAATTAGTTCCATTTAATCTCTTCTTTCTCTAAAATTCTTCTGTGAGAGAGTCTTCTCTGATTAGTCTCCCACTGTCAAGTGTTTACCATCACCGCCAACGCCTCTGTCTGATTTTATTTTATTTATTTAATAATCATTATTATTATATAATAATAAACAGTCATAGTGTGGTCATAGTCCATTTACAATTTACCGACTGGCAAATACTGGCAATTCAACGACGAACTGTCAATAGTGTCAATTATTGAAAGAAAAAAGTGAAGTGAAAAAAAATGAAGCTACGATGCAAATATACAATATAACCGATTTTATCAATGCTCGTACATATTTCTTACAAAAAATAATTACTAATAATTTATTGTTAAGTTTAGAATGTAATAGCCGCAGAGAATTTATGATAGTTTGTTATTTGAGGTTACGATTTCAAAAAAGGTAAATAACTTTACGGTTACACCTTTTTCTTATTACATTTTTATTTTAATTTAGATATTATTGATGGACAGTTATCTTCATCATTCTTTTGCCGCCATCTCAATTTATTTGTGGTCAGCACAACGATTTTTTTCCATACTTCTCTATTAGTCGTCATCTCGGTAGTCACTCCCTCTGGCATATTTCACAGATGGTCAATTATCATAGCGAGTGTGAAAGATTAAAATAAAGTTTACGTGATTCATTCTATTATTTACTCATTCACACTAGGGCCTTGGGGTCCGCGTGCTCATCGAATATTTCGGGACATAGCTAAGCGGTTGGTTGACTCTTCACGTGACCAGAGGGCTGGCTTACTTTTAGCCCAAAGAATCAGCATTGCCATCCAACGTGGCAGTGCTGCCAGCCTTTTGGGCACTAATCGTATTGACAGTGATGCGGACTAAGTTTTTGATGCCCAATGAGCTCCTGCCTTTTTCTTTCATTTTTAATATATACTTGTATAATAGGTAATACGGGCTGGTGTCCACAACTTTACGTCAATGCGCGTATTTTGCGTACGGGTGGGAAAATCGATCATTCGATCCACGCCAGCTCCTCAAGGAAGGCCAGCAACGCCTTGATGTTACTGACCGTCTCGCGTAGGGTACCTGGGTTACTGAAATACTTTGCCCTGTGTGTGGAAACCACCGGGCAGCTTAGAAGCATATGTGCTGCTGTCTCGTCATCCTCCATGCAGGCCCTGCACAGTGAACTGTCTGTTACTCCTATGATAAAGAGTAAATGACCCGTGGCCAGTTAAAGCTGCATTAACCGTATGCAACTTTTGTTTAGTTAGATGGAGAACCTGTTTCGTGAGGTAGCTATCCATTACGTCAAGACGAGTAGTGTCAGCACGTAACACACAGATACTTCTGATAATGTCATTGTCTTGATGGTACCAAGACGGATGGTGCGCTTGTAACACTGCACTGGATACCGCTCTGTTGAGTGGTTCTGCGGTGTCTACCTTTGACTGTACAAACTTGATTTGTAAACAAAAATGGTTGGGTATAACACTGACACCACATCTCTGTATGGTCTGCTGTTTCAGTTCTGTGTTGCAGTGTGGTAACCACCTTACACACATATTCTCAGTGTGTTTGTACACTTGGTTACCACAAGTAAAGCCTCGTTATGTACTATAACTTTGTCTGAAAGTTTTTCATTGATTTTTTTGTTGCATCTGTATTAATTTACAGCTTTCATTTTTATTTTAACTGACTCAATATGTTTTAATAGCTAAATACCAGTATTTTATATGGAGCGACTGCCTATCTGACGTCCACAACCCAGTTACTGGTTAATACCCCTTGGTAAGACCGGTTGTCAGACTTTCGGGCTTATGACTACCAGTAAAAAAAAAAAAAAGGTGGGTTTCCAGGCTCCATATAAAAATCTTCAATCCCCATTCTCATCTCATCTAATATTTTCAGGAAAAATGAGAATAAGAACAATCAGTATAAGTAGTGACAGCAGCGATGAAGACAATGTTCCATTGAAGGCTTTAAAAAAGAATGGAAGTTTGGAAGACATGAACCGTTACGACAACCTATGCAAGCACAGTCTTCAACCATGTGAATTCTGCGATAGAATCTCCAATAATAGGTGAGACGTTACATTATTTTTATTTATTTTACTAGCTCCTGCCTGCGACTTTGTCCATGTGAAATTTCATGATCTACCCTCCCCGTCGTATCGCATCGCGTGCCCGCGCTATTACTTCGTTTTCGCTTAAATAAATAAAATAAAATAAAAATAAAAATCATTTATTTCAGACAAAAAAGTCCATAGGCAAGGCAAGGTTGTTAGTAACAAGAATTTAGCTTATAACTAATGTTAGTAATTAGATAAAAAGAAGAAACTAAAGACCATCTATCTCTGCACAGTACGCTCATCGGTCTCGCAACACATGGAGCTCGGTGAACCTACTGAGCAGAGTAGTATCGGTTCTCTCGCCAAACATCTTTAGGACGCTATTCGGGCTCCCCCGTACTCGTAGCACCACCGACGCAACTTTTTTACGCATAATTGCGTGGAAGTCATCTACGCTGGCGTCAGCAAACATGCCGGATGCACTGCACTGCTTAGCGTTGTTTGTGACTGTTTTTCTTTTTGCTCAGCTCCTTAGGGTCATAGCGTGATGTTGAATAGCCCTTTTTTTTTTTTTTGTTTCGGGTGGAAAATCCTCATGGATGTCCGCCGCCCTGGGGCGGGCGGCGGGCGGCGGGGTCTGTCAGACTCTTACTGACTAAAAACCACCCCGGTGTTCCCTCTCTCACCTACGCCGGGGGTCGCGGGAACGAACGATACTTCCGCAACCCCCGGCTGGACGGCCCTGCCTCAAGAATTGGGCTAGCTTCATTTTTTGATGATGTTATAATAACTTCCTGTCACTGATATTTACATAGCAAGTAGTGTTATACGAATGTGTGTGGGCTGTTCGTTTATTACGTCAGACGATTTGAGGATTTTTTTTCCATAATTGCAAAGAAAAAGAATCAAAAACGACTTTTTGCTTACTTTTGAGATCTTACGTAAGAACAATCTAGACTCCTCCTACTCACACGTAAGATAAAATAAGACTAGTTTGAACGACGGCCGTTCAAACTAGCCTAAAATAAAAATAAAGTAATGAAAAGAAAATTAATTTCATTGTATTAGGTCATCCCACTTCCAGTGTCATATTTTTTTATTATTATTATTTTACAAAAACTGACTACTATACTACATAACCTTGTGACACTAATCAATAATCTCCACCACTATTAATCACTCGCTCCCAGACTGCTGGCAAATCTTGAACACCATTTAAAGTACCACTTTCATTTAATTCATCAATAATGCTCTTTAGTTTAATATCTAACTCCTTTTTGCTATTTTATCGAGTACCCGACAATTTCCTCTTCACATGGCCAAAATAATTGAAATCACAAGGATTCATATCCGGGGAATATGGCGGCTGAATAATTTCAATCCATCCTTTATCTTCAATTAAATTCTGAACTATTTTTGATTTGTGCGGTCTGGCGTTATCATGTAAAATTATAGGACTCGTTATATGATGTTCGTCTGCCCAAATAGGAATATTTTCTTCTAAAAATGACTTATATCGCTCTCCAGTCATAGTTGTATTTTCATCATAAGTTCTCCAAAAAGCAATGCCTCTGACATCCATAGCTACTATTAGTAGTATTTTTCGTTCATCTAGCTCTGCACGTGGTAAATGTTCAGCTGAAGTGCCCGGTTCCACCCAACATCGTGACTGATGTCTTTGACGAGGAGTATAAAATTCGACCCAAGTTTCATCAAGGCATATGAATCTATTAAGTATATTTTTCTTACGGCGATACCACGATAAATGGCTACGCGCAGTTTCATATCGAAACTCCTTCTGATCCGTGTTCAGAGTGTGGGGCACCCACACTGCTCTTTTATTGACCAGACATAAATCCTCCGTGAGTACTCTATGTATAGTGGAATGAGGAATGTTAAGTTGAGTGGAGAGATCACTGACACTGACCCTACGTGACTGACGAAGTGCTTCCTTGATTTTGTCCCTTGCTTCTAATCTAGTCGATGATAATGATCGAGGTGCTCGTGGCTCATCTTCAGCTGTGGTTCTTCCTTGTTTGTACATTTCAAGCCATCGCTGTACGGTTCTTTTATTTAAGGCGTTACGACCAACACACTTTACCAGTAAGTCGTGCGCAACTCCTCCAGAGTAGTTGAGTAAAGCACAAAACTTTAGAAATATACGTTGCTCCACTACGTTAATACATTTTTTTAAATCTTCCATTTTAAATCAGTGCAAGTCTTGACAATACAACACACCAAATTAAACTAACATGATTGTACAAGACAACACATGTATTAACTATTGCATACCATTGCGCAATACATAAATATTGGAAATAAAAAATATGACACTGGAAGTGGTATGACCTAATAAAAAAGCGTGGGGTGCTCGATATTGATTGTTGTAAATATATTTATACAACGTGTAACGTTAAATGCGCAAAACCTCAGACACCCCAACTGATTTTTAATTCAATTGACCTATTTCAGAGAGAAAATAAGTAATTAAAAAATTGGAAATGGTTTTATGTGCTGTTTTAGTTTTACTGACCATTCTGATCGTTTCTTGCGTCTGCGACGACGCTTTATCGAGGGAGGAGTCGTCACCGGGCCGCTGCGCCGCGCTTACATTAGCTTGCTTGACCTATTAATAAATAGACACGGCAACGTTTTTAATGAAGATTTTGTGAAAAATGTGACCTACATATATTAAAAAGTGGTTCAATTGATTCTGCTCGTTATTCTGATCAAACTATTTTCAGGTTTTGCGCATTTAACGTTACAC
The DNA here is from genome assembly GCA_949629135.1 of Eremobia ochroleuca. Lineage (NCBI taxonomy): Eukaryota > Metazoa > Arthropoda > Insecta > Lepidoptera > Noctuidae > Eremobia > Eremobia ochroleuca. The sequence continues at coordinate 7,908,438 of OX451413.1, read as the reverse complement.
GTTGTAATTAGTAGTTATTTGTAAACATAGAGTTAGTATAGAAATACATGATAAACAGCACCCCACGCTTTTTTAGGATGAAATTGATTTTCTTTTCATAACTTTATTTTTATTTTAGAATTTTAAATTAAAAATTATTTTCTGATTTTTAGTTCGATTTGCTATTAAAGCGTGTTTTTTTAAACTATGTTCTATTTTACTTTGTAGTGTCTTTTTTTGGTAGTCGGTTGTTATTTTTGTATATAATATTCGTCAATGTCAATGTCTATACAAAATGATGGCTCTCCATGATATTTAAAATTTCAAGTATTACGATTTTATCACAAGGCTTAGCGAGCAGCTCAGTCCCAAGCTTTTTTTGTCTTCTAAATAATCAGAAATTTTGTAATACTTGTATTAATCGCAAAATTGTGTGTTCGGGACACACAATTTTGCGATTTAAACGTTATGAGTTATAATCACGATGTTTGGATATCTTGCCTAAATAGAGCAATTAAGCAATATTTAGTTGGGTACCTTATTTTGTCATTATTAATAGAATAAATAAACCTCTTTTACATAATGACTATTATAATATTATTTTTGTTTCATTACGAACCCGACTATATAAATAAATAATTGAATGCTGCACGTACATACAAGGCCACTTCATAATGCACACGTTCGGGCAGCGCCGTCGCTCGTCGTTCGGTTCGCCCGACGCAGATGGCTGCACTTTCCGCGTCATTTATTACGCTACGCACGACAGCCAACCCTACTAGAGTTCACGCACATATCTGCACATGTACAAACGTCATTTGGTTATGTAGTAGTAATAGGTAATTATTTTGCGAGCGTTGTATGAAGTGTCCGAGGTGTGGATAGCTTGGGCAGGCGATGCGAAGGGATCGGTCAGGGGAACAAACAGGGGAAATTTCACGCGGACGAAGCCACTAGCTGAACCTGTGAACTGTGTCCAAATAAAGGAGTCTGCCGAGTTTACGTAGGAAAATGCCCCTAACCGCACAAGCGCCACCTCGCGGTGAAGTAAACTAGGGGGTGTACTGACTCGAATGCAATACTAACCATTGTTCTAAGTAGATGGGAACATTGTCAAAATAGCCTCCAAAGTTACATTGAAGTCCATGGGGAAAACAGTTTTTCGGCCCTAGGCCATTTATACACATAACAATCCGATATTCGATAACGTGAGAAAGTAGATCTAAATAAGCCCTATCGAATGATGTATTGCAATCTTTGGGGAGATTTCAATTCTGTAGTCACTTTCGACTGAGCTAAGCTAGACTCAACCCGTATGGACTACTTTTGTTAAATGATAAATGATTTATTTTCTGTAAGTAGGTTTGTACAAACACTTTTACATGTCAATCATATTTTTTTAAACTAGATGAGGTCGGCGTATCCTATCTGACTACTCTGAGAAGAAAGGCCGAAACAAACTCAGAGGTCACAGTCTCTTTTAAAGTCCAGACATAATCTTGGTCAGATAATGTGAAGACCATGTAGATTGGATTTATTCCCTTTATGTCGAGTCCCGTTATGTCGAGCCGAAAACCTTGTCTCGCTTCTATTACCCCTATGTCGAGCTTAGTTTTCTGTCCCGTTTCTATTCCCTTTATGTCGAGTTTATTTACCACGCTTTTATTACCTTTATGTCGAGTTTAATGATATCATATTTTAGAAGTACAGTCACGTCCAATGAAATGTATACATGCACATAATTTAGAAGAAATTTATACACAAAAAAGAATTTAAAAACAACTAATAACGTGAACCATACAATACTATGTACTTACTATTATATTTTTTATTAACCATTAAAGTATTTCACAATATCACAGTGTATTTTTTTTAATATTCGAAATTATGTACAAATTATGAAAAGTATCTTTTAAAATATTAAGTTCGTTTATTATACGTACTAGACTATAATTGACTAACCGAAATTCAATGACGCATTGGTGATTTTACATAAATTAAGTACAGCAATATTAAGACGTGTTGTCGGTGTACCTAAAATAATATGTTTTGTCCGCGCGCGAGCTCCGAGGAATTATAAGGAATGTTGACGTACCTAATGAGCTAGAGTCGATATTGCACTGTCGATACTAATACATCTTGAGCCTCCGCGCGAGTGTACTTCATGAAATCATTTTATGAGGGTATTATGTACTTGAAATAAAAAAAAATGATGAAAATAAACTCTCCTCACGCACTTCAATAATAAATGAGTCGACAACATTCTCCATTAAGCCATCCCTTTGACAGTAATGTTCCTCTAATTCTAAAACATGTTTATCATATCCACACCAATCTTCTTTTGTGACATGCGTGATAGTTTTTTCGGTGATCTCCTTCAGTCTCGTCAGAGAAAAATCTGAAGTAATGTTGTGTTCCCTCACGAGCCTTTTAACTTTTGCCCATGCGAGCTTTATTGGGTTCAAGTCGCTCATATAAGGCGGTAATCGCATTACATCGTGACAAAACAACATAATTATAAATGTAGTACTATTTATAGTAGAAAATAACACTACCTACTATCGCAAAATTAAAAATGACTCGATAAGCGTGTTCTCGCGTCAAGATCGACACTAGTACTGGGAGAGTGCGGGGGATGGAGTGACGGTCGGGCGCGGCGCACACCCGCCCGCTTCCTCAGCTACCGATTCCTCGGAGCTCGCGCGCGGACTGTAACTACATTAGCGCAACTCAAGTTTGAATATCAGGAATGTGCGAAAGAGAGGAGACATCTAAGTAAGTCTTACATATATACTTGTCCCTCTTACACATTTATAGTTATCAGCGCAAGTCTATGAAGGGCAAAACTTACCAGTGTCCTTTTAACCTTGAAAGAGTGCACTACGTACGTAGGTAACTACTGTGTAAGTGCAAGTTCTGTAGTGATTAAAAAACGTTTGATAGCATGAAACACGTAAGTACCATTATTTTTCTATATATTCTATATTTATTTGTTTTATAAATGCAAATGTAACTATTGGGTTAGTACATAACTACATATCAAAATATATACAGTCAAAATACTTACATAAAACATAGTATTAAAAAAAAACCGTAATGACACAATGCACATGTTTTCAATTTATGGTTAAAATATATAGGTAAGTAGTACCTAATAAATTTCGAATAATAATATAATCGTTATAAAGTATAGTAACTAATCGAAATCCAAAGCCGAAAAGATCCCACGTTCAAGTGTTTTTTCTACTGATAACTAGCGTCAAAAATATCGGCCATTTTGTGACAGTTGGCGTGCACGTTCTGACATGAATGGGAAATTTTTGAATGTAACGCTTAAAGTAAACATGTTTTGGCTAGTTTGTAGTAAAAGTTGTATAACATTTTCATTCATATTACATTTTTCTGTTGTATTTAATACAAAACATTTTCGTTATTTTATTTTACAAAAAAAAAGTTACAATTCTAATTATCTCTCTAGACATCTACTTTGTGTAATATATTTATGCAATAAGGGGCCTGGGGTAAAATAGATACTAAGCTATAGTTTTAAACAAACTAGCCAGTTATTGTTATGACCCCCCCCCCCCCCCCGCGCAGCCCCCGGTGCGTTTCAAGCTCAGTAATTAAAAGCATTAGAAATTCTTATTTAGAACACTATGTAGGTACTTATTCCAAACCTATGAATTGAGAACTTATTTGAATTGAAGATATGCATTATGTATTTTTACTTCATGAATTCCAGTCATATTATGTAAATATATAATATGTATCCTAACTGCCTGATACGTTTTTACGGCCAGTCCGCAATTCTAAATCAATTTAGAAGAATTATTCTTAATATTTAATTATATTTACAAGTAGGTACAGACGCCAGCTCATCAAGCTACCCGAAACAGATTCAGAAGTCAGATTTTCCCAATCAACTTTGAACCTTATACTTTAGCGCTAAAGTTGAAAATCCTTTAAAGACTATTATATTACTGATAGTTTGTAGTAGCTTGATGTGCTGGCGTCTGTACATAATTACTTAGGTATTTTTTAAGTCATCAATCATGTGATACGCCGACTTATTTACTTATTATACCAAATATTTTAGGTAAGATTTTTGATTGTCGTACTTGACTTTTCTAATGGATTTTATTCCTCTGTAGGATTACCTACTGAAGATGTATGAAGTATAATCACAATATCAATGATGGATTTAATTACCATAATACATATTTTGGAAGGCAACGAAATAGGCGACATTAATGCTGAACTAAGCGATGGGAGTATACATGCACCACCACCAGAACCTATCCAACACGAAAACTTAGAAAAAGATGATTCTAGCGAATCTTACGAATTATTAAACCTCGATCAACAAAATACGGCTAGTGTGGATATTGGTTGGCGCAGTGGTTAAGCGATTGACTGCTGCGCTGCGTGTCGCGGGTTCGATTCCCGCACGGAACAAATATTTGTATGACCTACATGTATTTGTTCCGAGTCTGGGTGTTTTTCTATCTATAATATGTATGTATTTACAAAAAAAAAAAAATTGTATATAAGTAGTTTATCAGCCATCTTGTTACCATAACACAAGCATTAGGTTGCTTAGCTTGGGACAAATGGTGCTGTGTGAAATGTCCAGGGATTATTATTATTATTATTATTATTATTATTAAAAAATCCGAATGTAGCACATCAACACCTCAAAATGAAGATAATCAAGAACCCGGCTGCAGCACATGGGTTAATTTTAACACAGAAGAAAGACCTCAAGACGGCAGTTGCCAAGAGAATCAAGAACTTGGATGCAGTTCATGGAGTAATACTGATAATAATTTAACTTTCGTCGAAAGTCAAAAAGGTGGTAAAATTTTATTGAAAGATGGCTACCGGTACCGCATTAATAGAAAAAATAAATGTGGCTCCTCAATTTGGCACTGCACAAAAAAAAATTGTAAAGCTTCCTTAACTTTAGATGAAAAGGAAGCAATCATTCTAAGGACTGGAGCAACAGATCATGTTTGTTTGCCAGATTACAAAAAAGAAGAATTTGAAAAAAAGTTTAATCAATGTAAAAATGACGTACGGACAGACTTGAAACCCATACCCACTATGTATGCAAAGTCCATGGCGAGTTTAAAAGATAATAATGATTACGTTGACCAAGTTCGTAGCTTCCAAAGTGTGAAAAATGCACTCTACCGTTCAAGAAATAATTTTTTAAATGTTAGTAAGACTACATTTCAGAAATTAGAGGATGTCAAAATTTCACCAGTGATCGCAAAAGATTTTCTGGTTGTAGAAAGTGGTGGGGTAAATAAAATTTTGATATTTATGTTAAATGATTGCAGAAATGCATTGCAGTCCATGAATCTGTTCTTTGTTGATGGAACATTCTTTTCAATTGCCCGACCATTCTATCAATTATATACCATACATGCCGACATTGGTAGTACCGCAGACAAAACCGTAATAGTGCCGATCATTTTTGTGCTGTTACCTGATAAATGCCAATCGACCTATGTGCATATGTTTGAAATGATAAAAGATAACATTCCAGAATTCCAACCAAAAAAAATTAAAGTTGATTTTGAGATTGCAGCAATAAACGCTATTAAAGAAGTTTTTCCATCAGTTGATATAAGCGGATGTCTTTTCCACTTCCATAAGGCGTTGTGGAAAAAAGGAAAACAGACCGGAATAGTAAATGTTCCCGGTGGAAAAAAATATATTACCATGTGTGCAGCCACAGCACATCTTCCCAAAAATTTCATCCCAGAAGCATGGGTGCTATTATTAGAAAGTGCACCTGAAGGCAATGAAGCCAAAACATTTAATGATTACGTAACATCGCAGTGGATTAACAAAAATATTGACTTGTTTTGTTGTTACAACGAACGCCACAGGACCACAAACCCAGTAGAGGGATGGCATAACAGGCTAAATAAAAAGCTTAGTAAAAGACCTCCGCTATATACTCTCATTAGCACACTTAGAGATGAGGCTAAAGAAGCTAGGTTTAAGATAGAGCAGGTAAATGTCTACAACGACGATAATCAGAACCTAAGAAAAAAAAAATGCTTGGCTATTGATATACGTATAAATAAAATAGTTGAAGATTTTACAACTAACAAAATTGATTTAATGATTTGTCTTAAACGCCTATCAACTGTAAGATTTGATAAGTGATTATCTTTTAAATATTTAAAATAAACATGTTACCTAGGTTGATACAACGATATAACGTAAATCAATAATGCTAATTTAAAAGAATTATTTACTTACTATAAAGCTATATCTTTTTTTACATTTTCACTAATAGTGGTGATTATACTGTGATTTATTTAGATTAAGAAAGTTACTTTTATAAGAAGAATTATTTGTTACTGTAAATCTATATAATGTGTAACGTTAAATGCGCAAAATCTGAAAATAGTTTGATGAGAATAACGAGCAGAATTAATTGAATCACTTTTTAATATAGGTCACATTTTTCAAAAAAATCTTCATTAAAAACGTTGCCGTGTCTATTTATTAATAGGTCAAGCAAGCTAATATCAGCGCGGCGCAGCGGCCCGGTGATGACTCCTCCCTCGATAAAGCGTCGTCGCAGACGCAAGAAACGATCAGAATGGCCAGTAAAACTAAAACAGCACATAAAACCTTTACTATTTTTTTAATGACTTATTTTCTCTCTAAAATAGGTCAATCGAATTAAAAATCAGTTGGGGTGTCAGGTTTTGCGCATTTAACGTTACACGTTGTATATAGTGTTTAACATTTGCAACAATAGTGATGATTACCTATACTGTGATTTATTTAGATTAAGAAAGTTACTTTTATAAGAAGATTATTTTTTACTGTAAAACTATATATGCTGTTTAACATTTGCAACAATAGTGATGATTATACTGTGATTTATTTAGATTAAGAAAGTTACTTTTGCAAGAAGAATTATTTTTTATTGTAAAAGCTGTTTAACATTTGCAACAATAGTGATGATTATACTGTGATTTATATGTTTAGATTAAGAAAGATTAAACTTATAGGTATATGAAAATAAGTAATAGAACAAATAATAAAAACAATGTTTTTATGCCATTGGCTTTTAATTTACATCCCTGACTGTACCTGTTCACCAAACTCGACATAAAGGTAATAGAAAGCGTAAAATATCAATAATTTGGAGAACAATAGACTTCCAGACTCGACATAACGGGACTCGACATAAAGGGAATAATTCGTAGATTGGTGTCTGAAATGGTCTTTTGAGTAAAGAACCACACAGATTGAGCGGACCTGTCCAGTCAGTGCACGCATTTGTCAAAAATCGTGCAGCTCAACTCAGAACTTGAGGAGCCTTACGATTCGACGAACAATACCAATGAAAGGACATTTGGGTAGGCCGCATAAATGACTCAAACTGCCAGATCATGATTAAAACTAACTAAGAAGGAAAACCTAAAAAAAGAAATGACCCACATAGTCTTCACACTCACAGTAATAATAATAAAAATAAGATACTTTACAAAGTAAATATCCATGTCATTGTTTATATAAAATTCATCAATGTCAATGTGTATATAAAAATCCGGATATAATCTTTGAGGACCATGTAGATTGGTGTCTGAAGTGGCCTGATGGTGCTCTGTGGTTGATATCATTCATACATTTCTCAACGCTCCCTATCGCACTCGTTGTTACCTGCTGCACTTCACCCCCTTCCTCCCTTACTAAGTTCAGAGGGGAAAAACGAAATTACATATTTCCACTGGGAACTGGGAAGCCTCGAACACAACCTCTGTGTTCATGTTGAGGGGCAGTTTTTGGCAGACTCCTTTATTCTTTCTTTAATGACGAATCTTTTGTTTTCCAGATACTCCAGCTTAATCCATAATGTTAGTCATATTATCATACCCTTGCTAAATCAGACAGTCTACCAATGCCCCACCTGTCTGCACAGCTTCACAAGTGAGGAAGAGTTAAGAACGCATAGTTGGAAGAAGCATCCGGAGGTAACGCTTGCATGGAAACCCCTAGTCAACGATATTCACAGTACACCGCGCAAATCACAGAGTTCAAGCCACAGTCGAAGTAATACGCAGGTAAATTACTTCTATCAGACACTCATCTGCAGTAGCAGAACAGTGGTGATCAGAAAACAAGCAAGTGGTAACGACCGCGGCTTACGAGTTGTAGGTCGTAGGTTAGAAACCCAGACAGGCGCTTTAGTTTGTGTAAATTATCTTATCAACACTGCTCTCGAAACGGTGAAGGAAAACATCGTGAGGAAACCGGCATGTTCTAGAAACAAAAATTCGAAGACATGTGACATCTACCAACTGGGCCCGCGCCGTCTCGGCTGTTATTCGTGGATATTTGATAGTCGTTACGGGTCGTCAGTAGCCCGAAAGTATGACAACCAGTCCCACCAAGGGGTATCGTATTACCCAGTAACTGGGTTGTGGAGGTCAGATAGGCAGTCGCTCCATGTAAAATACTAGTATTCAGCTGCATCCGGTTTGACTGGAAGCCGACCTTTTTTGTTGCTAGCAACCCTTACATCAAGTAGTGGTTGGTGGCAACCCTATACACAAAACTGACGCCCACACACGGCGAATAAACCGTAATTTTTCACGGCAAGAAAAACGTTTGTGTACAAGGGAGCCTTACCCTGGCTTGCAAACTTTCAAAAACTTTAATTTTCTTTCAGGAATCACAAACAAAAAAGAATGTACCGAATGTAATATCTATTGGAACAAAAAAGAATGAAACCAAAACTCAATGTTTAAAAAGTCGTCTAGTTTTCGAAGACGATGACGTAATTTACGTGGACTGCACGAGTGGCCAGTTACTAACTGATTTGACCACAGAGTGCAAAGTTAATATAGAAGTGTTTGACACACCCTGGGTGAACGGCAAACCTGATGAGTTTAGCAATAAAAGTGTGCATTACGATGAACTAAAAAAGCCTGGATTTTATCGATGCAAGAAGTGTGGCAAAGGGTTTCCTATGAGGTGAGGTTTTTTTTTTTATTATTATCTTTGCATAGTAATAGCCTTTGAGGGGCCCGTGGCTAAATAATAACAGCCGCACAGGTCGTTCGATCAGGTTTAGCTACGCTTGCCGCGGTTGGTCTGTAGATGGGTGATCATCTTTACATACCGAGACCCCTCCGTGTCACGGAAAGCACGTGAAGCCGTTGGTCTCGGCTGTCATTCGTAGATCTTTGACAGTCGTTACGGGTAGTCAAGAAGCCGGAAAGTCTGACAACCAGTCTTACCCCTAGGTGAGACTGGTTGGCTGGTTGACTGGTTGGTGGTTGGCTGTAGTTACTGGGTAAACGATACCCCTAGGTATCGTTTACATAGTAACTGGGTTGTGGAGGTCAGATAGGCAGTCGCTCCATGTAAAATACTGCTATTCAGCTGTATCCGGTTAGACTGGTAGCCGACCCCAAAATAGTTGGGAAAAGGCAGGCAGATGATGCATAGGACTTTGGCCGCGACCTCGATCGTCTGGTAGGGGTTTGAAGATCCGCAAATAAAATCAAATGATTTATTTGCTAGAATGCAGGTATACAATAATAAGGATATCCGTCAGAAGTTGGCCGTAACATCCCAGCGCTGATACGCTGGATTCGTTTTCCCCTCTACCGATAATTTTTCTCCAGACAGTTCATTTTGTTTATATGTATGTATGTATATATGTATCTATCTATGTATTGTTATTAATTCTTGTATTGTATAGTAATTTCCTAGCTATCTATCCCGTATGTTGCACCTGCCATATTTCGTCTCTGCATCACCCTAAGGTTGACTGGTAGAAAATGCCTCAGGCATTAAGTCCGCCTTTGTACAGTACTTTTTTTACTTGTGCATAAAGTTTTAATAAAAAAAATAAAAAAAATACAATAATAAGGTCGTGGAGAATTAAAGTTGAGCCATACATTTTGCCTAAGATTCGACATGACAAATTTAAATTAATGAATACGATGCTACAATAAAAATAAGAACATTTAACACAATTATCAAATAAACATTAACAGTTCAATACAATTAAAATCTATTCAGTCAAAATGCAATTCAAAAATACATAATAATCAAAATAAGATCAAAATACAATTGAAATGTCCAAATACAATTCAAATTTCAAAATAGTATTCCAATGTTAAAATACACACTATTTCAAATGTCAAAATACTATTAAAATGGCAAAATACATGGCAACTACTGACAGTAACTTGGTACTTTATTTGACTGTATAATTCAATTCAATTTAATTTATTTTAAATTTATTATGGGTAGTATTTAAACGCTTAAAAAAATGGTATCCAAAAATAATCCGAACTCCAATCAAAATGACTAATTGCACAGCAAAATAAATACTCATTTCAAAATATAACTAAATAATCAACAATTTATATTTGTGGTGCACCGCTATTTATCATAATGTATACCCTCCTATAAAATTACAATACTGCGTTGTTTTCCAAGCAATAATAATTAGGCGTAGTCGACGGAGGGCCCCTATTTCCGTCGGTTTAAAGGAACCTAACACGAAGAAGATGATGGGGTCTCGTTCGCTCGCTCTGCTCGCTCACTTGAGACCCCGTCATCCCCTTCGAACCTAACCAGTCCGTGTCGGGGTGCCCCAAGTCCCGAGCTCGATGCGCACGCTCTTGCATCCTAAGTTCTCATTGCCTTTTACGAAGTCTACCACCATCCATGAACTAACTATCCATGACTAGTACATAACAAATAAATATCGATATTTAGGACATTCGATACTCTAAACTTACGTTATTTTAATTTTCGGTTTTATGGTCGTTCGATATTTAAGTTTTCGATGTTTTGAACATTTTAACTGTAGGTATTTTAATTTGGGTAGTATTTAAACGGAAATAAAAAAATAAAAAATAACATTTTTTGTGTAAGTATAAAGCCCCGGATACACTAGGGAACATTTTGTCCTGCAACATGACGCGCAACACAAAATATACGTGACGCTGCAACGTTGCATAGTGTCCCGCAACATGACCCACAACATTTTACGTGACGCGGGACATGTTTCTTGCTCCCGCTCCGAGAGCGAGCGCACGGCGCGACATTCTCTCGGGACATTCACGTAGTTGCCGAGCGCCATGTTCCGCAACATGTCGCTCCATTTGTCCCCTAGTGTATTCGAGGCTTTATGTATGTACGCTCTGTTCAATTTTCTGTGCAGTTAGTATTTATGTTGTGATTTTTGTATTTCTGAACTTAAAGGAATTTATTTGTCTCGCATTAGTGGAAAAATGTAATGTAGCGTTGATTTATATTTTCAAATTATATGCCTGTACTAGTTTTGTTAAACAATTAGTTTATATGTACCGACGCCAGCACATCAAGCTACTACAATCTGTCAGATTTCTTATTGATTGGGAAAATCTGACAGTTTCGGGTAGCTTGATGTGCTGGCGTCTGTACCTAGTGAAATAATTTATTTGTTGTGAAAAAAAGTATATAAATGATGGAAACAAGTTTATAGGTGAAAATTTATTTGATGTGCAATTAATATTATCCCATTTATTATTGACATAATCTACTCACTTCAATGTTTTATTAATGAGTTGTATTGCAATAATTGGTTAGTTAGCGGCCTCGACAGTTGATCATATTATTCTTGCCTGAGCAACCGGAAGCAAGTTTGTCATACTCCCTTAGAGGTCACTGCTTGCGTTAGCGTCGGGGGTCGGGTTGCCTCCTTCCCTCAAATATGGCGACGGGGGTAATGGCTGATCTTTGTGTTATGCTCGTGAATGGGTGCTGCTTGTGGTGACTGGTCGTCTTGCTGCCGACCATGGTTTTATTGTTGTTATTAGTAATAACTTTTTTATTAATTTTACTTCGATAGTCCTAGTTTATAATTTGTGACTTCAAGTGACAGCTATGTGAACATAACTTAGCATTGTATAAATATGTAAGCTGTCACGCCCTTTATGCCTGGAGGCTTCTATTTAGGTGTTAAATTTTGTTTTCATAAATATTTTTTTTTTGCTTGTGTAAAGTTTACATTATATTTATTTGTAAAATGTGCGTGGTTAACTGACATATGGCAAATATTTTAATTTAATGTTCTGTGTCTCGTAATATTAACTACTTTGCTTACCCACTATGTATAGAAGCAAGTTTTTTTAACTGAACAGACAGCTGTGCTGTTGGGGAGTTTATTGCGCCACTTCTTGTTCCCAACGAAAGCACTAGGAAGTGGTGAAGGGCGGGCGTTTTGGGGGACTGTCTTATGTAATTTTGACGTTCGAAGTGCTGATTCTCAGCCTAATTTGAATAAATGACTTTTGATTTGATTTGATTCGTGGCACTGTCCGCCATTTTTTTTTTCTAATGCCGGCTATAGTGGCCGGCACGTAACTTGGCAAGGTTTTTGTGTAGTGGGAGTAAGTTCGCGCATTTACACTTATTGCAGCAAAAAAAATTACACTTTTATTGTTTCTCGTTATTCTATGGTTATTACCATAACTTATTTTTGAACATGTCTGTTTAGAAGGACGTTAAAGAAAGGAGAGGAACGACTGACGACTCTTGCCAACTTACGTGCCGGCGGCGATACGCGTCATTCCTATATAAAATATAACAGGACCCCGTAAAGTGTCACGTTTCCGAGATATTAACGTTCAAAACTTGATCACGTGACGTCCATAATTTTTTAACTTGCTTACATCTTGATGCATAGATGTTTGAAATAATCACACTGAAATTTTAAAGTACTCAAGTAGGGTTGTATGTATGCTAGTATTGCGGTAAACTCTGCTTGCGCGATGCAGGATTTAAGCGAGACGTCAGTATGATGCGTAGTTCGTATGTGGCGCTGTAGATGCCGCCACACACCCATCCCAACCCACCGCGGCAAGCGTAGCTTAACCATCGACCGACCCGTGTCGCTGTTATCACTTAACAAAAAAAAAAAAACGACGGGTTGCACTCCGGGAGTGCCGGCAGAAGTGAAAACTTAAATATTAACGTTGTGCATTTTTTATATTTTGGAATGGTTAGGGAATCATTTTGCACGAATTGCTTTAATTATCAGTATAAAAGTACTATCATTTATGTCGTAGAATACAATATTTATTTATTGCGCTATCTTGCACAAACATGACAATTTATATTACATTAAAAAGTTTATCTCTCAGAAAAATCAACTTCCATCCATAATTTCGACGACTTTTTCACCATCATTATTACCAGAACCATTATTTTATTAATTTTTTAATTTTTTCACGTCCACCGGAGGTGTGCCATATGTTCCACCAGTTATCTGTAGTTCCCAAATTGCAGATTTACTGTCGAGAGATGTACCTTTAAGTCTATCAATACATTCTAACTACAATTCTAATTAATTCATTCATTCATTTAAGTTAACTTTGTTTCTGTAACATAAACACACACGAACATTCGCGCAAGCACCCTGCCCCACCTAAACTAAACAACAGGCGCAGGCATACATTTTCGCCACGCCGTAGAAAGAGAGGCGGACACTTCCGCGCCTACGCCGCGCCGCCGGCTGTCTACTCACCATCCGTCTTACGAATTTTCGATCAGGGTCACGTGTCCTGACGCGAGTTTTACATTTTTTACCCGTTACAAAAAAAGTGTACAACGCCGCTAAAGAAGTTTTCACTTAAAAAAAAAAACAAACATTTTATAACAAAATCTTTATTTTTACAGATACGACGCTATTGTCCACGAGTCTTCGCACATTAAATTTAAAAATAGTCAAGTCAGTTTATGTGTTATATGCAAGAAATATCTAATCGGCGGAAGAAATGACTTACGACATCACTATTTAACGTTCCACAAAGGGGACATAGACAAGAACCATCAATCGGAAACTGAGTACTTTCATAAACTATTATTCGAAGAAAACGTTGAAGAGAGGAAGACTTTCGACTCAAAAATTCTAAGTTTATGCGACCTTTGTTTTTCATTTTGTAAAAATAAGTCTTCTATGAATTACGAATGTATAGAAACTGTTTCTAAAATAGGAAAAAGGTATGAATGTGAAAAATGCGGACAGCTCTTTTTCGAAATCAATCTTGTGAAACGGTCATTGCAACGAAGAGCGTTATATGGGAGTCAAACGCAAAAAAAAAGGAAAAAAACTAACGAAGATCGTTTGAAAACTATAGCTAATCGATTTAAAATGATGAAACACTGAGTTTTTGTTTTATTTATTGAAATCTCCTTATAACACAGTTCCCACCATAGATTACACCGTGCTGTAGAGGCGTTACTATTGGCTGGATTAGCTGGACCTAATAGTACAGCCTTGCGATTCTGTAACCATCTCACCGTGAAAGCTTGGGTGAAGTGAGCATGGAGTGAGCTGTCATTCGCTAGGGACTAACACTATTAAGTGCTCACTTCACTTATGGCACACTACACACGGCAGAGTCGGGCACATACCTGTGGTACGATATCTCCGATTCCACAAGACCGTATTTCAGAGCAAGTTGCTGATGGATTATCCTGGCTACAAGGTTGTGTCTATGATATATAAGTACTCTTCGTTAGCAAGACGAAACGTGATTATTATTATATATAATTCAGTTTTTTTTTTTTAAATTTATTTTCAATAATAATAAATAAATATACATTATAAGTAATTCCGATCGGAGTTATTGGCATGGCAATACCACAGTATAACAATGGATAGATAACTGTAACTTACTCTGGGTACATTCTGAATTATGCCATAATTGCTCACAGCGCTCACTTCAATATTTTGGGTCCCAATTTGATATCACGATTATGACATCTGAGAGTTGTCAACAATTCGAAAAACTCATGAACGCGCTCACAGTGCTCGCTCAACGTCAAAACAATATTCACTTGAATACTCATGTTTAGATTACAGCCGGTCGATTCTGTAAAAATCTCGCCGTCAGAACTTAGGTTAAAATTATTATTATATTATTATTATTAGTTATCCCTTAAACTAGGCCAGACCTAGTTTAAGGGATAGAGTTGAATTTATTGTACTCCTAAGTTAAAGTTGTATTGAATAGCGTCAACTGAATGTATGCAGTGCAATGTGATTTTGTTTTATGCAATAAATTCTTTATTATTATTATTATTAGGTGAAGTGAGCGGAAAGTGAGCTGTCATTAGCGAGTGACACTATTGAGATTGACACTGCTCACTTCACTTATTTTAGATTTTGCGGTGAGATTTTTACAGAATAGCACTGCTATAGGTACTTCTTTGTGTATACACCACAAATTTCTTTTTATTTAGTTAGGTGGCGACTTTACCCAGAAGCACAATTTCGAAAATGCCACGTTAGTTTAAATATTATGATTCGACTCAAAACAAAACAGCACATCGGTCATGGTGATATCAATAGGGCATGGTCGGCGTTATCGCAAGCTGGGACATGTCATGACATCATCTATGATGATTCACGGGACATCGATATCACGCTACGCTGTGCGCTAATTCGGAACGGGTAACGGGTAAACATGCTCAAATCGATTACTGTGCAATTCGGAATGTAACCTCTGTTGGTGAATCATAAATTCATAATCTGTACACACTGGCTCAGAGTACATTATATATTATCACACTGGTGTATTACAAAGGATTCTGTGTCTTTTTAACAACAATTTCTTGAATTATTGAGTGCTCTTTTTTAATCTTAGAACATTGGACGACAGGTAAGTAATATGTTTCATCAACAAAATAATGATGTCATCGTCATAAGCGATAAATTCACATTATCAGTACTTAGTAAACATAGCATCACGCCTGTATACCCCATTCGGTTACGTCAAACAACATAATAATACAGTCGCCAGCACATCAAGCTACTACAATCTGTCAAATTTATTTAATAGATTTTCAACTTTATCGCTAAAGCATTAGGTTCAAAGTTGATTGGGAAAATTTTACAGTTTCGGGTAGCTTGATGTGCTGGCGTCTGTGCAATGTGACATGAACCTACATGAGGATTGTAAATAAAAACCTAATTATAAAAAAAAAAACAACCGACTTCCAAAAAAACACTACGAACTGTAAAATAACTATTTTGGAAGTCGGTGTCGGTGTGATTCTAAATGTTTGCTTAGTCAATCCCTAGCATCAGTGGGATGACACTGACAGCTCACTCCACGCAAGTTTTCACGTTGAGAATTTTACAGAATCGATATGCTGACATGAAAATTGCAAAAACCATTAGAAATCTTAAATTAGGTACGCGTGACAACTTAGGGCATACCCTTTCACCAATAATTAAGGCACGTAACAAAAAAATACTAGGTATGTGATGGGTAACCATCTTCACGTACCAAGACCCCTCCGTGCCTCGGAAAGCACGTTAAGCCGTTGGTCCCGGCTGTCATTCATGGATCTTTGACAGTCGTTACGGGTCGTCAGTAGCCCGGAAGTCTGACAATCAGTCTTACCAAGAGGTATCGTATTACCCAGTAAATGGGTTGTGGAGGTCAGATAGGCAGTCGCTCCATGTAAAATACTGGTATCCAGCTGCATCCGGTTAGACTGGAAGCCGACCCCAACATAGTTGGGAAAAGGCTAGGCAGATGATGAACAAAAAATACAATATAAACTTATATTTGCAGATCACTAATCATCAGGAGAAGACACGCAACTTGAACGTTCATTCTCACAAGGAGACTCGAAGGCGAGTTGTGCTAAACTAACAATAGGAAGAAATAACGGTGACTTTATTTCTTCAATTACTTTGACATCGTGTATTGCGTCCTAGTGACGAAACAGAAACAATTACCTACATCAAACCATGGATAAGGAAACGTATAAAAAGCGTGCAGGCACGTCGGGCATTCAGGGGCAACTGTATGAGACTAAATTAATTAGTCTAATATATTTTAGAATGATACACGACGACAGTATTGATCACTTCAGTTTGGCCACTAATAAAGATGATGTAGGTGCCTTCGATGACATTTGTTTTAAAGCAAAAATAAAAGGGTTTGAGAAACCGTTGAGTGTTTTCATTCAAGCAAAGCACAGAGAGAACGATAAACATCTAACATTTACTAGAAAAACTGATTTGGCCAAATATTTTGAAAGTTACTTGGAAATTAGACGGTCTTTTCAATCGAGCAACGAAAACATGATTTTTGGAGGAAAGTTTGATGAAACTGAATGCTTTTTCGTTATATATACTACAGCGAAGGGCGATCCCAATAACAAAAAATACGAAGGTAGTTTTGCTCACTTTTTTAACGAACTCATAAGGACAGGAGGTTGCTGTACACAGACATCATACACAAATGAAGGCTTGGACTTTTTATGTAAAATAATTATGAGAGAACAAATCACATCACTAGCTGAACAGCTAGCGAAGTTTATTTGTGATGAATCTGCTAGCGTCATGTCGATGAATAATGATTTGATATTGCGCTATCATGTCATCCTAGCGCTTAACGTTTTACACGTTTCGGAAATCGAACCTGAAGGACATCGGACTGCCAGCTTCAGACAAGACTTCTTTGCAACAAACGAAGAATTCCTCGTACTGTTCAAAAACATATTGTGCTTAGAGGTTCTCAAAAAGCGAAAGTCGGAAGAGAGCGATGTACAGAGTTTATTGTTGATGTTCCTTAGCGAACCCTCTGAAGTAACGACACTAAGTAAACTGTTAGGAAGTGTCCTTATTTATAAAAACAGCAAGCTTGAATTTGTAAACAAATCGATGGCAGACGATCTGAAGCGACAGCTGGACAAAGCAAATGTCTCACAATCAACTGTCTATGAAGCAGCAGAAATAGCTGCTACAGAGGATTTATTATCTCTGAAGATTAAAGTCCCCGCTTTCTTTGGCAACAAAGATTTGACAATAAGAGGCAAACCTGAGAAAGTCCAAAAGAGACTAAACTACTTAACATTGAAAATGATAGAAATATTAGAAAAATCGAATCCCAATAACATCGTCGCTATAGATGAGTCTGCGGGAGATGGATTTCTTCAGTTAAATGGAGGCATAGCTTCTGCTGTCGGCAACATACTAGTTTTCGATGAAAATTCTAAACTTTTAAAGTTTACAGACAACTGTGAATCACTAGGCAATCTTGCTAGAAGATGGTATGAATCGCTGAAGAGTAAAATCGAAAATTTACACGAATATAAATTGGATGTGAAAGTCAAAAACTTTCCAAAACTGTCATTCGAACGAGGAGAATACGACGTGAGTTTGGTGAGAGATTTCTATGACAAATTACTGTTTTACACAAACCAAGCTGATCAGAATGGTGTCGAGGAAATTTTAAGAAGAGAAATAGAGGATCATCCGTGCAGTGACGTAAACAACTTTAGAGTTCGATCTGACGTGATATTTCTAAAATATCATGATGAAATACAAAAACGGTGGCTGACGCCTAAAGTGGGATCATATCTTACAAAGAAAAGCAAAATATATGAGAATGCTGTATTGAATGCCATGAGTGAGCCATTAATGGGTGTTTTAAACATAATGCATAAGATTAAAAACAAAGAATATACATTTAAGGAAAACGCTATAAAACCATTCGAGTTGAATGCCCAGATTACAGGAACTATTATTGCTACAGAGAGTTGTGAGTTAACAGTTGCTAAGGTGGAACAATATCTAGAAAATAAAGACCGTCTTGTGTTAGACTTGGAGTACATATTCAAACTGCCCTTGAAAAACCACAACACTTTATGTGAAGAATTAACGATCACTGCCAAGGAGAAGATACTTATTATTGTTTACAATACTTTTCAAGATTCGAGAAATTCTTGTAAAAGACTTGAAAATATCGCGAAAGCTGTTGAAGGCAAGCAAATAATAATAGTTACAAACAAAACTACGGTCGACATTGTGACTGAATGTTTCTCACAAGTAAATAATGTGTTGGACGATGAAAGAAGTGTTTTCACCGACTTAAGTGTTGAATCGCAGAAAAAGTTCTTAGCGACGTCTCAAATAAAAGTTCAAGGTGAAGACGTTTTCTTAGCTGATATAATCGGAGAAGATGAGTCTGTGGGACTTATTGACGAAGATGTTTTTAATAAACTTATCAATAACGAAACTATAAAACTTGGTGATACAGCTACTTATAATAATTACAGAAAGCAGTTTTACATCGACAGACGGGTCAGTCGCCCCAAAAATCAGAAACTTGGTGTGTTTTATGATGTCAAAGACAAGGTTTTAAAAACGTTTTACGATTTAGAAGCCGACGTTGTACTTATAACGGGAGAACTGGGAATGGGAAAGTCAACTCTACTTACTCATTTGACACTTAAGACAAAGGAACTCTATCCTAAAGTTTGGATTGTGAGAATAAACTTACCGGAGCACGAAATTATAGTCAAATTATTAAACGAAAATTCAAACAATACTTCGGATTTTTTTAAGTTTTTGTGTCAAGCTGCACTCGGAGAGGAATACGATAAAAGACAAAAAGAAGAATGGAGAAAGGAAGAAGGTGAATTAACCATAGAGGTGGAAGATAAAATAAATAGAACAGTTTTCCCATTGAAATGTTTAGGCGGTAAATCGAAAGTATTTCATTTGAAAATGTTCCTACATTATTACAACACAGGAAATATTATATTTCTTTTCGATGGCTTGGACGAAATAAAGATTTCATCAAAGTGGCAATTTAAAACAGCAGTCTTATCGTTACAGAGGTTAGTCAGGAGTATTTCTCGTAAGCAAAAAGTATGGATCACAAGCAGGTCCTTGAACATCATTGAACAAGAGCTGGGACCATCGTACAAACTAGAAAACTTTTCTCGTCTTGAACAAGACAAACACGTAAATACATTGTGGAAATTCAACATACAACTTAAGAATGTTTACTTCAAACAAATCCTGGAACATGATTGTTTTGCAAATGAAATGCACATGTTTTTGCAAATAAACCTCCACAGAATCGAGTACTTGAGAGGGTACGTGCTGTTTTTAGAATTTTTAAAAATGCAGTCAACGTCTGCTTGCATCGATTTTCCGTATGATAAATTTTTTCATAAATTTATGATCGACTTTGGTATTTGCGATAGCACAATCTCATGTTTTCCAGACGACACATTGCCGTGGGATCTGAGCGCATTAGCTCTAACATTCCAAGTTGAATTAGAAAACATGCGAGAAAAAATTTTTCCTCTGTGGCAATGGAAAACAAAAATTTAGTTATTATAGATTGATACCAACCTGCTGTCTTGTATGGATCAGAATGTTGGGCCACAAAAGGAATGAATGAAAGGCAATTGCTTGCAGCTGAGATGTTAATGCTAAGAGGGAAGTTATGTAGACCCGAATGGATAGAATTTACTTAGGGGAAGGTCGGGTAGCCCCGGACAGCGGGTAACCACGGACATTTAAATTCCTAAGAAACTAAACGCGTTGCGTAGGCAAAGCGTTATTGTAAATGTGTGCCCTCTAGAGTAGAAACAAATCCATATCAGTTGCGGGTTGCCGGCGGTGCGGGTGCCGAGTAAGTACGTCGTGAGTGAGTTTTTTTGTTTCCAGCTCAACAAATTTATTAAAACAGCTCTCACCTTCCGATGCATCAATAAAACGCTTGTTAAGGCGAGCTCGAAAAACCCATAGACATAAAAAAACCCAAAAGAGCGAGATTATAACCTCTTCACCATATAAAAAAGAAGTAGAAAATAAAAGGGAAAAGTAGAGGCAATAAAAAAGGGTTAGGGGTCATTCGGCCCACTATGGAACTGGGCCCGCGGACCAGTTACCCCTTTTAAAATTTGATAGTGGTAAACTGGGCCCACATCTGTTTTGCTTTCAATCAAGCGAAGGGTGGCTTAAAATGGCTTATACAGGGTGAAATTGAAAACATGCGACAAATCGAAATGGGAGATTGTACTCATCATTATGAACAACTTTTACCATGGGACCAAACCTGAAATTGCGAAAAAAAATCAGCTGTTCCCTACATTTTGACGAGTTATGCGAACATAAATGTAGGGAACAGCTGATTTTTTTTTCGCGATTTCAGGTTTTGTCTCATAGTATAGACAGAATATCATTCTGCCGCGCGCCTCGGGGCAAACCGGTTGTCTAGTCGTTACTCTAGCTGCAAGCTAATTACTTCTGTGTGTGCGTAACCGTTCGCGAGTGTTCTATCATTGGTTGAACTAGCGGCAGTCGACCGACTCGCGACTACGTGTGTGATTCACTCCGCTCGACACAGAGTAGTGTTGCTGACAGAGACTATACCTATCTCGAAAACTATGGATAGTATAAATACCACCTTTGACTGCACAAGTGACACCGACCATCCACCCAGGTCCGGTGATATGAGTGTCGATGGGTCACTTATAGAAAAAGAATCCCCTCCACCATATGTAACATTCCGCAAAGGTATACCACTCATCAACGATGCAAACCTGCGTGAGACCTACCGCGACGATTTCAACAAGCTGCAAAAGGACATAAAAGGTATGCTAGACAGCTGGTTCACTAGACAAGATGAGAAATTCACCGTGCTCCTCTCCGAATTCGAAGGTGTGAAGTCCTCCATTCAGTTCATGAGCGACAAATATGACGACCTGGAGAAGAAATCGCACGACGTTGCCTCACGCGTATCAGCGCTCGAAGAGAAACTTTCCTCACCTCTGGCCAGTGAACAACGCATTGCTGTGCTCGAAGCAAAACTAGAAACCATGGAGCAAAAATCCCGCAGTTGCAATATTGAAATTAGCAATCTGCCAGAGAAACGCGGCGAGAACCTTATGGCCATCATTGAGACTATCTCGAATGTCATCAAACAGCCGCTATCGCCTCGTGATATTATTACAATTCACCGGGTTCCGCAAATGAATGCTAACACCAATCGGCCTAAAAACGTCATAGTAAAACTCACAAGCCAAGTATTGCGCGATAACTTCCTAGCAGCGGCAAGGCTAAAGAAGGGCATCACGTCCGAAGAATTACAGATCAACGGAACATCGAACAAAGTATACATCAATGAGCATCTCACATTTAAGACTAAAACATTGTTTCGTCAAACCAGAGAAGCTGCCAAGCGGCATGGATATCGCTTCGTTTGGATCAAACATGGAGTTGTCCTGGTTCGAGCGGATGTTCCAGAGCCCGCATTCACCATTAGATCCGAGCAAGATTTATCGAAAATCAAGCCATATTCCAAAACCGGGAATTAAGAACATTTCTCCTAACGTCTACCGAATACACAACATTCAAAAGTTTATTCCAGGTAACGTTAACGTTATTAGTCCATGCGCTCTGTTTCCTTCACTACTCTGTACACATATTTTTATGATTTGCATATTTTTCCCAGTTACCCTCACAATTTTAACTTTTCGCACAATGAATTGCGGTGTTATATTTTTTTCTCATTTCATTTATCATTATATTCTCTATAGTTCAGAATATATACTATCACGTCTTAATTGTGGTGCAATCACGTATTTCAATATAAAAGAACAATCTTGTTTAACTACTACCATTTGTAAGCAATATACCTACGTCTATGCAGCATTACAGACAGTCATTGGTTACAAAACATGTACTTATATTTTAGCGTTACAACACACTATTTTCTGGGTCCACCTTATTTATAATAAAGGCAATTACGCCTTTTGTTTACTACTATCTCACATAATATCGCTAGTAATTGTTAATTTTCTGCCTATAGCTGGATTCCAGGTCTGTGTCAATTGTATATCATCTTACTGTTTATATTTTATTAGTTATTCCCTATGGTTATACCCGTGCCCTCGTAGGAATTCACCCCACTGGTGGTTCCTGCGTCTGGTTGTTTAATTAACAAATAATAAAAATAAACAATAACAAACGGTTTGACCTCTAACAATAGCATATTGTACATCTTGCATAAAAAAAATGGATAAATACAATCTTTCTTTCTATTATCAGAATTGCCGCGGGCTGCGTACTAAACTACACACACTATTCATGAATATTTTATCTTTTTCTTACGACGTCATCATTTTAACCGAGACCTGGCTAACACCTATCATTTCAGACAGTGAATTTATCGACGACCGCTACATAGTTTTCAGATGTGATCGCGACCGCTGCGCCACAGGTAAGCGCGAGGGTGGGGGGGTGCTAATTGCCGTTTTACGTTCACTACGCCCTTCTAACGTATTGATGCGACCCGGTAGCAGTGATATCGAGCACGTTATGGTGCAGTTGCCCGCGTCGTTTTCTAATAAAAGACATATTATAAGTGCGGCGTACATACCACCTCGCTCACGGGACGACCTATACACCGCACATATTGATTTATTAGCGGACGTAATCAATGACGCCAGTACTGATGCATTCTTTGTAGTAGGCGACTACAACCTGCCTGGCCTCGACTGGTCCAACGCGAACGATGGTAATTACAATTATGTTATTCCTCAACCTACAACCCCAACAAGTCATCATTTATGTAACTTCATGTCCCTTACAAATGCCCTTCAATTTAACACATTAAGAAATAACCTGAGTCGCATACTGGACCTGTTCCTGTCCAATGTAGGCTGTCAACCTTTGACGTGCGTGCCACTGCTTCCACTCGATACCCACCACCCTCCTTTCTGCGTTTCATCACCATTGAATACTAAAATTACTCCCTTGAGACGCCACTCAACCATTAAATACAACTTTTATAAAACTAATTACGAAACAATTAATAGCGAACTTAACAAAATTGACTGGAACAACTTACTTAGTAATCTTCCCGCCGAACAATCTGTCAACGCCTTCTACGATGCTATCTACAGTACAATAAAATCGCATGTTTCTCTTACTCGCCCCGGGAATTCCCAGTTTCCGTCGTGGTTCAGCCCTGCCCTTATTCGCATTTTTAAAAATAAAGAGAAAGCTTGGCAAAAATGGAAAAAATATGGTAATATATCTGACTACGAAATATTTTCAATGTACCGCAAACGGTTCGGATCCGAGTCTAGCAAGCGCTTTCTGATGTATATAAAGTCAGTCGAAGACAGCATTCCACTGAACGTCAAGCACTTCTGGACATACGTCTCCAAGCGGAAGGGGCGAGCTAACATCCCAGCCAGCATGTACCTTGACAACAAAAATTCTAACGATCCCACTGCAATATGCAACATGTTCTCAGCTTTCTTCACCTCTGTCTACGAACCTTCTTTCCCCGACCCCGAGCTTTGGCAGACACCTACCGCATTAGCGGATAACTCATTGTGTATTTCAGACGTATATTTAAATACGGACGATATACTCAATGCATTAAAGAGGCTCGACTCAAACAAAGGGTCTGGTCCTGATGGTGTGCCCCCGATTTTTATAAAAAACACCGCAGACAGTATTTGCACCCCGCTTCACATTGTATTTAATAATTGCCTGCGTGAAGGTATATTCCCTGATATCTGGAAGCGCGCATACATCACGCCCATACACAAAAATGGCGACATAAACAACATACAGAACTACCGTCCCATTTCCTTGCTGCCCGCCTTGTCGAAGCTCTTTGAGAGACTAGTGCACAGCAAGTTATACTCTCACATTCACCACCTTATTTTACCCGAACAACACGGATTCGTTAAACGCCGCTCTACTACTACTAACCTCATGTTATTCACAAATCATTTATTCGAAAACATGGATAACCAAACCCAAGTTGACGCTGTGTACACCGATTTCCAAAAAGCATTCGACAAGGTGGACCATAAGCTGCTTCTTGACAAGATCGCCTATAATGGTATTCGAGGCAATTTACTGCGGTGGTTCATGTCCTATATTTACAACAGAACCCAAAAGGTGGCTATCAACGGCTTTGAATCGGATTCCATTATCGTCACTTCTGGGGTGCCTCAGGGCTCCATTTTGGGCCCTGTGCTTTTCATTTTATTCGTGAACGACATAAAAAGTTGCTTCATTAACTCCCATTTCCTAATGTATGCCGACGACATTAAAATCTATAAGTCGTGCAAAAACATACAAGACTGCTTGCTGCTTCAGGAAGATCTCAACAGACTTTCCATATATTGTTCACATAATAAACTTCACCTTAGCTTACCTAAGTGCAACGTAATATCATTCACAAAAAACAAAAAAATTATTAAATACTGTTACACTTTACAAGGCACCACTCTCAAAAAAGTTGACTATATTCGTGATTTAGGAGTTACTCTTGACTCTAAACTGCATTTCAACCTTCACATTGACAACATTATTAACAAAGCATATAGTATGTATGGTTTCGTTATGCGTTCCTCAAGTGATTTCAAGCGACCGCATACATTTATAGTCTTGTATACAACCTTAATACGCTCCCAATTGGAATACGCAGCCCCTATATGGTGTCCTCTATATGATAAATATAAGCAAAGGCTTGAAATGGTCCAAAAAAAATTTTTACGCTCCATTCATTATAAATGCTACCGTTCAAAACTATCGTACGTACAATTACTAAAACAATACAAACTCCTAGGCTTGGAATCCAGGCGCACCCTTCTTATGGCTGTGATGCTGCACGGCATATGTAATAACTACTTTGACTGCTCTGATATCACCAATAAACTTTGTTATACTGTACCCAGAACTGTATTACGGCGAGGGGCGCGCGTGCCCCGGCTGTTCTACACTGTTAAGTGCAGAACCAATGCTGGCGCAAGGGCGCCCCTTCGTCGTCTCTCAGAAATATATAACGCACACTTTTTCGATCTTGATATATTTTCACTACCTCGAACAAAATTTAAAAGGATGGCTATTCAATTGCTTGCACAATAATCATGATCATCATTCTTCCTAACCTAAATCGCCTCCATTAGATGCGTGCATTGACGCATAAAATAATTCTACGCATCAATGGATGTGTGGCTTTGTTTTATTTCTCCACAATAGTTTATTCCGCGGACATTGGTGTGGGTTACATGTTTACCTCTATTACCCTATTTTGTTATTTACCATATTTGTAACGTGTAACTGTTTTATGTCCCAATTAAATAAAATAAAAAATAAAAAATAAAAAATAGTAAAAGTTGTTCACAATGATGAGTACAATCTCTCATTTCGATTTGTCGCATGTGTTCAATTTCAACCTGTATATTATTAAGTATAAAATATATATACAGTTACAAGCATTTATATATACATATATATAATATATATTTTTTTAGATTTCTGCTTTGGTCATATAGGTACTAAAAGTTGTTCATAATGATGACTACAATTACCCCATAATGAGGTTGTGCGTTATTCCGGGACATGTCGTAGATACATAATAAATATATCGGAATGTAGATTTAAGAAAAACAAGTCTATTTAAGTAGTCAAATCAACATTTTAATAATCAACGTAAATTATTTCCTTAAAAAAACATATTGACAAACAAATAAATTTTACCCTTATCAAATCTTTATCCTTATCAAAATCGAGTTCTTAACACACATTGGTAATTGGGGGCTGCCTTAAAAAATTAAAAATTTTAGTTAGTTAATTTTTCAATGCAATGTCCTAAACTTATTTCACTATCCAGTAATTCTCGCAGTACGCGCTCAATTTTTTTTTTGGGATCGTTTACATTCTTTGGTTTTTTTCGATATGTACCCGTTTTTTTTTAAAATACCAAAATAATGCCGTGAATCTTTCTGCAGTGACCTTAAAATTTTGTCTGTGCAACTAAGCAGTACAGACAAATGTCGGTGTGATAAAAAGTCGCACAGACAAAACTCTATAGAAGTCTGTATGAAAGTCTGTATCGTGTGGACCCACCATAATTTTTCCCAAACTACCGTACAAAGATTACTCATGTCTGTAGGGTTATACCCGTTACACCCTACAAACATGAGTATTATTTAGTATCAAAAAAAGTAATATTTATAAGGTTTAAAATGAGCTTGATAAATTAGATGTGCAATAGAGTTTATAACAATGATTTTACACGTATATTATAGAATATTAATGTACCGGATGTGTAGGTACCGATAACTATTTCTATGCATCATATTTTTAATGAAGATTTTTTGAAAAATGTGCCTATATTAAAAAGTGATTCAATTAATTCTGCTCGTTATTCTAATCAAACTATTTTCAGGTTTTGCGCATTTAACGTTACACGTTATATATTGTATACTTAATAACATATAAGCCATTTTAAGCCACCCTTCGCTTGATTGAAAGCAAAACAGATGTGGGCCCAGTTTACCACTATCAAATTTTAAAAGGGGTAACTGGTCCGCGGGCCCAGTTCCATAGTGGGCCGAATGACCCCTAACCCATAAAAAAGACCAAGAGAAAGGACAAAAAGTAAAGGTGCTAAAAAGATGAATAAAACAAAAAAAAAAAAATTTCAAACTCAAGAACATCGAGAAAAGGAGATCGAATGTCATATGCGGAGAAACATTTGAAATGGACAGGATATACGATTGATTATTATGTCCGGGGCTACCCGCCATTATTTGTTTCACCAAAAATATAACACCAAATAATTCGTACTACATTCCTTAATAAAATGTGATATGATTAGTAATTTTTAATGAATATTACCAAAGAAGTCCCTAATTTAATTTTAAATACAAAACAAAGACAGAAATTTCATTAATTGGTACTTTTATTTACAATTTATTTAAGTGTCCGGGGCTACCCGACCTTCCCCTAAACAGCGGCAAAACCTGGTTGAGGCGCACAGGAGCGTAGAAATTGGCACAAGAAAATCAAATCAAATCAAAAGAGGCTGAGAATCGGCACTTTTCGAACGTCAAAATTACAAAAGACAGTCCCCCAAAACGCCCGCCCTTCATCACTTCCTGGACCCAACATGCTGCTGCGTCCAGCAATCCCGACGACGCTGCTGTACGTGTTCAACTTCAAGTAGTTCGTGGTGCGTGTTCCGAAGGAGTTCCTCAAGGAAGAGTTCTGGCCGAACGGTGTTGTGTATCGCCGGTTTCGTGGCCGGCTACATGACACCAGTCAGCGAAACACGACGCCGACACTTCGTGTGCAGTAGTATTAGTTTGTTATGTTGTATGTATTTATAGTATTTTTAAGTTATATTATTATAGTATTGTATTTGTGATAATTTTGTATGTATTAGTTTATAAGTATGTTTGTAGTAGTATGTATTGTTTTTTCTATGGGCCTTAGTTGCCTGAAATAAAGGAATAAACAAATAAATAAATAAATAAAAGAGAAAAGAGGGGCTTATACTCTGCAGTGGGTGAATTCGGACTGTGGATGATGATGACGATGTATCACTATTACCGACTGCTTAGGCCCGGCGCCCATTATCGGCATCGGCACGACTGAGGATTTTAGGTGGCAAATAGCAATATACTATAACATAATGGCAATAAAGTAGAAATTTCCGTGATATGTGGTCGTAATAACAAAAATACCGCTTCGGTATGCTTGAGGCTGGTGTATCGGCAGCCTTGAGAATGCTTCGGGATGCTTCGGCATCCTTCGGCAACCTTCGGTACGCCGCCGGCGCCGAGGCAACACTCGGGGGATAGTTTGAGAAATACGATATTGAGACGCTTCGGCAAGCTACAGGACGGTGCGGCATCCTTAAGGACGCCTCGTCATCCCTAAGAACGTTGCAGCATGCCAAAGCATAACTGCCGATAGTGTGCGCTTGCATGTAGGATGCCGAAGGATCCTTTTCCTTGCCGATGCCGATAATGGGCGCCGGGCCTTAGGCAGCAGGTTGGATTCCTTAATATTTCATCAGAAAAACGCAGCCATTCGGTATAGAAATATTATAACGACAGACAGTGAAAAAACAACCACGTATTGTGTGGTTTTATCATGGTTTTATGAAACCACGGTAAAAGTGAAACTTTTTTTCACATCATAAACATTTAACTAAAAACACAAATCGCCTCTTTGCAATGACAATGTGGCATCTTTAATATTGAAGTGAAAACTTCTTTAGCATCGTTGTGATTTGAAACTCAATGAAACGAAAAAGCGACAGAATAAAAGAGATAAACACACACATCTATAGGATTTAATGTGCGAGAGAATGAGATAGAAGGCTAATGCCTTCTATCTCATTCTCTCGCACGTTAAGACAGCGCATAAAGAGGAGATCACAAATATAAGAAACACTGTATAATTACAATGTTTCTTATATTTGTGATCTCCTCTTTATGCGCTGTCCGTACACTCTCCCATCTTCATACGTTCAGGAATATTCGTAAGTCTTCGTAGATTATCGGTACTGCTCTGGGCGCCTTCAAGCAGAAACCTAATAACATTTTTAAAGGTTTCACTCCTATCGCGTGTGAACTGCACACGTTTTTTTTTTAACGGTCGCATGAACATGCCCCCTGCGGTGGGAACATCGACCTCCCGCACCACGCCGACCCGGGTACAGAGCCGCAATCACGCCACGTGGCTAGGTGCCCCTTGGTAAGTCTCGGTCTCCAATGAGC
Source organism: Eremobia ochroleuca (assembly GCA_949629135.1). Classification (NCBI taxonomy): domain Eukaryota; kingdom Metazoa; phylum Arthropoda; class Insecta; order Lepidoptera; family Noctuidae; genus Eremobia; species Eremobia ochroleuca. The sequence continues at coordinate 7,879,059 of OX451413.1, read as the reverse complement.
ACAGAGTCCCCAACCCTGACTGCAACGTCTGTACCCGCGGAGCTAAGGTGGGCAAGTATTCACGGACCCAGCGCCGCCAAAAATAGTCGGCAAGTCGCAGTGCCTTTCGCCAACCGCTCCTAACAACCAACGCCGCATCGGTCAGGGCTAGGAAACGAGTGTCCAGATGAATCGCCGAGAAAAAAATTATTGGGTGTGAGCGCTTCCGGATAGTCACCATCCGGAGAAATGTGTCAATGGACATTACTTTTTTGTATATTGCAGACCTGAATATTGTTTGTTCAGAATAAGTAATTGAATCAATTCCAATAGTTGTACACCATGTTATATTTTGTCCCGTGGGGGCCCGTGGCTAAATAATAACAGCCGCACAGGTCGATCGATCAGGTTAAGCTACGCTTGCAGCGGTTGGTATGTGGATGGGTGACCATTTTTACATACCGAGACCCCTCCGTGCCTCGGAGAGCACGTTAAGCCGTTGGTCCCGGCTGTCATTTGTAGATCTTTGACAGTCGTTACGGGTAGTCAGACGCTCGAAAGTTTGACAACCAGTCTTACCTAGGGGTATCGTATTACCCAGTAACTGGGTTGTGGAGGTCAGATAGCCAGTCGCTCCATGTAAAATACTGGTATTTAGCTGCATCCGGTTAGACTGGAAGCCGACCCCAACATAGTTGGGAAAAGGCAAGGCAGATGATGTTATATTTTGTCACAAAAATATTTAAAAAAGGTTACAAGTTGGACACCGAGCGGCACTAAGTACATAACCGCAATCATATACACACCAGTGGCGCCGCGTGGTGTGAGCATATTTTTGTACGGACATCCAGGTAACATAACAAGCTTATAATTTTGTGATTATTCATGATACAGTTTTGAAATTTTGTACTAAAATTCTTTACATAAAAATACTAGACACGTGTTTCGGGTTTCGCATATACCTACTAAAACTAATGTTGTATGTATGGTTAAACAATCGCTAATCATTACTTAACTCTAAGCAACGCTCATAAATAAAGGGGAGTTTCGTCTGCCTATAATAATAAATAATAATAATAACTGTCATCGCTGTCATCACAGCGCCTTGCCAGTAGTCCTGCCCAACTCCATTTGAGTTCCATTATACGCTTTCCAATATAGAAGACCGTTGTACGTCTTCGTATCTCGACATTTGAAACTCAGTCTAATAACCTGGCGGTCGATTCTGGAAAAATCTCACCGTGATAACTAAGGTGAAGTGAGCTTAGAGTGAGCTGTGAGTCATGCTGATGCTAGGGATTGACACTATTGACGACTCACTTCACCCAAGTTTTCACGGTGAGATGGTTACAGAATCGCACGGCTGATGTCAAGCGTGGAAAGCTCCGTGGCTCTGTGTGCAACTCTCAGCCGGTACACAGTCTCCTGCACGAGTGTCCACATCTCTGCACAGTACAGTATCGTGGACAGTACACACTGGTTATACAGGTGGCACTTCAGCCGTGCGATTCTGTAACCATCTCACCGTGAAAACTTGGGTCAAGTGAGCGTAGGAGCCGAGCCGTGCCCTCATCTCAGGAGTAGGCAGTGACTTGTCGCTGCCGGCCGTGGTCGAGTCTATGGTCGGTAGCGAAGAGTCCTGGGATGCGGTGGTTTCCTTCTGCGAAACAGTCGTCTCGCAGAAGGAGGCTGCGGAAAGGGAGAGGGAGACCTCGTCCCCTCACCCGGCCCGCAGCAGGCGCACCGGGCAAGGGTGGATAACGCCCCCTTCCAGCCCCCCACACATCGGGACCCGAGGTGGCGGCGCGTAGTGTTCCACGCGCGCCCCTCTTAGACGTCACGGGGGTAGTTTAATAACTCACTCCCCCCCCCCCCCCCCCCCCCCCGACACAAGGAGGCCCGCAATAGCGCGCCAGCACCAGCCGGGGGTTGCGGAAGTATCGTTCGTTCCCGCGACCCCCGGCGTAGGTGAGAGAGGGAACACCGGGGTGGTTTTTAGTCAGTAAGAGTCTGACGACCCCCGCCGCCCGCCCCAGGGCGGCGGACATCCATGAGGATTTTCCACACGGAAACAGAAAAAAAGTGAGTCGTCAATAGTGTCAATCCCTAGCATCAGCATGACTCACAGCTCACTCTTAGCTCACTTCACCTTAGTTATCACGGTGAGATTTTTCCAGAATCGAACGGCAGATATTGCTGAATGTTGGCTGGACGGAAAAGTAGTTAATCAACTGCCCCGTTGCTCTCTTGGTTGCATGCGCAACCGCTGAGCGTGGGGTCCTGGGTTCGATTTCAAGGTTGAAAAAAAATATACAACGTGTAACGTTAAATGCGCAAAACCTCAGACACCCCAACTGATTTTTAATTCAATTGACCTATTTCAGAGAGAAAATAAATCATTAAACAAATTTTAGAGGTTTTATGTGCTGTTTTAGTTTTACTGGCAATTCTTATCGTTTCTTGCGTCTGCGACGACGCTCTATCGAAGGAGGAGTCGTCACCGGGCCGCTGCGCCGCGATGGCTTGACCTATGAATAAATAGACACGGCAACGTTTTTAATGAGGATTTTTTGAAAAATGTGACCTATTATAAAAAGTGGTTCAATGGATTCTGCTCGCTATTCTGATCAAACTATTTTCAGGTTTTGCGCATTTAACGTTACATGTTGTATATATTTTTAGTATCGCAATAAGAAAATTAACAATAAAAATTTCAGAGAAAAGAATGATATTAAAAACATAACTAAAAAGTAGATATCACGTGCGTAGAAATGTGGTTGTTAGAGAGTAATTCACACTGACCTCCGTACAAACAACAAAGGGACAAGGGGGGGACACAAAGTGTTATTGGGTTTCCCATTAGGAATTTCTTAGTACCAGTCCGGAGTTTGGAAGTTGGCGGTTTAATACCTCCGTGCCTCGGAAAGCACGTGTCGCCGTTGGTCCTGCGCCTGATCTCTACGCGGTCGTGTCGGATTGCCGTCCCATCGGACTATGAGAGTAAAGGAACAGAAAGTACACCTGTGTTTGCGCACACACGCCTGCACTATAACATCTCCCGCGTACCTGGCTAATCTCCTGGCTAATCTCTTCTGCCGGTCGATTCTGTAAAAATCTCAACGTGAAATCATAAGTGAAGTGAGCACTTAATAGTGTTAATCCCTAGCAAATGTCGGCTCACTCCACGCTCACTTCACTCAAGCTTTCACGGTGAGATGGTTACAGAATCGCACGGCTGTTCTTTTCTTAATGAAATAGAAAGAAAAAGATGCACTGAACTTAAATTTAGTTTAGTTTGTGAACGAGGGAATCGGCGCCATTGTATGACTAATTTGGTCAAACGCGTAATAGTATGTACGAGTAATTATATACGCGGGCGGACCGCCAAGATAACAGTTGTTCTAATTATTTATCATATTTAATAATTATATCACTCAAAACATGGCTATTATAATGAAGATCACCATCTGCGTAGCCTTTTCCCAACTATGTTGGGGTCGGCTTCCAGTTTAACCGTCTGCAGCTGAAGCCTGAATACCAGTATTTTAGATGGAGCGACTGCCTATTTGACCTCCACAACCCAGTTACTGGGTAATACGACACCCCTTGGTAAGAATGGTTGTCAGACTATCGGGCTACTGACGACCCTTAACGACTGTCAAAGATCCACGAATGACAGCCGGGACCAACGGCTTAAAGTGCGTTCCTAGGTACGGAGGGGTCTTGTTATGTGAAGATGGTCACTCGTCCACGGACCAACCGCGGCGAGCGTAGCTTAACCTGATCGATTGAACCGTACGGCTGTTATTATTTAGCCACAAGCACCAATATTATATTATTACACTAATATTATAAATGCAAAATTTGTGAGTGTGTGTGTGTGTGTGTTTGTATGTTTGTTACTTCTTCACGCTCAAACGGCTAGACCAATTTTGTTGAAATTTGGAACACAGATAATAAAATAAACTATCTGTGTGCCAAATTTCATCCAAATCCGTGCAGTAGTTTGTGCGTGACGAAGTAACAAACATACAAACACACTCACAAACTTTCGCCTTTATAACTAATATTAAATTATTTTTAAAATGTCTTTGAAATATCACGGGACCCTCGGGCCCCGGACCTTTGGAAGGCGTACGAGGGGCCAAAGCACTGACCTCCATTATACAAGTACGCTGGACCTATGATAAGCCGGGCCATAGTGAGGCGATCTGATTTTCGCCATTTTGGCGCTGATCGCAGGAGTGGGTGGGAACGGAACTAATAATAGAGATGGGACAATGAGATAAAATACATCGATAAAATGCATTTTCGACCATCAGGTAATACTATTTCTATGTTTCCGATAGATACAGATATTTCGGACGGATTGTTTATACTAATATAATAAAGCTGATGAGTTATTTATGTATCAACTAAATTAATACGACACAACAAAGAAGCTTAATCGCGTTAAACCTCCAAAAACACTTTAAAAACACGGGAGACAAACGAGACAGCGGCCATTTGCAAGTTACGTCAGATTTAGTTCTCTTCCCACGAATTGGGGGCGCTTCAAATAGGCACACTAAAGAGCTGTCATTTCAAAGGGTATCGTAAGTCCAGCGTACTTGTATATATGGAGGTCAGTGGGCCAAAGCCAACTTGCAGAGGTCTCTTAGACAATTTTAAATGATGAGGAGGCACCAACCGACGATTATATCTCTATGCACTATGCAAGGAGGCGGAGCGCGTGTGGGAGGAAGACCCTCTCGCGGCGCCGCTCCGAAGGCGGAGGAGGGGACGAAGAAGACGTCAGTATGACAGTCATCTCCGACTCCACCCAGGTGGAAGCCAGAAGGCGACGGGTGCGGGGGTTTCACCCTCGCCTGCATTGCACAGGCCTCCACCAGTTCCGGACGGGAATGGCCAGGTGTTCCCGGCCCATCCCGTAGCCCCCCACCCGGGAGGACATGCAGGGCCCGCCAGCTAGGCAGGGGGATTGTGGACGCAAAGGCTGAGCCGGATTCCCATGACTCAGCGGTGTTCCCTCATCGCCTTGATGGGGATCAAGGCGATGAGGGAACACCGCTGAGTTTTAGTGGGTATACTGCCACTCTGGCAGGGAGTCCCACATACTCCGTTCCGTCCCCCGACGAGCGGAGATGCGTAATGTCAATTCTCAGCGAAAAAAAAAAAGGACTATTGCAAAACATGGAAACAAAACATATTGGGCTATGAGTTTGGGTGGTTATAATGGATTGGTTACCTTAAACTATGGAAGAACTATGTCCCCTGCCTGACCAAATGTTATAACATTACTGTATATACCTACACACATCAAAAGTGTCTAGGGATGAAGTACAGACGCCAGCACGTCAAGCTACTACAATCTGTGAAATTTCTTTAATAGATTTTCAACTTTATTGCTGTAATATTAGGTTCAAAGTTGATTGGGATATTTCGGTTTTTATTATTTATAGCTGCGCACCGCGGTTTCACCCGCATAAGTCTCGATCCCGTAGGAATATCGGGATAAAAAGTTTTCTATGTGTTAATCCTGGTTATAAACTATCTGTGTGCCGAATTTCATCAAAATTGGTACAGCCGTTTGAGCGTGAAGAAGTAACAAACATAGACACTCACAAACTTTCGCCTTTATAATAAGTAAGTATGTTAGTGTGATTTCTGCTTGACTATAGTTTTCAATGTTTTTGTTGGTATATTGGCGTGTGCCAGCTAACGTACGGCAAATAATTTAATTTAATGTTTTGTGATTCTTAATGTTAATAACAATAATAAGTAGGTAGCTTACTATTGTATAGAAGCAAGTTTTTCTAACTGAACAGACAGCTGTGCTGCTGGGGAGTTTGTTGCGCCACCTCTTCTTCCCAGCGAAAGCACTAGGAAGTGGTGAAGGGCGGGCGTGCCGGGGGACTGTTTTATATAATTTTGACGTTCAAAAAGTGCCGATTCTCAGCCTAGCTTGAATAAATTACTAACTATTGATTTTTTATTTCATTCCTCACGCAATCCATTCGTATTTTCTCATAAGAAAGATCTGCCGGTCGATTCTGTAAAAATTGCACCGTGAAATCATAAGTAAAGTGAGTTTGAAGTGAGCAGTGTCAATAGTGTTAATCCGTAATGACAGCTCATTTCCCGCTCACTTCACCTAAGTTCTCAGGGTGAGATTTTTACAGAATAGCACTGCTGAGTTTTAATATAAGTGTCCTAAAAAGCAGTGCAGTCGCATACGGCCCATAATTAAGAAAATAGATTACGGCTGAGTGCACCGAACTGGGCGGCCATTTTAATAATAGAAACGTTGGCGTTGACAAGAATAGAGAGAGCGTGGAGTGGATGTTGCAACAAAAAAAATTTAGGACGGACGCGATATTTGAACATACGGGGCCCCAATTTTATATCACTACATAGTATAAAACAAAGTCGCTTCCCTCTGTCTGTCCCTATGTATGCATAGATCTTTAAAACTACGCAACGGATTTTGATGCGATTTTTTTTTATAGATAAAGTGATTCAAGAGGATGGTTTATATGTATAATACATGCATAATATAGTAGAGAAACACTGATAATTTTAGAGGTTTCTAAAGTGATGTCGTAAATAAACACATTTTTTTGCGCTTACCTTGCAAACGCTGGCTGATCCTTACGAGATAGATCAATATAATGAACTACAGTATTGTACACCTTAAAAAGGTCTACAAAAAAGTCCGCAATGGCATATGTCTATCTCTTAGAGATAACCCATAATAACCATTTTTTTCCGATACATTTTACGAGAAAAAATTGCTCTAAAATGATCAGTGTTTCTCTACTATATTATGCATGTATTATACACAAACCTTCCTCTTGAATCACTCTATCTACAAAAAAAAAACCGCAGCAAAATCCGTTGCGTGGTTTTAAAGATCTAAGCATACATAGAGACAGACAGACAGCGGGAAGCGACTTTGTTTTATTACACTACTATGTAGTGAAATGCATTGCACCCGTGCGAAGCCGGGGCGGGTCGCTAGTGGTAAATATTATTCCCCGCGTAATCTTACCACGTACGGTTGTCAAGCGTGGTATTTTGACAGTTTAAACTATGCCAAGTGCACGTCAACTTGACGTTCCATTTCGCGCGGTTTTGTTCACTGTGTCATAGAGAATACGTTATTAGCAGATGTCGTGATTAGCTACGGGATTGACGTGGTGTCGAAAATATGTGACATCCACCAACCCGCACTGGGCATGCGTGGATTATGTCCGAATTCCTATCACAGAGCCTGTGTCCCAGCAGTGGGAGCGTAACAGCGCCCTAATTGCGTAACACAGTATTACTCTCAATTTGAATAATTTTGAAGCATAATTATTGCTAATCCATTGCTCCATAAATGTTCGAAAAATGTGTCTGCTCAGTAACGTAAATAACTGTCAAAATAAAACCCATTGCTACTGATAGTGTGTTACGCAATTACCCTGCAGGTTGATTATGGTATGAGCTTCTTACCAAGCAAGTAGCATATACAGTCACCAAAAGAGATTAGTTACCAGGGTCGTTGGGCATAGTTGAAGTTTAGTAAGAATCCGACGGATGTTCACGAATGAAAATTAATTTCATAAATGAACTGTTTGTTTTCTATTAATTAAATTTTATTCGAAAGCATCCATCGGTTTCATACTAAACTTCAACTATATCCGAAGACCCTGGTTACTTATCTCCTGTGGTGAACGAACATTGCGATCTTTGTGAAGAACCTCATCATGGGAAGTGCAACCACCCACCGTTGCAAGACCCTATAAGAATACCAGCGCTGCGGTACTCATTTAACCTAACTTGGCCGATCGTCCCGTGCGGCTTTTATTTCTTAGCCACGGACTCCTCCAGCATCGTTTCCAATAATAAAAAATAACGTACCTACCTACATAACGCCTTGTTTCAACTAAAGGTTGAGGCAGCCGTGCGATTCGCGGACAACGCCGTCTTCCAGCCCCCCTAAATGGATCCAGGGGCGACGGACTTGGGGACGTCCGTCGCCCACCCATACATCAGGAACCCAGGCGGCGGCGCGTAGTGTTCCACGCGCGCCCCTCTTAGACGTCACGGAGGGAGTTTAACACCTCAGTCTCCCCCCTTACACGAGGGGGCCCGCAGGTGCGGGCCAGCACCAGCCGGGGGTTGCGGAAGTATCGTCCGTTCCCGCGACCCCCGGCGTAGGTGAGAGAGGGAACACCGGGGTGGTTTTTAGCCAGTAAGAGTCTGACAGACCCCGCCGCCCGCCCCAGGGCGGCGGACATCCATGAGGATTTTCCACCTCGAGAACAAAAAAAAAAAGCCGTGCGATTCTGTAACCACCTCACCGTGAAAATTTAGGTGAAGTGAGCGTGGAGTGAGGTGTCATTAGGAATTAACACTATTGACAGTGCTCACTTCAAGCTCACTTCACTTATGATTTCACGGTGAGATTTTTACAGAATCGACCGGCAGTGGTGTTCACATCTCGCCAATTACGTTTAACAGGTGGAGGGTCTAAAAAAAAATAACATAGAGAAAGACTCCATGCCTCCCTTCGTCGCCTGGTCAATGTAAAACGAAGAACATGAGCCAGTTTGACTCTGCACGTTAACAAAACTAGCGCGTAATACGAAATAATAAAAATAATACACAGAGATACTGTTAATACCTAATAACAAACGGCTATTTAGGAACTAATGAGGCATTCGAAGATATATATTTAAAATTTTTCGTCAATATTTTCTTGTTCCATCCGTAATTTGATGTTTTTTTTTTTTAATTTATCTTGTAACTGAATATGAACTATTTCATTTAAATCACATTTTTTTTTTTTATAATTTAGCTGTCAAAATTTCCCGCGTTCCTAAATGTCACGTTTTGCTGTCATAAAATAAAACAAACTTTATGGTGAATTAAAATAGTGAAGTGCTTCGTAAGGTCAGTGCGTGAACAGATAAAAAATAATTGAAGGTTTTACGGTTTTTTTGGTGTTTGATAAAATAGACGGTAAATTTTACGTGAAATTCGATTTATGTGAAGCATTGTGTCAGTTACTTATCTTCACGCTTATAGTCCTAAAGGGAAGGTAGTAATCCTCATTACTACCTTCCCTTTTTTATAGGCTTGACTGATTTGATATTATACAGGTCAAATTAAATTAGCTAGCGAAATTCCGGAGACGTGATAAACATGATGTTTTTTCCGGGTCATCAATCGCCTGTATTCACTTGCAATATCAGTTTAAAAAACGTGGTTTTTTTTATGTGTAAACTTCACAAATATGATGGTTGTCTATATGTAAACACACGTAAACAAAAAAAAAAAAACGCCCCTATTCGATTTGATCCATACTTCCAGGGACACCCTGTATAATACTTACAGATTATACAATACAGGGTGGATTTTTGAGACGTAGCAATAGGGGCCCCTACCACTGACTTGAACCGTTATAGCTAGAGAAAAACGTTCTTAGAAGACTATCCTTAACTTGTGAGGGTATTTGAAAGAAAGAAAGAAAAATGCGTTTATTGGCATTACATCAAAATAAATACACATTAAAACTATATAACAGAAAACAAAGACTAAGATTTTAATCTGCATTAACAAAGGATCATCATCATCTGCCTAGCCTTTTCCCAACTATGTTGCATTTAAAAAGGACGATGCCACGAAATGTATGGAAGCTGGTAACCGCTCAAATAGGAATAAATATAATATCATTAAAAAGGTATTGAGATTTACCACAAGAATTCCAATAGGCTAGGCTTGATTCCTTGTCCAATCTGAGTAACACCGGTTGGAAATTGAGACGAGGCAGTGGGGGAGACTACCTCAGCTATTGTACAGAAAATGAAATTAGGAAAAAAGTTTAAAACGCATTTAACGTTTTTTTTATTAAACGTTCGTAGGAGACTATCCTTAACTTCTTGAGTAATTCCTAACTGAATTCACCGATTTTCTAAAAATGGTATTCAGCTAGAAAAACTTTAATTCTTAGAGCTTATTTTTATGTAGCCAATTGACGCAGTTTCGTATAAGGATTCATACACTTTTGAATCAGCCGAAGTTAGAGTACCTAATGGAAAAGTCAGAAACTGCATAAAACTTGTCCCATATCTACATTTTGTAGTGACTTATCTACGTTTTTTTACGACGCTTATAATAATTATTGAAAGAAAGACATCATGGTATATACATGTGTGATACACTGGCTGAAAGAAAAAGTCAGTGAATTAAGAAATATCTAAAAAAAAAAAACCTTATTTATGGTACAGCCGATCGATTCTGTAAAAATCTCACCGTGAAATCATAAGTGAAGTGAGCTTGAAGTGAGCAGTGTCAATAGTGTTAATCCCTAATGACAGCTCACTTCCCGCTCACTTCACCTAAGTTCTCACGGTGAGATTTTTACAGAATAGCACTGCAGTTATACATGATAACTCTGAACGGACAAGGATTTGAATTACGGCGCCGTTGGACTTACGAGATGTAGGTCGTGGGTTCAAACCCAGCTAGGTACGCGCTTTATTTTGTGTAAATAATTTCATCACCACTCTCAAAGACGGTGAGGGAAAACATCGTCTGGAAACCGGTATTTCCTAGAACCAAAAATTAGAAGACATGTGACATCTACCAACCCGTACGGGGCCCGACGTGTTAGATTCCCTCTCGAAGAGGAAGCTTGTGTCCCAGGAGCGGGAATGTGATATTTGCTAATTTTCCAAAATGGCCGCGGAATGGGGCTCAAATGCCAAGTGCCTAACCGCCCTGGGTCTCTACGTTCGGATCTGCTCACACGATTATTCCAGCGTGCGGCGTATTGGTAATTTCCCACTAAAAAAATAAATAATCAATCAAAATCAACTCGGCCTACTGCAGTCCACTGCTGGACATAGGCCTCTCCCAGACTGCGCCACAACACCCTGTCCTCCGCCTTCCGCATCCAGTCTAGATACCCCAGCTACCTTCTTTAGGAAAAAATAAATAATCATAATAAAAAAGGCTGTGTTCTATTAGTTGGTTTGCCAACTTTTTTAATATCAAGTATAGTATTTTTTAAGCCTATAAGAATATAGTAAACGGCGAAAAAAAATGCAATAAGTATATTACTAAGCGTCATACTGACGTCATACAAAATCCTGCATCTCGCAAACATAGTAGGGTTAGCCGCCCCATCCTTCAGCCACAATAAAATGGCCGTTCTGCGTGGATGTGACGCATATTTTCCCCTAACTTGTTATTTTTTTCTTGTGTTCTTTTTCTGCGACGTGTTTACTGCAAATAAACGTATTTTCTTTGTTTCTTTCTTCTAATTAAAAAGAAAAGGGCTGGTTGACACTTCCCGTGACCCAAGGGCTGGCTTTTACCTTGGCCAGAGGCTAAGAATTGCCATACAACGTGATAATGCCGCCACCCTCTGGTCGACATACTTAGATGCGGATGATTTTTTCTACGCTATAATTTAGTTTGTGAATAGTTTTAGTTAAGTTAGGAAGGATATAATTTTATTTTTTATTAATTAATTAGGTATTAGTTGTTATTTACTTAAAAGTAAATAATTTATAAATTTTACAGAAAGACAGTTTATAGTAGCTTGATGTGCTGGCGTTTGTACAGACGCCAGCACATCTAGCTACTACAATCTGTCAAATTTCTTTAATAGATTTTCATCTTTATCGTTAAAGCATTAGGTTCAAAGTTGATTGGGAAAGTTTGACAGTTTCGGGTAGCTTGATGTGCTGGCGTCTGTACATATTATTTTAATTCTAAGTATACAGTTAAGTTAATAAGATCCAAAAGAAAACGAGAAATGTCTAAAAACCAACGAAAAACAAATCCAAAAGTACCAGGCGCTCATGAAATCGAGAAAGTTATTGATCAAAGCTCAATCTACGACCAATCAACCAGGAAGCTTAACATTCTCTATGAACAATCGATTGAGGTCATTATAAATAAGTACTGGCCCGGGTCGCCTGGCTACTCTTGGCGGGAGACGCTCGGTTTAAATGTCAAAGTATGGTTGCCAGCTAGAAATAAATATCGAATTTTGAGGGCGCGGCGAAGAGAGACGGCTTGGCTTTGTGATGTATGAAAAATATATTAAGATGCAATTTTGACGTGGCATAACCTAAGCATAATCAATCCATAACGTTGCACACAGGTCTCCTCTCTGTGAGAAGGAGTGTGGGTTGGTAGATGTCACGTCTTTGAATTTTTGGTTCTAGAACATGCCGGTTTCCTCGCGATGTTTTCCTTCACCGTTTTGAGAACTGTGACGATGAAATAATTGACACAATGTAAAGCGCCTGTCTGGTTTCGAACCTACGACCAACAACTCGTAAGTCGCGTCCGTTTCCCCTGGGCCACCACGGCTCACGGCTCCATTTTGACATGTCTTCCGGCTCCATTTTGAATCGTTTCCTACTCTGTACTTCTCAAACTTTTGACTTTGTTTATTCTTCCTTTCATATTCAGCATATCCTTCTTTGGGGTGCAGCGCGTTCTAGTTGCTTGCGACGTGAAAAACGTGGTGTAAACGTTTACGTGTAAACGTTTTTTTCAGGCGCCGTCACCGCGACGTGTTTCCCAACGATGTTTTCCTTAAGTACGTAACTACACAGTGGTATTTTGATTCGTTTATTTGTAGAAAGAAAAACACTTCAGTAATATTTTGAGTTGTATGTACAGACGCCAGCACATCATGCTAACCGAAACTGACAAATTTTCCCAATCAACTTTGAACCTTATACTTTACTGATAAAGTTGAAAATCTATTAAACAAATTTGACAGATTGTAGTAGCTTGATATGCTGGCTTTTGTACAAGCAAACATACAAGAACATATATCGACGGCGAAGTGCCAATACCTCCTAACTGACATTTTTTTTGAGAAATTCCCTTTTTTTCGTTTTGAATTTAAAGGCGTTATTCGCATGTTTTAGTGAAATCGCCCAAGTGTATTTTTAGTTGCAACAGCATTAAATTAAAATGTGCAAATATGTACAGTCGCCAGCACATCAAGCTACTACAATCTGTCAAATTTCTTTAATAGATTTTAAACTTGATTGCTGAAGTATAAGGTTCAAAGTTGATTGGGAAAATTTGACAGTTTCGGGTAGCTTAATGTGCTGGCGTCTGTACATACCTCCCAACTAAACAAACGTGTCTATTTTAAACGTTTTGTTTCAGTTTGTGTAAATTTTTGACTTTGTCAGTTAGGAGTTAATGGCACTTCGCCGTCGATATTTTCTATACTTAATTACTTACGTAAAGTCTATTGAAATTCTTGCTTCAAATTGGTTTCTTAAATGTTAACGAATATCAACTTTATGAAAATGTAAATGACCAGTAAGTACTTTATAAGAAGTTGTAGATTAAAATTTGTAGTGGAAACTGAACTTTATATGTACGTGATAAGGTGGTTCTTCCAAAAAATATATTTATTTATTTTTTTACCATTTATGTACTCACATAAACAGACAAGAAAAAACAGAACATAAAAATAGGTACAGTCGCCAGCACATCAAGCTACTCGAACCTGTCAAATTTTCTCAATCAACTTTGAACCTTATGCTCTAGCAATAAAGTTAAAAATCCATTAAAGAAATTTGACAGATTGTAGTAGCTTGATGTGCTGGCGTCTGTACAAAGGTGATGCTTATTTCATAGTAAATCTCTTCCAGCATACCTGCGATAGGATAACAGCCGGTCGATTCTGGAAAAATCTCACCGTGATAACTAAGGTAAAGTGAGCTTAGAGTGAGCTGTGAGTCATGCTGATGCTAGGGATTGACACTATTGACGACTCACTCCACGCTCACTTCACCCAAGTTATCACGGTGAGATGGTTACAGAATCGCACGGCAGATAGAGAGATGTAGACAGCGTGTGAAAGAGTAGACAAAAAAAATATTTTTATTTACTAACTAAATTTAAATAATTAATTTCAATGAATATGAAACGAAATATAGGACTATGTGAAATGAATTAAATTCACTTTTTAAACTCTTCTTAAGGTCAAATTAATTAAGGCCAAACAAGGTTGTTCCTTAATTATGAACTTATTAACATTTTTTTTAAACTATTTAATTCTAATAATAATAATAATAATATTCCACAACTTTCACACAACGCCATCTAGTCCCAAACTAAGCAGAGCTTGTGCTATGAGTACTAGACAACTGATAAACACACATATATATTTCTAAATACATACATATTATATATAAATTACACCCAGACAAAGAACAAATGATCGTGCTCATCACACAAACATTTGTCCTAGGTGGTAATTTGTTTTTATTATGTACCTCTATAACACTACATCTATAAATGGAGCTCATTGTGCATCAAAAAATTCGTCCGCATCGCTGTCAATGGGATAAGTGCCCAAAAGGCTGGCAGCATTACCACGTTGGATGGCAATGCTGATTCTTTGAGCTTAAAATAGGCCAGCCCTCTGGTCACGTGAAGGGTCAACAATTATGAATAATAATTATTATTTTAATCATTATTTCTGAACTTAATTAAATAAAACTTAATATTTCAATCTAAGCATAACAAAAAAAAAACGGAACTCAATAAAACCGTTGATTTTTCGAAGAATAATAATAATATTCTTCAACTTTCACACAACGCCATCTAGTCCCAAACTAAGCAGAACTTGTGCTATGAGTACTAGACAACTGATAAACATACATAATATATTTCTAAATACATACATATTATAGATAAATTACACCCAGACAAAGAACAAATGATCGTGATCATCACACAAACATTTGTCCTGGGTGGGAATCGAACCCACGACCTTGCGCATAGCAGTCAGGGCCACTGACCAACTACGACACTAGACCAACAGGCCTGCCAATAACCCAGATGATGAGAGCTGTGGTGGACCAGTAATGACGCCCCCGACTTACGAGTTGTAAGTCGTAGGTTCGAATCCAGACAGGCACTTCACTTTGTGTCAATTATTTCATCACCGCTGCTCTCAAAACGGTGAAGGAAAACATCGTGAGGAAACCGGCACGTACTAGAACCAAACATTCGAAGACGTGTGACATCTGACAACCCGCATAGGCCCGCGTGGGAGATTACAGCTCACTGCCATGGAGTGGTACTCTGGCTCTGTAGATACTTGAACTCCCTCTTGAAGACAGGAGGCCTGTATCCCAACAGTGGGAACATAATGGGCTGATTATGCCAACCCAGATGCGTGAACTCGAAACCATGACGTACGTCTGTCGTAAACGTAAACAAATGAATTTCACCTGTGGATCGATGACACATATTCAATTGGCTAGTCTCCTAATTATAAATCGTTGGCTGTCACGGCAATATGTTACGCAATTAAAATGAAATCAAATATTATGTATACCTGTACAGCTATTTCCAACCGTCCGACAGGCGATTTATTTATTTATTTAATCTAGATTCGCACAAAAGGTACAAAGGCGGACTTAATGCCTTAGGCATTCTCTACCAGTCAACCAAGGGTGGTGAAGAGATTAGATGGCAGGTGCTTTGGTTGAGAGGACAATGATTAAAATAAAAAACTAGACAAATACATAAATAGTTTATTAACACATACATACGATTTACTATAATATACAACGTGTAACGTTAAATGCGCAAAACCTCAGACACCCCAACTGATTTTTAATACAATTGACCTATTTCAATTAATTGAGAGAAAATAAGTCATTAACAAAATTGTAAAGGTTTTATGAGCTGTTTTAGTTTTACTGGCCATTCTGATCGTTTCATGCGTCTGCGACGACGCTCTATCGAGGGAGGAGTCGTCACCGGGCCGCTGTGCCGCGCTGACATTGGCTTGCTTGACCTATTAATAAATAGACACGGCAACGTTTTTAATGAAGATTTTTTGAAAAATGGTTCAATTAATTCTGCTCGTTTTTCTGATCAAACTATTTTCAGGTATTGCGCATTTAAAGTTACACGTTGTATACGCTTCCGTACCGTATCGAGCATCAATCGATATTAAATTTTGTGTTACATTTATTGTCAAAACCACTGTTCGACAAAAATGTAAATTTGTTAAGAATAAAAAAAATAATTAAAAAAAATAATGATAGATGCGTATTTTTTTTTACTTAAGTCCGGTTTTTATTTTATCCACCCACGTATATTTTATTGTTGAATTTAGTTTTTTGAGGGGCAGTAGTGGAGGTCGTTTCAACAGTAAGTTTGTGTCTATTTTGTTCGTAATTACCAACCGGTCGATTCTGGAAAAATCTCACCGTGATAATTAAGGTGAAGTGAGCTTAGAGTGAGCTGTGAGTCATGCTGATGCTAGGGATTGAAACTATTGACGACTCACTCCACGCTCAGTTCACTCAAGTTTTCACGGTGAGATGGTTACGGAATCGCACGGCTGTTGTGATAAGTAGGGTTTGTAATCCCTTTACTTACATCTGTAGTAGGTTTAGCCTTAGGAGACTAACCGTAAAGGACACCTTAGTATTTGACATATTGTTTTTCTAAAGTGTAGCAGTACCTTAAACCGTAAAGAAAATCACGACTCAAAAAAACCGGAAAACCAACGAAAAACCGTTAACCACACCCCATCACTACGAGTGTGACCGCCTTTTTTGAAAAAGTGACACTGTCAATGCGATGAATAACGCGCGTTCGGATACAGAGAGCGATAGTGCGTCGAGTTCGGAAGAAGACGTTGATTCTGGAATAGCCGACGAAGTTACACCAGAGACAAGAAAGGAGGTCGATTGCATGGATCTTTCGGAGTTCTTCGGTTATTGGTAAGTGCATAATAAAGTTCGCTTTGTGATTGATAATGCGTGACCAGGGCCGCGCGACTTTTTAGGGACCCGAGCCCCTCGTCTACAATAACAATACCTATAACTCGCATATCGAACCATGTACTCTGATTTTGCCTGGTTACCAACGGAGATCTAACATTGTATAAACCGGTGCATTCCAAATGAATCTTTTGGGTTTCATTCATTAGATTTAAGTGCAATAATCTGTTGGAAGACAGTGGATTACTCCGTGATCGACAGGTTTCATTATTTTTTTTTTTACAGATTTGAGGTTTTCATCAGATTTGAAATGTAAAGAAAATCATTTAGATTAGTATGTTAAGCGCCTGAACATTTAACAATAAGTATCAACTCCACAGTGAAGATATGTTGCTATTGTTTTTTTGGTAGGCGTTTTGTGAAAAAAATATTACTTGATGAAAAATTTCATGTTTGTAGTGGACTATTGTTTATTTTTAGTTAACTAATCCTCCACTGTGTCATGAATTCCCTTCTGTGCCGTTTCCGACGGTTGAATCACGTGAATATGTTTAGTGAGACACATAGTTCTAACTACCGAGTTGAAGTGATCGTGAGTTTCAACTTTAGGTACAAAATTCTGAGCACGATCGAGTGACTAGCAAATTATTCTTGAACCTCACGTATGTGAGGGTCTGACTGCTGAAGACCAGCTTGCATGAGATTTTTTTCAGTATTTTTCCCAAGACCTCTGAACACTTTCCAAAGGATTAATAAGTTTTTACTGATCTATGCGAGTTTTTTACTCCCTGTTGCAAAGGGCTAAACTAATCGGAGTGAAACAGACAAAAATAAAAGTGTTTACAGCATCAAGCCTGTAATACTCGAAGCGTTAGGCAGAAGTGTACCTATCGTAGACCCACATTTTGACAGTTATCTACAAGTCATGGGGGTCCTCGAAGCTTTAGGCAGAAGTGTACCCACATTTTGACAGTTATCTACAAGTCATGGGGGTCCTCGCAGCTTTAGGCAGAAGTGTACCCACATTTTGACAGTTATCTACAAGTCATGGGGGTCCTCGCAGCTTTAGGCAGAAGTGTACCCACATTTTGACAGTTGTCTATAAGGCTGAGGCTACAGTGGGGCGTGAGCAGCGATTTGCGATGCGACTGGAAGAGCGAAACGAGATCAACATGGTATGGCTACATTATAAGCGAAGATCCGGCGTATATTCGGCGATGACGTGGCTACAGTACACATGCTACACAACGAATTAGCAAGAGGGATTCGTGCGGCGACTCAGTGTCTAATGTAGCCGCTATCATAACCAAGACTCAATTTGAATCGATCGTTTTCTTAGATCGCGATCAAATCATCCATCGCGGTTTACTGTACGCATAATGTAGCCACACGCATATTTAGTAGCACTATTGAACTAGTCGTGCAATTGAGAAGTTTTCTAGTAAATTCGCTTCAATTTCGTTGATATGTTGATGTAGCCGATGCCGTGATTACAGTAGGTAATGTTGTTCCTATCGCATAAAGGAAATCAAAGATCGCTAGTAATATTTGATGTAAGGTGTAGCCATATACGTAAGCATTCGTTTATTTGTTTTAATCGCTCATGTGTCGCAGGTCGCGTCGCGGCCTAATGTAGCCTCAGCCTAAGTCATGGGGACGAGCCTATAACCACCAACCGGGCACAAATCCTGGCTCTGGGCTTCTACTGAGAAATTCCAGCTGGAAAACCCTAATAACAGTTTGGCCGACCCGGGAGTCGAATCCTGCCGGTCGATTCTGTAAAAATCTCACCGTGAGAACTTGCGTGGAGTGAGCTGTCAGTGTCATCCCTAGCATCAGTGGGATGACACTGACAGCTCACTCCCGATTTAGAATAATATTTTACTAATTCTATTTATAATTTTATATCATATCAAAACTAGTATTTTCGTTGTCAAAACATTACTACTTTGTGGGTTTTTAAAATAAAATAGCAAAACAGAAACTTAATCAGAATCTCAATGTTGTTTTTTTCTTTTTTTTTTCCACAAAATAGTAAGTTTTGGCAACTAAAATACTATCTTTGAAATTATACAAAATGATCAATAGAATTAGCATATAAAATATTATTAAAATCTCGATTATGAAATGATTGTAATTGTATGCTTGGTCAATCCCTAGCTAGTATCAGGTGAGATGACACTGACAGCTCACTCCACGATCACTTCACCTAAGTTTTCACGGTGAGATCGTTACAGAATCGCACTGCAGGACCTCATGCACAACAGTAGCGCTTGCAACCGACGAGGCAGTCAGTCAAATAAAAAGCTAGGTTTGAAAAATTTACAAAAATTTATTTATAATTAATTATTTTTAGATTACATTCCGATTCAACCACACAACGTTGATCTGCATGGTTTCTGTTTTCGTTCTCTGTAACAAAAGAAAATAAACAAAAATTAAAATATGAAGATAGTAGGGTGTAAAGTTCACTTACCCTCCATAGAAGAGGGAGGATCCACCGACCAGACGCGTGTTATGTCTGGTTGATGTCGGGACGTTGTATACAACGTGTAACGTTAAATGCGCAAAACCTGAAAATAGTTTGATCAGAATAACGAGCACAATTAATTGCACCACTTTTTAATATAGGTCACAATTTTCAAAAAATCTTCATTAAAATCGTTGCCGTGTCTGTTTATTAATAGGTCAAGTAACCCAATGTCAGCGCGGCGCAGCGGCCCGGTGACGACTCCTCCCTCGATAAAGCGTCGTCGCAGACGCAAGAAACGATCAGAATGGCCAGTAAAACTAAAACAGCACATAAAACCTTTAAATTTTTTTTAATGACTTATTTTCGCATTTAACGTTACACGTTGTATACAACGTGTAACGATAAATGCGCAAAACCTCAGACACCCCAACTGATTTTTAATTCAATTGACCTATTTCAGAGAGAAAATAAGTCATTAAAAAAATTGTAAAGGTTTTATGTGCTGATTTAGTTTTACTGGCCATTCTGATCGTTTCTTGCGTCTGCGACGACGCTTTATCGAGAGAGGAGTCGTCACCGGGCCGCTGCGCCGCGCTGACATTGGCTTGCTTGTCCTATTAATAAATAGACACGGCAACGTTTTTAATGAACATATTTTGAAAAATGTGACCTATATGAAAAAGTGGTTCAATTAATTCTACTCGTTATTCTGATCAAACTATTTTCAGGTTTCGCGCATTTAACGTTACACGTTGTATAAGGCCTTACCTTAGCTCAATCAACAATATGTACGCCACCACCATAATCAGTGCCACCGACGACGTGTACTCCCCCGCCGTACTCCCCATCGACAACGTGAACTCCTCCACCGTAATCAGCGCCATCTACGACGTTCACGCCCCCACCGTAATCAGCGCCGTCAACAACATGAACTCCGCCTCCGTTGTCCCCGTCAACAACATGTACTCCGCCTCCGTAGTCAGCGCCATCGACAACGTGTACTCCGCCTCCGTAGTCAGCGCCATCGACAACGTGTACTCCGCCACCGTAGTCAGCGCCATCTACGACGTTCACGCCCCCACCGAAGTCAGCGCCATCTACTACATGCACTCCCCCGCCGTAGCTTCCGTCAACGACGTGAACGCCCCCAGCGCAGTCCCCGTCCACAACATGGACACCTCCACCGTAGTCCCCACCGTCTACGACGTGGACTCCCCCGTCTACCTGAAATGGAAAATATTTAAAGATTAATTTCGATTCAGTAAAATTATCAATCTAATTTTTTTCCGTTTTTTTTTTCATTTATAATTCAACAATTTTAATAGTTTTTTTTGTCATTGTTCGGTTCAACCAAAGCACCTGCCATCTAATCTCTTCACCACCCTTGGTTGACTGGTAGAGAATGCCTAAGGCATTAAGTCCGCCTTTGTACCTTTTTGTGTGTGAAAAGTTTATATAAATAAATAAACGAGTGAAGGCACACACCGCCGCTTGCATCCGGTTAGCCGGACCCTAACGAAGTTTGAAAAAGCTAGGCAGATGATGATGACATACGAATGAAGGGGCTTGTGGCTAAGAGCCGCACGGGTTTGACGTTTACCCGTAAGGCTGAGGCTACAGTAGGCAGCGATTTGCGATGCGACTGGAAGAGCGAAACGAGATAAACATGGTATGGCTACATTATAAGCAAAGATCCGGCGTATATTCGGCGATGACGTGGCTACAGTACACATGCTACACAACGAATTAGCAAGAGGGATTTTATGCGGCGACTCCGTGTCTAATGTAGCCGCTGTCATAACAAAGACTCGTTTTCTTAGATCGCGATCAAATCATCCATCACGGTTTACTATACGCATAATGTAGCCACACGCATATTTAGTAGCACTATTGAACTAGTCGTGCAATTGAGAAGTTTTCTAGTAAATTCGCTTCAATTTCGTTGATATGTTGATTTAGCCGATGCCGTGATTACAGTAATGTTGTTCCTATCGCATAAAGGAAATCAAAGATCGCTAGTAATGTTTGATGTACGGTGTAGCCATATACGTGAGCATTCATTTATTTGTTTTAATCGCTCATGTGTCGCAGGTCGCGTCGCGGCCTTATGTAGTCTCAGCCTAAGGGCGCGTTCCCACTATGTCGTGACGATTAGTTTATCGTTCGACGACTGTCGTCTCTAGCCGTTCCCATTATATCGACTATTTATCTTCACTGTGTCGTCGAAATATTTTATCGTTGAACGACTCTCGTATCTAGCTGTTCCCATTGGATCGTTAAAACATTTTTACTGTTCTTGGCAGTCGCCTTCGCGTTCGCACATCAGTCACCTCTACGTTCTTTTGAAGATCTTGTGTGTGTAGTTCCCGAGTACAATGCATAAAGAAGAAATTTTAATATTACTTTTAAAAAAGGCGGAAGATGAGCAAGCGATGAAAAGAAAGTTTACGTCACGATAAGTCGTGACGTTTTTTTTATCGTTTTACGACTGTCATGCTAGCCACTCCCATTGACTTGACAATCTGTCGTCACTGTAACAAAAAGTCGTGGACGACAGTTAATCGTGTCGTCCTATATGTGAACACCTCCATTTAAATACACAAGCCACGACGCTTTAAACGACACGATAATCTGTCGTCACAGCATAGTGGGTACGGGGCCTTACACAGCCGGTCGATTCTGGAAAAATCTCACCGTGATAACTAAGGTGAAGTGAGCTTAGAGTGAGCTGGCTCACTTCACTCAAGTTTTCACGGTGAGATGGTTACAGATTACAGAATCGGAAGGCTGGTATTTAATTTATTTATACAACGTGTGACGTTAAATGCGCAAAACCTCAGACACTCCAACTGATTTTTAATTCAATTGACCTAGTATTTCACAAAGAAAATAAGTAATTAAAAAAATTGTAATGGTTTTATGTGCTGTTTTAGTTTTACTGGCCATTCTGATCGTTTCTTGCGTCTGCGACGACGCTTTATCGAGGGAGGAGTCGTCACCGGGCCGCTGCGCCGCGCTGACATTGGCTTGCTTGACCTATTAATAAATAGACACGGCAACGTTTTTAATGAAGATGTTTTGAAAAATGTGACCTATATTAAACAGTGGTTCAAGTGGCTCGTTATTCTGATCAAACTATTTTCAGGTTTTGCGCATTTATCGTTACACGTTCACTTTATTGTACACCTCAAAAATACACATCATAAAAAAACGACGGGTTGCACTCCGGGAGTGCCGGCAGAAGTGAAAACTTGAATATTAACGTTGTGCATTTTTCATATTTTGGAATGGTTAGGGAATAATTTTGCACGAATTGCTTTAATTCAGTATAAAAGTACTATCATTTCATGTGGTAGAATACAATATTTATTTATTGCGCTATCGTACACAAAAATGACAATTTATATTACATTAAAAAGTTAAAACACACACGAACATTCGCGCAAGCGCCCTGCGCCGCCCAAACGAAACAGCAGGCGCAGGCATACATTTTCGCCGCGCCGTAGAAAGAGAGGGGGATACTTCCTCTCCTACGCCGCGCCGGCTGTCTACTCTCCATCCGTCTTACGAATTTTCGATCAGGTCACGTGTCCTGACGCGAGTTTAACATTTTTTACCCATTGCAAAATAAGTGTACAACGCCGCTAAAGAAGTTTTCACTTCAAAAAATACATCAAACACTACAAAATATACAGTGGGCGGTCTTATCGCTTTCTGCGACCTCTTCCAGGCAACCTTGGAATGGACAGTGATTTCAATGGACATAAAACGGGGCTACCGTGTGTGTTTTATCCCTTTGCAACCGGGAGTAAAAACTTATTAATCTTTTGGAAAGTGTTCAGAGGTCCTGGGAAGAATACTGGAAAAAATCTCATGCAACCTGGTCTTCAGCAGTCAGATCCTCACATACGTGAGGTTCAGGAATAATTTACTAGTCGCTCGATCGTGCTCAGAATTTTGTAAAGTCGAAACTCACGATCATTTCAACTCGGTTGGAGAGGGTTATGCCTTTTTCGGGCAAAACTCTCTCACAAATGTTAATCCTATTTTTTAGTCCTGTCCACAACTACATTTGTGATGAAAAATAAAAATATAAATTACTAGCGACCCGCCCCGGCTTCGCACGGGTGCAATGCTGATCACTAACTACATGGTATAAAACAAAGTCGCTTCCCGCTGTCTGTCTGTCTCTATGTATGCTTAGATCTTGAAAACTACGCTACGGATTTTGATGCGGTTTTTTTTAATAGATAGAGTAATTCAAGAGGAAGGTTTATATGTATAATACATGCATAATATAGTAGAGAAACACTGATCATTTTAGGGGTTTCTAATGTGATGTCGTAAATAAACACATTTTTTTGCGCTTACATTGCAAACGCTGGCTTAACCCTACGAGATAGATCAAAATAATGTAGTACAGTATTGTACACCTTAAAAAGGTCTACAAAAAAATCCCCGATGGCATATGTCTATCTCTTAGGGATAACCCACAATAACCATTTTTTATCCTATACTTTTTAAGAGAAATAATGGCTCTAAAATTATCAGTGTTTCTCTACTATATTATGCATGTATTATATGCATATAAACCTTCCTCTTGAATCACTCTATCTATTAAAAAAAACCGCATCAAAATCCGTTGCTTATTTTTAAAGTTCTAAGCATACATAGAGACAGACAGACAGCGGGAAGCGACTTTGTTTTATACTATATGTAGTGATAGTGATCAGAATTGCAAGCCGGGCGAAGCCGGGGCGGGTCGCTAGTAAATAATATAGTAGAGTATGTAGTGATAAACTACTGGGATGACGACGAATAGAGAAGTATGGAAGAAGAAAAAATTACGCCGACCACAAATACATGGGAAAAGGGGGATGATCATTAGTAATGATGACTAAACAACTGCCTAGCCTTTTCCCATCCATGCTGGGGTCGGCTTCCACAACCCAGTTACTGAGTAATACGATACCCTTGGTAAGAGTGGTTGTCAGACGTTCGGGCTTCTGACGACCCGTAACGACTGCCAAAGCTCCACGAATGACAGTCGGGACCAACGGGAGGTCGGGAGGTGTCTTGGTATGTAAAGATGGTCACCCATCCACGGACCGACCGCGGCAAGCGTAGCTTAACCTGATCGATCGACCCGTGCGTCTGTTAACCACAAGCCCTTATTTTTTTTTAATAATGACTAGGTATATAAATAAAACGTACGTGTCCTCCATCAACGAACGTCACTCTCTCCTCGCTCATTTTAAATTATTTTATATCACCAACTAAAATCAAAGAGTTTTCCTCAATGCGACGTTTTTAACACAATGACACTTATCGCACTGACCAAGTACCTACTGATTGTATTATCATTGCTATCTACACTTAACCATTGATGTCTGAACAAAGATAATGTAAATACATACGGCAGAACATCAACCTACCCGAAACTGTCAATTTTTCCCAATCAACTTTGAATCTTATGCTATAGCGATACAGTTGAAAATCTAATAAAGAAATTTGACAGATGATGGTAGCTTGATGTGCTGGCGTGTGTACTTTGAAGAATAACAAACTATCGTATTTACACTAAGTACTAAATTAAAACACTAACTAACTAACTATACAATATTATTTTTAGTATATTGCAAACCTGAATATAGTTTGTTTAGAATAAGTAACTGAATCGAATACAATAATTTTTACACCATGTTATATTTTGTCCCAAAAATATTTAAAAAAGCTAACAAGTACCTACATATCCGCAATCATAATGCGCACAACACAGGTCACAGCCGGTCGGCCGGCGGCGCGTGTTGAGTGGTAACCAACTTTTTGTACGGGCAATTAGCCGGTCGATTCTGTAAAAACGTCACCGTGAAATCATAAGTGAAGTGAGCACTTAATAGTGTCAATCCCTACCATTACGGAATGACAGAGCTCACTTCCCGCTCACTTCGCCTAAGTTCTCGCGGTAAGATTTTTACAGAATAGCACTGCAGGTAACATAACAAGCTTATAACTTCGTGATTTTTCATTATACAGTTTTGAAATCTTGTACATAGATTCTTTACATAAAAATACTAGACACGTGTTTCGGGTTTTCCATATACTAAAAGTAATGTTGTATAAATAAATACCAAAACAAAAGGATATTTAGGCGTCGGAGTACTCGTCCACATCGGTGTCATCCAGAAACGTGCCCAGAAGACTGGCAGCATTGCGTCGTTGGATGGCAATGTCTTTGGCTAAAGTTATTTTATCTTTGTCGTTTACAAAACCGTCCTTACAATGAAAATTGAACTTTCTATCAATGAAATACAGTCTATTCCATGTTAGATAAGTTTCGTCTTTTAAGCGGTCTTCAAACCAGAAGCAACCCCTGGTAAAATATACGGGCCGAAAATACGCCGAAAACAGTACTTCTGTAAGTAAGTTTGTACAAACACTTTTACATGTCAATCATATTTTTTTAAACTAGATGAGGTCGGCGTTTCCTATCTGACTACTCTGAGAAGAAAGGCCGAAACAAACTCAGAGGTCACAGTCTCTTTTAAAGTCCAGACATAATCTTGGTCAGATCATGTGAAGGCCATGTAGATTGGTGTCTGAAATGGTCTTTTGAGTAAAGAACCACACAGATTGAGCGGACCTGTCCAGTCAGTGCACGCATTTGTCAAAAATCGTGCAGCTCAACTCAGAACTTGAGGAGCCTCACGATTCGACGAACAATACCAATGAAAGGACATTTGGGTAGGCCGCATAAACTACTCAAACTGCCAGATCATGATTAAAACTAGGTAACTAAGAAGGAAAATAGAAAAAAGAAATGACCCACAGTCTTCACACTCACAGTAATAATAATAAAAAATAAGATACTTTACAAAGTAAATATCATAATATGTCATTGTTTATATAAAATTCATCAATGTCAATGTGTATATAAAAATCCGGACATAATCTTTGATGTTTGAGGACCATGTAGATTGGTGTCTGAAGTGATCTTTTGAGGAAAGAACCACAGATTGAGTGGACCTGTGCAGTCAGTGCACGCATTCGTCAGTAACCGTGCAGAACTTAAGGAGCTCAACGATTCGACGAGCAAGGACTACACTAATATTTATCTTCTGTCCTTTTCTTAATGAAATAGAAAGAAAAAGATGTACTGAACTTAAATTTAGTTTAGTTTGTGAATAAGAGAATTGTCGCCTTTGCAGGTTAAAATAGAAAATAAAATTCGTTTTAAAATAAAAAATTATTAAAATATTCTGCAGATCGTACCGTCAACTAAATGAGTGAATGAATTAATCTTCAGTACCTACCAAACATTTTATGTAAGTATAGTGAAGCGTTGATTATCCGAACGTCGCTCAACCGAACGACCGCTTATCCGAACTACTACACCCGCCCGACTCACGCGTGTGTCAGAAAGGTGTATGTTACCTATATGTATAGGAGCAATTTCGAAATAAAGTGTACCCTGCTACAAAATTCGATTTTATTTTTAGGTTGCTTTTTTTTTCATTTGTCTATTATATATTACGAAATTATATAGTTTATTATACAGAAAAACAAAAAGGAACGCGGAATTCGAGGCATTTTCCCGATAATATCGAAACAAAACGGACTTTGAGGCGGAACTAGTTCCGTTGTGTGACTAGATTTAAAAGCAAAATTAAAGGAAAGTATGAAATTAATAAGGTTTTTTTTAATTAATCTAAATTGATAATATATGTTATTCATTGACTAATCAATGAAAATAGCCTTAGCTTCAAGGATTTACAAAAAATGATTGATTTTTTACTCGGTTTTGTGACTCTTTCGCTTCTTACTTGGTTATTTTTTAATTTTACTCTAATAACATAATGTTTTATTCAATATGTGTACTTTTTTTGTAAAATAGTACATTTACTGTAAACATATTTGTAGCCGCAACTATTTAAAAGAAAAAAAAATCATCTGATTTCATAGATTTAAGTTCATACTCTTGAAGGGACAGTGACAAATTGGAAGTCCTAAAAACATAAAGCTGTGTTCACTTGATTTATAAATTGCCTAAATAATACGTACGGCGTACGTAGTACCGTTATTATCACCAAATGATAATCTAAACACTGTTAGACCAACTTTTCATATTGGAACTACTTAGTCTTATATTTTTTCTGTGAAAAGAAAATAATTGGGTAAGTACTGAAAAATCGAAGAACAGTAAGTATGTAGGTAATAAATAATACCATAATTTTAAATATTATTATATTTTCACCTTAATACGTATATTATACAAATATTTGAGATCACTAGGTATTAGAAAATTAAGGCCATACTCAAAGTAGACCTAACGCCATCGCGTATTCAAATAAAGTTATCTAAAGTCATAACAAATCAAAATTAAAATTAGAAAACAAATAAGACAATAATATTCCTTTCATGTCACAGAGTAAGTACCTATTCATTCATACATAATCACAATATCACAAACTTAAAATAAAACCAATGAGTTTAAGCAGTCTTACTGTTTTTCTTAATTCTTCAATTAAATTATACCTTTTATCATCGAATTTTCGTTTTTAGATATTTATTATGTCAATTATATTAGCAATTCTAAAAATTATCCAAAATCAATTTATTTTTTTTAATAAAAAAATAAAAAAAACTTCTTTATTTACCAAAACAAAATAACAACCTTGTACAGCTCATAATGTTACAAGTAATGTACAGACTTAGTTATACTTTTTGTTTGCTATGTGTCGGTACTTATTTTGCTTGTTAACAGAATTGATTCACCCTGTTCCCCGTACTAGTAAAAACTGTATTACGGTGGAACAGTTTTCCTCGCTCTCTGTGATTGTATGTATTTATAGTAGGGTACTTGTGACAAAATAATCATTTTAATAGGTTAAAGAGTTTTAGGTAAACAAAACAAAGGTGATATAACTTAAGCTAGAGGGTTGGCAAACACAAAGTAGTTAACTCGATTTTTGGTAAGTTGTTGGTAGACAGTTGACATAGTATACGCAAAATATTTAGATGCTAAGTTGTCTTTGGTTATACTATTATAATGCTTGCCTATTATTAAAGCCAGTGGCAGAATATATTTAAAGTTAAAAATAATTAAATTAAAAGCAAAAGTAGAACTGTAGTTAAAGCCTGATAAATTGTCGAAAATAAAAATTTACAGTAAAATATTTTATACTTGGAAGTGAGGAACATCTTTATGACTATTATGTAATGAAATAACACATTATTTTAATGACAATACTTTGAATATAAAACAGTTTGATCTTGTTTGTACTACTAAGTTTTTATTTATTCTTATTTTATTACTTCAACAATACTAATTGTCAATGAAAGACGATATGTTGTGTTGCGATTTCTGCCGAATACTTTCCACGATTATTAGATTTTTTGCTAAAACGAGCAGTCACAATACGGAATGTTCCGGTTGGCTGATATTTTCGATTTTAATTTATATGAATTTTTAATAGAAATTATGTAAAAAAACAATATTATTGATACTTGTAACTGATCAATTTGACTTCTAAGAATTCAAATTACATTTACAAACCACTCCCAATACGCGAAAGTTTTGGGAATTCAAAGATTTTCTGACCCTAGTCGAGAAGGGGACAGGTAAATTCGATGGTCTTCAATATTTAAAAAAATTCGTAAGTTTTATATTTAGTCAAATAAGAACAAAACAACAATTTATAAATGTATTTAAATACATGTTGGTTTTACTTATCATGAATATATTTTGCTAGAAGCCATTTATCACATACAAATAAATGAACAAAGTCGAGGGACAAGGCAAAAACCGGGGGTACACTTTTTTTTGAAATTGCTCATAGGTAATAATATCAGCATAATTAGCAAGCTTTGATTGTCAGAATGGTTACTAGTTATTCTGTGTATGAAGTACCTGCGAATATGGTGTGTAGGGAAAGGGTTTTATGAAGAAAAGCACAGAAAGACAAGACTAGGCATTTATTTCAATTAAGCTTGTCAGTCAAACATGTTAATGACAAAACTAATTGTCCGTTCCAAAACTAGGACATCATGGAGAAGGAAGGACAAGGAAACTCCATGGCAGCTTGTTTTAATGTATTGTATAATATCAACACATTTTTACATTTGCATAAACAATTATTGTTATCACATTAATCTCTTGGACCATTTCTCAAAGCTATAGCAACTTATCAACGGAAGGAAACAGAACATGAATATACCTTAATTCGATTTAACACAAAAGCATTATTAGACATATTGTATTATACCACACTCCAGCGTTCCAAAATGGCCGCGCATCCCCTCCTATAGTTCCCCAAGACGATCTAACATTCCCGCCATTTTTAACTAGTCATACATTTTGACCAAATAACTTTTAATATTGACAGTCTTAAGTAAATCTAATTTAGCAGAACTGTTTTAAAACAATATAAGATATTCAATGTATTTTTATAACAATTTAACAAACTAAATTTAGATGAAGTCCCA
The DNA here is from genome assembly GCA_949629135.1 of Eremobia ochroleuca. NCBI lineage: Eukaryota > Metazoa > Arthropoda > Insecta > Lepidoptera > Noctuidae > Eremobia > Eremobia ochroleuca. Next base: position 7,849,338 of record OX451413.1, on the reverse strand, counting down.
TAAACATACATCCCACTGAGTTTACTACATTTATTATTTATAACCACTTACACATCCAAAATAACACATAAAATTAAGATAATATTTCAAATACAATGTTTTATTCTGCTATCCTTGAATTTTAGGTGAGAGTAAAATAAGTTTTTGTATTTACTTGACCGACTCACAAATCACCAGTTTCGTTCGGAATTAATTATTTACTCGTCTAGAAATACTCTCGACAGCTTAAAGAATATAGTACATACTAATTCTATGCACTTTAGGAAAACAAATCAAGATTATACTGTATATAATTCTACATATTCCCACAAGTGCCTCTCTCCCGCCTCCCGCGCTACAGTGCTTGCGGCAGTCACTTGTCACGACTTGTCGATTTGTTATGTAAATGTAAATGAGGAGGTAACATGCAAACAGGCTTAAGTCACAAGAATGTAAATTTTCAGAATACTGAAAAAATCTGTAGAGATTCTGTTTCTCTACAGATTTTTTCAGTATTCTGAAAATTTACATTCAAAGCCTGTGAATATGTATGGCTGAATCAATATACATATAGGTAGTTCGATTATCCGAAAACACCGATTTTCCGAACACCCAAGTCCCCAATTCGTTCGGATAATCGACGCTCTACTGTAATAAAAATGTCTAATTTAAAAATACATTACTTAATCGTAAAAATTGATTTTTCGTTTCCAATACCTGTAACAAAGATAAAGAACTGATTAGCAAACGTTATCTTCGCATTAAAAATGGTCGCTCATTTGAAATTATCGTACAGCACTTCAAGCTACCCGAAACGGTCAATTTCTTCGAATCAACTTTGAACCTAATTCTTAAGCAATAAAATTCAAAATCTATGAAATAAATTTTACAGATTGTAGTAGCTTGATGTGCTGGCGTCTGTACGCTCCTTTCACAGATATTTTAGGTTCCTCTGACAGCAGCAACCCAATAGAACCCTTATTATAAGGGGAATAAAGATCATTGTGAGTTAGACATACTTTTCAGTGGCAGCAATCCAATATCAACCTTATTTACGTATTGTATTGTGCGCAAGCAGTGTATGAACGTCCAAAAGTTAGGTAAGTGTCCTTTGAGAATACAGCCGGTCGATTCTGTAAAAATCTCACCGTGAAATTATAAGGCTGACCCCACATTTGGCGTGCGCGATCCTCGGGCGTGCGAGTAGCGCGAGCGCCGCGTGCGCGTTGCGCGCGCTGCGTGAGCGTCGGGTGATGCCGCCGTGTGACGTGCATGCAGCGTGCGCGCAACGCGCGCGCGGCGCGCTCGCGACGCTCGAGTCGCGTTCTGCGTCTGAAGGGGGTTAAACGCCAAGGCGAGCGCCGTGCGCACGCCTTACACACGTCACACGGCGGTAACACCCGACGCTCGCGCAGCGCGCGCGCTACGCGCGCGCTGCGTCCGTGCAGCTCGCACAAATTCAAAATCAAATCAAAAGTCATTTATTCAAACTAGGCTGAGAATCAGCACTTTTCGAACGTCAAAATTACAAAAGACAGTCCCCCAAAACGCCCGCCCTTCACCACTTCCTAGTGCTTTCGCTGGGAAGAAGAAGTGGCGCAACAAACTCCCCAGCAGCACAGCTGTCTGTTCAGTTAGAAAATATACTTGACTGAATACAATACAAGGTATGCAAAGCAATTAACATTACAAGACACAGAACGCTAAATTAAATTATTTGCCATATGTCAGCTAGCAACGCCAATATACCAAGAAATACAATAAAAAACTATACGTACTCAAGCAAAAATTAATAAATGGAAATTAAATAAAAGCCTCCAGGTATAAAGGGCGTGACCGCTAACATATTTATGCAATGCTGGGTTCAGTTTACATAGCTGTCGCTTGAAGTCATAAATGATAAACCAGGACCATAAGGAAACTAAATAAACAAGTTATTAATAATGATAACAATGATAAAACCATGGTCAGCAAGAAGCACGCCCGAGGATCGCGCACGCCAAATGTGGGGTCAGCCTTAGTGAAGTGAGCACTTAATAGTGTTAATCCCTAGCGTTAGGGAATAACAGAGCTCACTTCCCGCTCACTTCACCTAAATTCTCACGGTGAGATTTTTCCAGAATACCACTGCAGGTGTAAGTCAAGTGTGGAATGACAATGTGGAATCAACATTCATCAATGTTCAGTTATAATATGTATAGTGAACCTCGCATTTTTATTACCACTTTTGGCATTTGTAAAAGAATAACCGTGTAGTTTCATGCCGGCTCTTCTCCATAGGAAACCAATGAGAGCGATCGATTTTGTGCTCACCAGTGGGCGCCACTCTCGAGTAAGATCCTGTCAGTAATTTTATTTGATACAAGAATAATTTTTCCCGCTTTTACAACATTTTTCATTGATGCTCCGCTCCTATTGGTTGTAGCGTGATGTTATAGTCTATAGCCTTCCTCGATAAATGGACTATTCAACACAAAAATTTGATCGAGTAGTTCATGAGATTATCGCGTTCAACCAAACAAACAAACTCTTCAGCTTCATAATATTAGTATAGATTCTTTGGATACGTTTAAATACCCATAACTAACTTTTAAAATATTACATTTTAAAACTTCAAAATAATATTTAAATTATTTATAATGTTCTTAAAATTGAAAAGCATGAAGCAGACAAATGTCATCCTTCCTCCAAGTCCTACCAAATTAGATTCTTAGGTACTAATTAAAACTATTTTACTTACTTCTTTTTTTTTTTCATAGTCAATCAGTAACACCACAAACTCTACAACACTTATGAATAATTAGTCAAAATATGCGATAAAAATCCCGAAAACAGTGAATGTTCAGTGATATATTGACATTTCTAGAGACCTAACCAGTCTTACCAAGGGGTATCGTATTACCCGGTAACTGGGTTGTGGAGGTCAGATAGGCAGTCGCTCCATGTAAAATACTGGTATTCAGCTGCATCCGGTTAGACTGGAAGCCGACCCCAACATAGTTGGGAAAAGGCTAGGCAGATGACGATGATGACAATGCATAATCAGCTTAAAATGTTCCCACTGCTGGGACACAGGCCTCTTACAGGACTCTCTTGAGTGTGGTGGGTCGTAATCCACCACGAGGGCCCAGTGCGGGTTAGTAGATGTCACATGTCTTCGAATTTTTTGTTCTAGGACATGCCGGTTTCGTCACAATGTTTTCCTACAAGTTTTGAAAGCGGTGGTGATGAGATAATTATATAACACAAAGTAAAGCGCCTGTCTGGGTTCGAACCTACGACCTACAACTCGTAAGCCGCGGCCGCTTCTACTGTGCCACCACTGCTCCACATACAACGTGTAACGTTAAATGCGCAAAACCTCAGACACCCCAACTGATTTTTAATTCTTTTGACCTATTTCAGAGAGAAAATAAGTCATTAAAAAAATTGTAAAGGTTTTATGTGCTGTTTTGGTTTTACTGGCCATTCTGATCGTTTCTTGCGTCTGCGACGACGCTTTATCGAGAGAGGAGTCGTCACCGGGCCGCTGCGCCGCGCTGACATTGGCTTGTTTGACCTATTAATAAATAGACACGGCAACGTTTTTAATGAAGATTTTTTGAAAAATGTGACCTATATTAAAAAGTAGTTCAATTAATTCTGCTCGTTATTCTGATCAAACTATTTTCAGGTTTTGCGCATTTAACGTTACACGTTGTACCTATATGTATATTGCAATCTCTAGTAATTATATAACTTACCGGAGAATATCTTTACTCTACCACATTGACCCCACCGTCTCCATCAGAGAACTGTACTCCACCGCCGTCTCCATCAGAAACCTGAACACCACCGCCGTTATCGGCGAAGTTGACTCCCCCGCCGTTATCGGCGATGTTGACTCCCCCGCCGTTATCGGCGATGTTGACTCCCCCGCCGTTATCGGCGATGTTTACTCCCCCGCCGTTATCGGCGATGTTTACTCCCCCGCCGTTATCGGCGAAGTTGACTCCACCACCGCCGTCATCGAACTGTAAAAGTATTTTTATATTTTTTTTTTCCTTCAGACGGTCTCCTTTTTCTAGTGATAGGAAGCGCGACCGCTAAGTATACATTTCCTTTAAAGGGTCAAATAAAATCAGCTAGCGAAACTTCATGGACATGGCGGGTATCGATATCTAAACATGATAAATAATAAAAAAACATTGAATTCGGACAACTATGAGATCCATAAATTGTTAGTAAACAGTGTTGCACTTAAAATACTATTGTTAGTAACTTAAAACTAAAGACGAAATGAAAACGAAGACCAGAAACTACGGAACAAATCTTCGCACAAATTGCCTTATTATGGCGGAGGAGGTATCAGTCGCCACAGCCCTCAGGATGCTTTTGCGACTGCCTCTTATTCTGCTCAGGAGTGAGGCTTTTTTTGCGGATGTTGCAAAAAAATATACAAGGTGTAACTTTAATAACGCACAACCTCTTAAGGGGTCATTGTACTCATCATTATGAACAGCTTTTACTATGGGACCAAACCAGAAATCGCGAAAAATAATCAGCTGTTCCCTACATTTATGTTCGCATAAATCGTCAAAATGTAGGGAACAGCTGATTTTTTTTTCGCGATTTCCGGTTTGGTCCCATAGTAAAAGTTGTTCATAATGATGAGTACAATGACCCCTTAAGAGGTTGTGCGTTATTTAAGTTACACCTTGTATAATTTGGTCTTTTTTGTCGGATCATCGACCGCTGTTAGTGTATTAACTTGAAATAAGATAGTTTAATTTTTTTTTTATGTAAACATCACAGACCTGATTGCAATCAATATCTAAACACGATAAAACATATTTTCGCAACTCATACTTCAAGTAACATCACTACCAGCGGTCTTTGACCTCTATGAAAAAAAAAACATAAAATCCTTTTTTATTTTATTTTATCGTGTATGAATATCGATATCCATCACGTCTAAAAATCAAATTGCTCTTCGCTAGTCTCTCGAAAACCGAAAATTTCTTGACCGATTGTGATGAAATTTTGGAAAGTACTTGTGCGCGCCGAAGAAGGTTACTAACAAATAAAAGGCATGGCACTATATGAAATACTACTGCACTACGAAAATAGACACAAAAAGATGCACTGAACTTAAAGGGGGTAGCGGGTTAAGGGGGGTCTGGCGGCCCACAACGAATCTGGTAAAATCGTTCCAAAAATCTTGAAGAGGGTCGAAAAACAAGCAGTATAAGCTTTTTACCGACATTACAACCCCAAACGAAAACACAGTAATGGCGAAAAATATGATTTTTTGTGATTTTTATTTTTTTCAACCAATTTAATTTATTTTTAAACGGTTTAAACGCAATTAAAAATTTGTTTTGGATGTGTGGAAGTCCCCTAAATTTTTCCAGATTTTTTGGTCAAGTAAAAATATGTGAATTTTAGGTTTAAATGCGAAAAAATCGTGAAAAATGCGTCATTTTCAAGATTCAACCCTCTTATTTTTAGGGTTGTTTTCATTTTCCCGAGGGGTGCTGTATAGTATAGATAGCGGCAATTGTCCTCTTTCGAATGCAGGCAATTGGACTCAATTTGGTCAATTCTGGTGAGCGGGGCGATTTTTTGAAAAAAATTCGAATTTTCAACTTTCGGTAAATTACGGCGCGTACTTGGTATAATGCGTCTTTGCTATAAAAAATACATCTCTATAGGGGTTTTTGAGATCGCTGATCACGAATTTGATGTCAAAAACATTTTTTGACAACAAATTCACCCATACATATTTATTAACACAGGTTTGATAATGTAAAAATATTAATGAAAGATTGAATCTTGAAAATGACGCGTTTTTCACGATTTTTTCGCATTTAAACCTAAAATTCACATGTTTTTACTTGACAAAAAAATTTGAAAAAATTGCGGGGGACTTCCACACATCCAAAACAAATTTTTAATGGCGTTTAAACCATTTAAAAATAAATTAAATTGGTTGAAAAAAATAAAAATCACAAAAAATCATATTTTTCGCCATTACTGTGTTTTCGTTTGGGGTTGTAATGTCGGTAAAAAGCTTATACTGCTTGTTTTTCGACCCTCTTCAAGATTTTTGGAACGATTTTACCAGATTCGGTGGGGGCCGCCAGACCCCCTTTAACCCGCTACCCCCTTTAGTTTAGTTTGTAAACAAGGGAATCGGCGCCAATGAAGAACTTACGTGTACGCCGCTCATGTTGTCTGTGGTTTTTTTTTTTTAACAGGAGAAAGTACAAAAAGTATTCAGCCAAGCGTCTAATTTTCACAAGAACGGATATGGCACTGAGTTAGCAGTGATTGTGGTATCCAGTTATCCACTATCTACTTTACTTAGAATGAATGCCCATGTAGGTTTTATCTGCAGGGTCGTAGGTAGATACAGTCATAATTTATCTAAAAATAAGTATTTTGGACGTAAGCTTAAGCTGATAACGAAAACCGTGAAGTTGAGATTACAAAAATAATACTCATCGGTTACATGTGCCGTACCAAAATTGTAAAAAGGAATTTATGGTGCGACTCAGTCTGTCTGTCTGCCGAAGCAGAACGGACGTCTGTCACAGCTGGATATCAAAAGAACTAGTAATGCTATCAACTTGAAATTTGGAACAGTTTTAGATGACGTTTGCCCAACTATTTTGCAAATAAGAAAGAAACTGAAAGGGGGTCTTAAAAATTCGAAGTGGGACTACTAGGGCGTGTGGGGATCATACGAAAGATGGCTGTTTGCATATTCTCGAACATTTTTTTTTTTTTAAGCCGCGTAGTTTTCGACTTTAGAAGAAAAATATAAAAAAAAATACCGTGCTCGTAAAGTACTGGTCGTCTGTTCGCCCTTCCATCTGTCCGCCTATCTGTCTATCCTACTTTTGAAGGACTGTACGTAAAGTGACACATCCAAAATATTTATACAACATGTAACGTTAAATGCGCAAAACCTCAGACACCCCAACTGATTTTTAATTCAATTGACCTATTTCAGAAAGAAAATAAGTCATTAAAAAAAGTGTAAAGGTTTTATGTGCTGTTTTAGTTTTACTGGCCATTCTGATCGTTTCTTGCGTCTGCGACGACGCTTTACCGAGGGAGGAGTCGTCACCGGGCCGCTGCGCCGCGCTGACATTGGCTTGCTTGACCTATTAATAAATAGACACGGCAACGTTTTTAATGAAGATTTTTTTTAAATGTGACCTATATTAAAAAGTGGTTCAATTACTTGTGCTCGTTATTCTGAGCAAACTATTTTCAGATTTTGCGCATTTCGGAATTGGTTGAAAAAAAAAACCGGAACTTAGGTAGGAATTGTGTTAAAATGAGCAATATTATATTCTTTATATTTTTTTTTTAACGGCACAGTCACAGGTAGGGGAAGTCAGCTCAAAGCGGCCATAGGAGGCAAAGCGGCCACGCTTCATTTTTCGGGTATTTGAAATGATAGCGTAACTTTGCCATTCTGGACGCATAACCAAACCTCCCGCCCCGCGCCAGTGAGTCATTCATTAGCGGTGAGAACGAATGCGTGGCTCTAGTGACGACAAATGTTTTTTTGTGTGTTTTGTTAAAATAATACAAGGTAAGTTCAACCAGTTTTGGTCAAAACTGTTTATATATAAATGCTTTCATTACACATTTAATGTTACTTATCTATTTGGCCTTTTTTGTGTGGTATTTGCTTCGAAATACAGTAAATAATGTGAGTGAAATTAATTTTTTAAACAAAATGGCCGAAAAGGGCAAAGCGGTTCGGGCAAAGCGGTCAGTTGGCCGCTTTGCCCTTACTTTCATATTGTGGCTGCATAGATAATGCTTAATTATTTTGCTTAATTATTTTGTATAACTACAAAAGAAAAACAGCCCAGGCACCCTGGGACGAAGCTACGATGGCCCGATCAATTAAAGGGGTAAAAGAAAAGCACGAGTCAATTAAATCCATCGCAATAAAATATGGTAGCCCTCGCACAACCCTGAGAAGACACTTAAACACTGGATCTGCCATAAAAAACTTGGCAGATTTACCACAGTGTTTACACCACAGCAGGAAGAATTAAGATTTAGAGGAATAATTTGGATAGAAAACTTTAAGACTATTGAAAGGCTAAGTAAGAGAAATAATTGTTGATTAATAACAAGTGTTGTTGTTTTTTATTTTTACATGTTAATTATTTATGTTGATTTTTGATTTTGCATTTTTATTTTGTCAATTACGATATATTCCAACAAAAAAACAATTCATTTCTTGAAAACTTTTGGGGTAGCCACGTTGCCCTTACCCCCATGGCCGCTTTGGGCGGCCACTCGGGCAAAGCGGTTTTATGACAAGTTTTCGTAATCTGCAAATGATATATCTATTTTTAAATTTGCGCAAATTTGAATTGGCCATTACAAAAATTCTATTAATTCTCTACTTGCTAGTATAAAATTCTCTTCAAAAATCATTCGTTTAATAGTTTTTTTTTGAACTCAAAGTTAAGGTGGCTGCTTTGAGCTGACTTCCCCTACGGAACCCTCCTTGCGTGAGTCCGACTCGCTCTAGACCGGTTTTTTGAAAACTTATATGTCTAAAACAGTGTTCTGCAACCTGTAGATCGCGACCTCTAGCGGGGTCGCGAAGCCGGGTAAAAAAAACAAGTGCTTTTAGGTCAAGAAATTATATATAAAAAAAACAACCGACTTCCAAAAAAACACTACAAAGTGAAAAATAATCTTAATTTTGGAAGTCGGTGTCGTTGGTTCCGCATTTTGGTTTTTTGACACCGACTTCCGAAATTAAGATTATTTTTCACTTTGTAGTGTTTTTTTGGAAGTCGGTTGTTTTTTTCACTTTTTAGTTATATCTACCCCAGTCAAATTCATATAAACACTACTTGCTATGTAAATATCAGTGACAGGAAGCTGCATCTGCGTTTATAGGGTACAGACGTGATGTTATGTTGTGCGATTGCGTAATTATTATTATCATAAAAAAAAATTATAACCTTTGTAGTGAGTACAGGCGTGATATTATGTTGTGTGATGGTGTAAACAATGCTTAGATATGCTATAGCAACAATCGCGGTTAATCTGCTGTTATTTATTGAAGAGTTCCCCCGATTTCTACAAGATCCCATCATCAGATATTGAAATGGTGACAATGGGACCACACGGGAAGCACCAGCTTTCAAATAAAAAAAGAATCATGAAAATCGGTTCACCCAGTCGGTGATTATAACAAACATAAAAAAAAAAAAAAAAAAATACAGTCGAATTGATAACCTCCACCTTTTTTTGAAGTCGGTTAAAAATAAATAATACAAAAAGAAAAAACACGTGTGCAGTTCACACGCGCTAGAAGTGAAACCATCAAAAATGTTAATAGGTTTCTGCTAGAAGGCACCCAGAGTAGTACCGACAATCTACGAAGACTTACGAATATTCCCGAACGTATGAATATGGGAGAGGGTACGGACAGCACACAAAGAGGAGATCACAAATATAAGAAACACTGTATAACGCCTTCTATCTCATTCTCTCGCACGTTAAATCCTATAGATGTATGTGTTTATCTCTTTTTACTGTCGCTTTTTCGTTTCATTGAGTTTCAAATCACAACGATGCTAAAGAAGTTTTCACTTCAAAAATAAAAATTTAATAAGAAGGCAGGGCCAAGGGATTTTTGACAGTTTGTCAAAAAGTGGTTCTATTTTTGAAGCCTATTCTTATTTTATAACCACGAGCTTTTTACTAATTATCGTGTTTAGATATGAATCCATTGTGTCTGTGGAGTTTCGCTAATACGAGTAGAGTCATCGACTGCAGTTAGTGCATTCACTTCAAATATTAGTTTAAAAATCGTTTTCTTTTTATGGAAAGTTTACAGACTTGATTGATATCGATATCGTAACACGATAAAACATATTTTCTCAGTTAATATTATTACTGACGCTTTTAACGTGCACGTCTTTCTACATAGCTCTCACATGTAAAACAACATGAATGGTTTAACGAATATTTTGTAATCATTTTATGATTTAAAAGTGTCCGTGGAGTTTCTGGCCCGTTCTTCTCCATCGCTTTGGAATGGGCAACTAGCTTCATCTTCCTGACTGAATGACTCCTTGACAATTCAAAAGTGCCTGTAATGGGTTTATTTGAAATAAATGCAACTGAATACCAACGTTTTACATGGCACGACTGCCTATCTTACCTCCACAACCCAGTTACTGGGTAACACAATACCCCTTGGCAAGACTGGTTGTCAGACTTTCGGGCTTCTGACTACCCGTTACGACTGTCAAAGATTTACAGATACCAGCCGGGACCAACCGCTTAGCGTGCATTCCGAGGCACTGCGGGGGTCTTGGGATGTAATGGATGGTCACCCATCCACGGACCGACCTCGGCAGGCGTTGCTTAACCTTGAAGATCCAACGGTGTCGACAGATAGAGGGATAAGAAAAACACGTCTAATTTTGAAATATAAATGTATTTAAAAGTTCTGCAGATCTTGAGGCTCCCGCAGCAGTTATAACAAGTTTGCAGAGTAACAAATTAATTAAAACATTGGGCGGGCCATGGGGTCTGGGTGCTCGACTTCTTTTCCTGGACTTGACAAGTGATTGGTAGACTCTTCACGTGACGACAGTACTCTTAAGTAATTCAGTTTACACCCAGCAAGAAACTATTTTATAGGTACAGCCGGTCGATTCTGTAAAAATCTCACCGTGAAATCATTAGTGAAGTGAGCACTTAATAGTGTTAATCCCTAGCGAATGAGAGCACACTCCACGCTCACTTTACCCAAGCTTTCACGGTGAGATGGTTACAGAATCGCACGGCTGTTTTCGAATTAACATAGATATTTTTTTATTTTTTTTTTATTGAGATGGTTACAGAATAGCACGGCTGTTTTGGAATTAACATAGACATTTTTTATTTTACTTTTATTTACGTGTCATAGCAGAGAAAATTTACTGCGAATGTGAGTACCATGCAGTCAAGTTTGAATACATGACTTTATAACTGTTTGGCAGTTTTGAGTATTTTGTACAGACGCCAGCACATCAAGCTACTACAATCTGTCAGATTCCTTTAATAGATTTTCAACGTTATCTCTAAAGCATAAGGTTCAAAGTTGATTGGGAAAATCTGACAGTTTCGGGTAGCTTGATGTGCTGGCGTCTGTACATGGCCGACGCAAATGTCCTGCAGATCTGGTGGCGTCGTGACGGGTCGTTGAGCTCCCTAAAATATGGTTGAGCTACACGATGATTGATTCTCTTTCTTTAAAAGGCCCTTCCAGAGATGGCCCTTCATTGTTAGACTCACAAAAATCCTAATAATATAATGTTTGTACAGACGCCTGCACAACAAGCTACCCGAAACTGTCAAATTTTCCCAATCGACTTTCAACCTTATGCCTTGGCAATAAAGTTGAAAATTTATTAAAGAAATTTGACAGATTGTAGTAGCTGGATGTGCTGGCGTCTGTACTTTGGAAGAGAGCATGACCTCTTGAGTTTATTTCAGCATTTTTCCTCAGGTACCATCTAGTTCAAAAATATTGACCAACAAAACATTGACATGTAGGTAAGTGCCCTAGAAGATCTACTTAGAGAAATAAATATTTCATTTAATTTTCGGTCGTTTGTATGGAGTCGTAATACTGCTTACTTTAGTGTACTGTGCCAGCGGTCTTGGTATTTTTTAACCATATTAAAAATGGAGGTTAAGCATTCGGCTTTTCTTCTTTTTTCTTCAGGAAAAGAATCAGCATTTGTCATCCAACGAGGCAATGACGCCAGCGTCTAGTCATGTTTTGCTTTGACAACTAGATATGCGGATGAATATTTTGGTATCTTAGCTAAGGTAAATTTTTTCGGAGATACATTAATGAAGTTTTTTATATTGTTTTTTTTTTTGTGGTTTTCGTATTATTGTGAGTTTAAATTATTATAAGAAACAAATAAGTGGAAATCGACTTGCAAATGATAATTTTACATGTGTTTCTAAAAGAGTATTTAAAAAATTAATTGTAACTTATAAATACTTTATTCGACAATATCACCGTAGCTTGCATCATTTTGGTTTCCGTTGCCTGTAACAATGAAATAATATATAATTAAGTGTATAAGTTTTTATTAAGTACCTATTTACATAGTTTGAAAAAAAAATTATAAAAAAGCGACTTCCAAAAAAACACTACAAAGTGAAAAATAACTTTAATGTTGGAAGTCGGTTCCGCATTTTCGTTTTTTGACACCAACTTCCGAAATTAAAGTTATTTAGTTGTTGTTTTGTTTGTTTGTTGCTTTAGCGTGTTTTTTTTTCAACTTTTTTTGATCAAAATATTGTATTATCGTCGGTCGTTGATAAGTCCACAACGTTTAAAGTAAATCTGATCGCTTAAAGTGGAGCAAAATCGAGCTCAAACGATTCAGTTACATACAAACAAACAAACATACAGGTGAAACTAATAAAAGCGTGTTAAAAAAAGATATTATTAGATTACTAATAACTGTTAAATACAACAACTTACATAATATTAATATCTACCACCACCCCCGTAGCCCCCTCCGTCAACTACATGTACTTCACCCCCACCGTAGTGCCCCCCGTCAACTACATGTACTCCGCCCCCATAATCGACGCCCTCTGAGATGTGGACTCCCCCTCCACCGCCCCAACCACCCCCTTCGACGACGTTGACGCCGCCACCACCGTAGTCTATGCCGTCACTGACGTGGACCCCCCCGCCCCCACCCCAGCCGCCGCCTCCACCCCCATAGTCAACCCCGTCTACCACGTTGACTGTACCTCCCTGAAAAAATAAAATATTATAATTTATTATTGTATACAACGTGTAACGTTAAATGCGCAAAACCTGAAAATAGTTTCATCAGAATAACGAGCAGAATTAATTGAACCAACTTTTTAATATAGGTCACATTTTTCAAAAAATCTTCATTAAAAACGTTGCCGTGTCTATTTATTAATAGGTCAAGCAAGCCAATGTCAGCGCGGCGCAGCGGCCCGGTGACGACTCCTCCCTCGGTAAAACGTCGTCGCAGACGCAAGAAACGATCAGAATATCGACTTTTACCCCATCACTAGCGTTGCTTTAAAGCGACTATGGCGTCTGGTGAGCCTATATTTTTACGAGTTTACAGATGGTCTTATAAAAATTTAAATTTCAACATTATACGTCAAAGAACAAGCTTTTATTTTCTTCGCTTTAATTTGATGGACTCTCGAGATGATATTTAAAAAAAAACTGTTGAAATAATCACTAACTATATTTCCTGTAAATATGGGTCAAAAGTGGTGTCGCTTAACCATGAGAGAAAAATCATGCTCTGTAGGCATGATTTTTCTTATCGGCTTAAAAAAATTACATTAGCCTGCAAATATGATGCCATTTCTCGAAAAAATATTTACAAAAATCATAACTACACAATAGTATATCAATGAAATTATATGATTACACGTAAAATGACAAACATGAACATGAACTTACTTCTACTAACACGTAAACGATTCAATTTTATAATTTTTTTCATTTATTCAATTTTATCATACGCCGCTCGTTAATCGTATTCAAAGTAGGATACCTACCGATTTGAAGAGAACATAAATACTTAGTTAAATGTTTATTCAGATCTGTCCAAAATATCTGGTACTTAATTCGAAACGGAAATACATAATAGTTAATCTTGTCAACACTAGATTACGCTACTTGGATCGATTTTTGAAATATAGGTAAGAAATTTTTCGGTATGTCCCATATGTGGGACACTATGCTCTGTAGGGCTAAAGTCGTCGTTGGCGGTCTGGACACTTTTTTTTTTATGAAGTGAGCACTTAATAGTGTTAATCCCTAGCGAATGACAGCTCACTCCACGCTCAATTCACCCAAGCTTTCACAGTGAGATGGTTACAAAATCGCACGGCTGTAGACAAAAGTGATTATTAATTTGATTATTTTTTATTGTAGGATCACTGACTGCAGTGACTGCTATTAGTGTATGTATTCACTTGATAAATCAGCTTAAAAAAAACTGTTATTTTTTGTGTAAACTTTACAGACGTAATTTGATACACGATAAAACATATTTTCTCAACTCATATTTAAAGTAATAACACTAAAAGCGGTTGTTGACCACTAAAAAGAATCATTGAATCTTTTATACATATTTTTATTTTATCGTGTTTAGATATTAATATCCATCACGTCTGCTGAGTACCGTGTAGATTATTATGCATTCAGTAGAAACTCGATTATCCGATTCTCAGTAAATTCGAGTTATACGGAATTGCGATTATCTGGACTATCAACCACGACCTACCACGACCATTCAATCAATCAAGGAATCAATCAATCATTTATTATTTGTAAAACATAGGTAACAAAAAAAATACTGATCTTATAGGTAAATACAGTGCGCTATGTTTTGTCTATGGTAAGACATACAAATATGTGTAGTTTTAAAGTTAAAAAGAAAAAGTCAATTTGGCACAGAAATTAGAGACAACACACAAAATGTATCCCTTAATAATTTCTTAATAAACATCCATTTTCGTTGATATGTATTTGTTTTTTTATTTTTATTTTTATTGAACAGCAAACAGTTACATTATAAGGACTTACAACTAGTTTAACAAAATAGCAATTTGGCTCTAGAGTAACCCACAACGCTGTCCACAAGTAGGCATAGAAGTTTAAGAAAACAAAAAAGCTAATCGCTAGGAGCAATAGCAGTACGTGTGGCAAATACATTATTAAAAGTTAAATGATACAAAAATAAAAAAAAAGTAATAGAGACTGAAAACAGAAAGAAATAAAAAAAAATGAATAAAATTAAGAATAATTTGTTCAAAATAAAAGTAAAAAGAATGCAAAATTATACATTATTACTATAATACGGAGCGCTTATTGTGATATCTAATAGGGAATGGCGAATGAGACTTTTAAATTTACTTATTGTGCAATTGAAGATATCTATGTTTACGAAGGTACTATTGTATGTGTCAACCATACGGCGGACAGGCGAGCGCAGGCCTAAGTTAGTTCGGCAAGTGTTCAAAGCGAAAAGAGTACCTGCGCGTACCTGCCGCCTGTGGATGGTTCATTTGTTGTTTTCAAGAAACACATAACTTTATGTATGTACTACATATGCACAAAACCCGCTTTTCTTCATACATTCAATATTATCCGAATCCCTAATGACAATAATTAGTCCGATTAATCGAGTTTCCACTGTATAAATATTTTTTCTAAAGCCCATAGTTGACGCAGTGTCCGAATTCGTCATCTAGTCTTTATCAGCAGATTTAAAACTGTTATCAAAACCACAATTCTGTAATGTGATAACACAATCTATGTGTTGGAAACTTGGAATAAGCACTAATTAGGCGATCCATTGATAAATATAGGTATTTATTTTATTCGTATTTTTCCTGTTAAAGTATTTTTTTCATTCAACAATTTTCCTGTCCGCGTAGCATGACCAATTCTATCTTTAGTGCTGTCAAATTAAGATACTCCATAGAGGAGTTTAGACGCGATTAAAAAATTGCCTCCTAAAAATACGTCAATTTACGTCAGGCGTTGACTAATTTGACAGGACTAAACTAAAATTTATCTTCTGTCCTTTTCTTAGTGAAATAGAAAGAAAAAAGAAAAAGGAAAAAGAAAAAGGAAAGGGAATCGGCGCCATTATAAACTTTTTGTCGACTGAAGAATAGAAACATTTCTTAAGACGGTAGAAGTATTTCTTAAATCTGTAATTTTGTCTATTCTTCCGTCGAAATAACCCGTTTCTGTGGTGGTCATACTACGCGTGCTCACGTAGCATGACCAATTCCATCTCTATTCTGCCAAGAATAGACAAAGTTCTTTCTATACAACTCGACATCTCTTCTGCCCGAGCACGGGGCGAGCCGTAGACTCGCGTTTCTATGAAGACAAAGACATTTACAATATAGATTCTTGTCTAAGTCCAATTTGATGTAGACTATTTGACACTTCTTGCGAAGAAATCTTTCTATTCCCAAGTGTCGACTGTATAATAGATAAAAATTGGTTTTCATGTTTGACATTGGCGCCGAGTCCCTTGTTCACAAACTAAACTAAATTTAAGTTCAGTGCATCTTTTTCTTTCTATTTCATTAAGAAAACGTCAGAAGATAAATATTAGTTTAGTCCTGTCAAATTAAGATACTCCATAGAGAAGTATAGACGCGATTAAGAAATTGCCTACTAAAAATACGTCAATTTACGTCAGGCGCTGACTAATTTGACAAGACTTTTGTCGATTGAAGAATAGAAACATTTCTTCTCTTCATCGCCATGCTGCACGGTAGAAATATTTCAAGAATCTGTCATTTTGTCTATTATTCCGTCAATAAAACCCGTTTCTATGGAGTTGATGCTACGCGTGTGGTGTGTCTGTGAATAATAGGCTGAGCCTTGTTGATTTGTGATAAGGCAACGATGCGGTTAAAAAAAGGATGTACTGACAAAAATTGGTTTGGTCATGTTGAGAGGATGAATGAATGGCGACTAACAAAACGTAAATCATCATCTGCCTAGCCTCTTCCCAACTATGTTAGGGTCAGCTACCAGTCTAACCGGATGCAGCTGGATACCAGTATCTTACTTGGCGCGACACCCTATTTGCAGTAACCTAGTTACTGGGTAATACGATACCCTTGGTTGTCAGACTTTCGGGCTTCTGACGACCCGTAACGACTGCCAAAGATCCACGAATGACAGCCGGGATCAAAGGCTTAACGTGCTTTCCGAGGCACGGAGGGGCCTGCAGTGCGATTCTGTAACCATCTCACCGTGAAAACTTAGGTGAAGTGAGCTTAGAGTGAGCTGTGAGTCATACTGATTCTAGGGATTGACACTGTTGACGACTCACTCAACTCACTCCACCCAAGTTTTCATGGTGAGATGGTTACAGAATCACATGGCAGGTAGTAAAAAGTCCCATCACATAACCGTCAACTACGCATTCTCTACACCAGACTAAGTAACGTTGCACAAAAGTAATTGCTGGGAAACAACTTTTATTTTTGGTGTGAAAACGCACGCCAAACATTGTGCTTATGGGTGCATGCAACTGTACAGGGGTCGTGGGGGTATATAAAGTTGTGTTACAAAAGAAACGTCGGTGAAAGTTGGAATTTTGACCTTCAATATCGCCGTAGCCAGAAGTTTCCCAGGTATCGTCCAGCAGAAAAAAATGATTAGAATGACGGGGCGACCAAACGACTCTCGTTTTTTTTTTTTTAATGGCATCTCGCAATTCAACCTATGAGGTTGTCTACACCTATGAGGTGAGGTATTGTCGCCTGCTTAACCGGATTTGCCTGTGGATGCCTCAATAAATTAAGGCCTCCAGAGTCCAGCCAGTGCTTAAAAAACTTAAAAACTAAGCGACTACACGCTAAGGGCATCCCCTGTCGGGCACGGAACTCGGCTTAGGGCGTCGCTGGGAGAGGGCAGCAAGGGACAGGCTGGATCGGAATTAACGGCTTCTTGTGCCTTTTTACGCCTTATACACGGAGAGAAAATTCATAGAAAAATTACTGTGCTCGTCACTGTAAAGTGAGTGCAAGTGACATCTACAGAAAATTTTCTGAGTGAGATTGGGAAAAATTCACTATTTGTCCAATAAGTTTTACTTTACAGCATAAGAATTTTTACTGTGCTAGCATGGTAATTTTTCCATTACCACTCAAATGCACTCAGATTATGATACAGTACAGTAATTTTTCTAAGATTTTTCTCTCCGTGTATTGAAAGATAAGTTGTGTGAATGATTTTGTGATTAGAAAGGGGGTGACTACGGAGGGCACGACTAATAGAGAAATGAAAAAGAAAGACATGTAGCACCGACCACAAATAAATTGGGATAAGTGTCGGAGAAAAATGATGTAATAGAAAGATACTTACATCGCTACAGTCACAGAGAGGGATGCAGCAACACGATACACTTTGTATACAGCCCATGGCGGACACGACTGGCTCGGCCATCATTTTCATAACACATATTTATCTGTATCGATATCAATACTTATCTCCTTATCTAGTTTATGTCCCACAACAGATTGTGAATGGTTCGCAATACAAAGCATAACAGGATAAAGTAATTAGAAATATCATCGCGGGTTTTTCTGTACAATCGGCCTATTTTCTGAGACATCGGTACAGCATGTCGATTCTGTAAAAATCTCACCGTGAAAACTTGCGTGGATTGAGCTGTCAGTGTCATCCCACTGAGCTGGGGATTGACCAAGAAAACATTCACAATCATAATCGAGATTGTATTAATATTTTTATGCTAATTATATTGATCATTTTATATAATTACAAAGCTTATAGTAAGTATTATAACTAACTACATAGATTTACTCCCGGTATTCACACGTGTAGATAGAGTTTAATTTTATATCATACGTTTATGTCCATTTTCACAAAACATTCTCCATTATTACAAAATACACAAATATCAAAATCTTTTGTTAATTATTCTACATTCAAAGAAAAAACAAATAAAATAATTCAACATGGCGGTTGCTTTTGGCGGCAAAACAGTCAGAGCAAAGGAATCGAAATTATTCAGCCCGGTCGTGTACCTTTGTGTGAGTCAGATGCAGGGTTACCATTTAACGTTAACAATTTATTATTTGCCTTTTAATTATTTTTTGTCATATTTTTATAATAGCATTATGTATAAAAGGGTCAAAGATTTTCCTTAGCTATACTTATTAATTATTATAATAAATAATAATATTAATATAGTAAATCTGAAGAGTTTGTTTTGTTCTTAAGTTATATTATTGTAGTATTGTATTGTGATATTTTTTTATGCATTAGTTTATAAGTATTCTTATGTTTGTAGTAGTATGTATTGTGTTTTCTACGGGCCGTAGTTGCCTGAAATAAAGGAATAAACAAATAAATAAATATGGGCTATTTACATGTCGCTAGTCCTTGGTAGCCAAAAAAAAAGAAAAAAGAAAAAACGAAGTAATACCTCGGGTAGGTGATGCGATGCAACGAGGTGGGTTCTGGGGACCAAGAAATTTTACGCGGACGAAGTCGCAATTAAGAGCTAGTATTTGTATAAAACCAGTGATACGAAAAACCTAAGGTGTTCAAATAAGGGCAGTTCGCCGTCCGGTAAGAACCAGGCTCGGGTCGACGGCGCGTCGTGTTCCACGCGCGCCTCAAAGAATGTCAGCAGTAACTGACGGGGTCCGCTGGGGCCGATGCTTGCCAGCATGAAGACTATAGATAAGGAGTCCAAACTCTGTACATTAGAGTTGTGCCAGAAATTTGAAAAAATAACGTTGGCGGGCAGAGAGCGCTGAGGTCGCTAAGTTACCAAGGTAGAGAATTCACTCGGTACACTACGTAATGCAGCGCGGCTGGTGGCTGGTTTTAGAATTATTGCTCTAAGAATTTTTCGGGACAAATTTTCCGTATGCGATGCCCTAGAGTTTGGACTCCTTTTCTCTAGTCTTCATGCTTGCCAGGGTCGCGGGTTTTTAACCGACTTCAAAAAAAGGAGGAGGTTATCAATTCGACTGTATTTTTTTTTTTTTTTTTTTTTTTTATGTTTGTTACCTCATAATAACCGACTGGGTGAACCGATTTTCATGATTCTTTTTTTATTTGAAAGCTGGTGCTTCCCGTGCGGTCCCATTGTCACCATTTCAATATCTGATGATGGGATCTTGTAGAAATCGAGGGAACTCTTCAATAAATAACAGCAGATTAACCGCGATTGTTGCTATAGCATATCTAAGCATTGTTTACACCATCACACAACATAATATCACGCCTGTACTCACTACAAAGGTTATAATTTTTTTTTATTATAATAGTAATTAATACCAGTAAAACAACCGCGATTGCTGCTATCGCATATGTATGCACTGTTTACGCAATCGCACAACATAACATCACGTCTGTACCCTATAAACGCAGATGCAGCTTCCTGTCACTGATATTTACATAGCAAGTAGTGTTTATATGAATTTGATTGGGGTAGATATAACTAAAAAGTGAAAAATAAAAAATTTTATATAAAAAAAAACAACCGACTTCCAAAAAACACTACAAAGTGAAAAATAATTTTAATTTCGGAAGTCGGTGTCAAAAAACCAAAATGCGGAACCAACGACACCGACTTCCAAAATTAAAATTATTTTTCACTTTGTAGTGTTTTTTGGAAGTCGGTTGTTTTTTTTTTATATAAAATGTTTTCGAAAGGGTTACCGTGGCCCTTGGCACAGGCAACTGAAGTAACACGGGTGGGTTTTAGTCAGTAAAAGTCTGACACGCCCTCTCGCTCCGCCCAGAACGGGAGAAGTTATTTGATAATTTCCCACCCAAAAAAAAAAAGGTATTGAAATAACTTTTATTTTTATTTAATCTTCTTAAAATGTAGGACCAGCGCGCATGAATTGAAAAAGTTGTGTCTACTAGAGAGAGTGTAAAATATGCACTCAAAATGATTGGATTTATGTAAATTAAAGACGGGATGCAATGTAGTTGGACGACATTTAATAACCTCTGCTACAGAAGAATAGAATATAATATAATAGAACTAGCGACCCGCCCCGGCTTCGCACGGGTGCAATGGAGAAACACTGATAATTTTAGAGCCATTATTTCTCGTAAAAAGTATAGGATAAAAAATGGTTACTGTGGGTTATCCCTAAGAGATAGACATATACCATCGCGGACTTTTTTGTAGACGTTTTTAAGGTGTACAATACTGTGGTACATTATTTTGATCTATCTCGACGGGTTCAGCCAGCGTTTACAATGTAAGCGAAAAAAAATGTGTTTATTTACGACATCACATTAGAAACCTCTAAAATTATCAGTGTTTCTCTACTATATTATGCATGTATTATACATATAAACCTTTCTCTTGAATCACTCTATCTATTAAAAAAAACCGCATCAAAATCCGTTGCGTACTTTTAAAGATCTAAGCATATATAGGGACAGACAGACTGGGAAGCGACTTTGTTTTATACTATGTAGTGATATCTCTATACTCCTGCCGTGCGATTCTGTAACCATCTCACCGTGAAAGCTTGTGTGAAGTGAGCGTGGAGTGAGCTGTCATTCGCTAGGGATTAAGACTATTAAGTGCTCACTTCACTTATGATTTCACGGTCAGATTTTTCCAGAATCGACCGGCTGAACCTTCTTTTTTCGTAGTCGCTAATCGAGCAGGCCCAATTCAATACAGTTGTCTAATTGTCTTCGTAGCATATTGGTAGGTATATACTAGATATGTTATACGCTTGCCGAGGTCGCGTCCGTGGATCCATCCATTTCGTAGCGACGCGCCTTACTTGCCTCGGAAAGCACGTAAAGCCGTTGGTCCCGGCTGTCATTCGTAGATCTTTGACTATTGTTACGGGTAGTCAGAACCAGTAGTTCTGACGACCAGTCTTACCAAGGGGTATCGTGTTACCCAGTAACTGGGTTGTGGAGGTCAGACAAGCAGTCGCTCCATGTAAAATACTGCCGTGTGATTCTGTAACCATCTCACCGTGAAAGCTTGGGCGAAAAAAAAAAAAAAAAAAAAAAATGTGAGCGTGGAGTGAGCTGTCATTCGCTAGGGATTAACACTATTAAGTGTTCACTTCACTTATGATTTCACGGTGAGATTTTTACAGAATCGCTGCTCTTACCCCAATTTATTTGGGGTCGGCACAGCATATGTCTTCATCTTCCATAGTTTCTTCTCTAAAAATCGTCATCTCGGTAGTCACCCACTTTCTGGCATCATTTGCTTATAATTTTATTTTTTGCATGCATGATAATGGAATAACAACCGTGACGCTGTACGTAAAAAAAACCGGCCAAGCGCGAGTCGGATTCGCGCACGAAGGGTTCCGTACCATTATCTACAACGTGTAACGTTAAATGCGCAAAACCTGAAAATAGTTTGATCAGAATAACGAGCAGAATTAATTGAACCACTTTTTAATATGGGTCATATTTTTCAAAAAATCTTCATTAAAAACGTTGCCGTGTTTATTTATTAATAGGTCAAGCAACCCAATGTCAGCGCGGCGCAGCGGCCCGGTGACGACTCCTCCCTCGATAAAGCGTCGTCGCAGACGCAAGAAATGATCAGGACGGCCAGTAAAACTAAAACAGCACATAAAACCTTTACAATTTTTTTAATGACTTATTTTCTCTCTGAAATAGGTCAATTGAATCAAAAACCAGTTGGGGTGTCTGAGGTTTTGCACATTTAACGTTACACGTTGTATAAAAACGGCAAAAAAATCATGTCTGTTATATGGGAGCCCCCTTAAATATTTATTTTATTCTGTTTTTTAGTATTTGTTGTTACAGCGGCAACAGAAATATTTCATCAGTGAAAATTTCAACTGTCTAACTATCATTAATGAGATACATCCTGGTGACAGACGGACGGACGGACGGACGGACGGACAGCGGAGCGGGAGTAATAGGGTTGCTTTTTACCCTTTGGGTACGGAACCCTAAAAACAATGCTACTGGCACTTACACCTGTCAAAGTATTTGTTTTTTCCCAGAAAGAATAGATGATCTAGAATTTTTAGAACGATTTTTTAAATGTGGGTCGTTTTCAAAGTCAACTACCTACTGACATATTAACAGTGATGTCTTTTTTAATTATTAAATAAAAACACTATCTCTCTCCTTATACGCCATTTTTCTTGCTCTATGCACCTGTTTCATAATTATTATTGTATATTTTTATAGATACATATAATATGTTTTAGGTATTAGTGCTTACAGAAATAAAATAATTTAATAACACTAATTTCTTGCAAGCAACCCCTGATGAGTCAGCCACGCGTCTTTTGCCCCCATTATAACCGAAGTGCAAAATTCAACCGATTCACAGAGTAGAAAATAAGTATTTCTATTTCCGAGTGCCGTAACGTGAAACGGTACGGACCAGTCTGTCGAAAGCCAAGTGACGCGCGGACGCGACCACCGACATTATAAATAACCTCCTTTTTTTAATCTGTGCATTGTCAATAGCCTATTTTTTTTTATTGACTTCTTAATGAACTGTCAGATTCTAATTTTCCCGTGAGTTATTTTCCCGAACGCGGGATGCAGTTGTTTTTGTTTGTAAACAAATAATAGTAAAGTGTGACAGTGTTTAAAGTTTTCTAATAATTGGATACGCAGTGAGAAATCGGACAGCTAAAGTGCGATGCGTTCGTGAATATTAGTGTTAGTGATTTTTTTTTATTTAGTGCGGTAAAGTATCGTTTGTTTTTTTAAAGGTTGTTATTCGAAGGTTGGTTAGTGCAGTGCGGTTTGACGGTTTTTACGAAAACTATTATAGAGGATACTATGAGAGCTTTACGAGCTCTTAATACCGGGACAAGTAAACAAAACCACAGTTTGTCATATTACTTCAGTAATTAGATCTAGAAGATGGTTCTACATTTTTATCACTTGGCTTGTCAGCCAAATCTCACTTTTTTTTTTTTTAAATTACAGCCAAATCTCATTCCTAACGTTTTTTTTTTTTTATTCTTTTTTAAAATCAATGTTGGTCTCGTATTTCTGCCATCTACTTTTAAAAGTTTTAATAAATGTTACATTTAAGCACCAAATAGGCTATAATCTCTATAGCATTTAGACCCGGCACCACACTGGCGGCACGGCACGGCAGGGGATCCTTCGGCATCCCTACATGTAAGCGCACACTGGCGGTAACTATGCCGCGACGTCCTTAAGCATACCGAAGCGTCCTTAGGCGTGCCGAGGCGTACTTTCGCATGCCGAGGCGTCCTTGCTAATAAAGATACGCGCGGGTCCGCGGGGTTCGGGCGGGCGCTGTCTTGCCGCGTTATCCCGAAGACTGTCAAAGCGTTCTGAGGGATGCCGAAGCGTTCCGAAGGCTGCCGACACAGCATACCTAAACATACCGCGGTGTTGTGTTTTTGTACTTACGACCGACATTGAACTTTCAACTGCTTCGGAAGCCGATATCTTTTTCATGAAAAGTTGTTCATCACCAGTGGTCGGAGTAGGTAGAGCTGTTTTTGCTACTTGCGACATGCGGATATAACATGGATATGCCAAATATTTCCCGGAATCCCGGGAATTCTCGGAATTAAAAAACCATTGTTTAAGTAGTTTGTATAGTAGTAGTAGTTTTACTTAATTAATTCATATTTCACGAAGCTACCTCTAACAACATTCCAGGATCCCTGTGTGTATATATAAGTAATTATATACTCTTTGGGTGCTCACCTGCTCATAACTGCCCACTTGCCCATATTAACTCACTTAAATCAATCGACAATTTCAAAATCCCGGGATTTCAGAGGCATATCCATGTTAACATCAATGTTTGCGGTCATTCACCCCAAACAGCTCTACCTACTCCGACCACTGTTCATCACTAAGTTAGTATTAACCTCTCTTTCTGCGCCTGCCACGCAGTCGTTTCCCGCCATTTGGGATCCACGGGGGGGTGGCTTTTGCGTATTGCTGCTCTGACAAGCGACAGATATGGCCATTCCAGTTCATTTTTGATTCTTTAAGGAGGTCCTAAAAGAATTGGCCCACAATCGCAGTAGACCGGGAAAAGTGGAAAGAGGGAAGTGAGACCTTTGCTCTGTAATGGGACAACACAGGCCTGCAATAAATATGTACAGACGCCAGCACATCAAGCTACTACAATCTGTCAGATTTCTTTAATAGATTTTCAACTTTAGCGCTAAAGCATAAGGTTCAAAGTTGATTTGGAAAATCTGACAGGTTCAGGTAGCTTGATGTGATGGCGTCTGTGTACTAACCTGTCGGGAAATCGTGTTCTAGGCTACTTATTCTTTGCCAGAAAACACACCGTTTCCAAGTGATGATATAATACCACACCTGGCTGGCAAGTATCGTTGCCAATACTTAATATTTACTGTTCACTTACCTGCTCGCAACTGCAACGTAGCCATAGAAAAATGGACAACTTTCAACAACGGGTGACTATGCCAAATACGGTTTCTATTTTAGGATAATTATTGTGTTTTAATTATAGCTCTGATTACAGTAGTTCTGACAACCAGTCTTACCAAGGGGTATCGTGTTACCCAGTAACTGGGTTGCGGAGGTCAGACAAGCAGTCGCTCCATGTAAAATACTGCCGTGCGATTCTGTAACCATCTCACCGTGAAAGCTTGGGTGAAGTGAGCGTGGAGTGAGCTGTCATTCGCTAGGGACTACCACTATTAAGTGCTCACTTCACTTATGATTTCAGGCTGCATCCGGTTAGACTGGAAGGCGACCCCAACATAGTTGGGAAAAAGCTAGACAGATGATGGTAGTAATACGTTTTACCGTTAATATTTTTACTAAATGAATAACATTCTTGCATATTCGCATAGATATAACACCTAACTGTATAAACAGGCCCAACCGGGCCGCGAGACTAGTATTGGGGTCGAGATAGATCGATTATAATTGAAGTGGTTTTGATATACAAAACTCGTTATTGGATTTTATAAAGAAATTAAAAGTGGTCATGATTTGCCTGTATCTACACTAATATTATAAAGAGGAAAGATTTCTATTTTTGTATGTATGCATGTAAGTTTGTAACGAATAAAATCAAAAACTACTGGCCGTTTTCAACATTATTTTCACCATTATGAATGCTACACTATCCCTGAGTAACCAGAGTAACATAGGCTATATTTATTACTAGAAAAATTAGGGGTCCCTACTAAAACTCGGGCGAGGTTGTTGAAAGAGAGAAAGAATGCAATAAAAATGCGTTTATTGGCATTACAGCAAAATAAATACACCTTAAAACTATAAAAACAGAAAAATCGTGTAAACATTACTAGTTTGTGGGGTTTTAATCTAGGAAAGAAATTAGTACTTAGTCCTTAAGGACTAGTCTAGGAAAAAAAAGAAAAAACAAAATTGTTATTCTGACTAACTTTCTGTTTTGCTATTTTATTTTAAAACCCCGCAAAATAGTAATCTTTTGACAATTAAAATACTAGTTTTTAAATTATACAACGTGTAACGTTAAATGCGCAAAACCTCAGACACCCCAACTGATTTTTAATTCAGTTGACCTATTTCAGAGAGAAAATAAGTAATTAAAAAAATTGTAAAGGTTTTATGTGCTGTTTTAGTTTTACTGGCCTTTCTGATCGTTTCTTGCGTCTGCGACGACGCCTTACCGAGGGAGGAGTCGTCACCGCGCCGCTGCGCCGCGCTGACATTGGCTTGCTTGACCTATTAATAAATAGACACGGCAACGTTTTTAATGAAGATTTTTTGAAAAATGTGACCTATATTAAATAGTGGTTCAATTAATTGTGCTCGTTATTCTGATCAAACTATTTTCAGGTTTTGCGCATTTAACGTTACACGTTGTATAAAATGATCAGTAGAATTAGCAAATAAAAATTTTATTAAAATCTTGATTATGATTATAAATATTTGCTTGGTCAATCCCTAGCATCAGTGGGATGACACTGACAGCTTACTCCACGCAAGTTTTCACGGTGAGAATTTGACAGAATCGACATGCCTCATGCTCAGCAGAGCCTTAATTGCGTAACACACTATTCCTCTCAATTTGAACCATTCTGAAGCATATTGCTAAACCATTGCTCCATATGTTCGAAAAATGTGTCTGCTTAACAACGTAAATAACGCAATGAATGTTGTTGAACTGTCAAAATGAAACCCATTGCTACTGATAGTGTGTTACGCAATTAGCCTGTAGTTCCCCAGTTCTGTATGGTAATTATCATTCTCCGCGTGCAAACTACGTACGGTTGCCAAGCGTGGTATTTTGAAAGTACAAACCACGCCACCTTCGCGTTTTTTCGCTTGGTTTTGTTCATTGTGTCATAGAGAATACGTTATTAACACTTCCCTAATTCACTATGACTTACTTCGAAATCACGACATCTGCTATTAACGAATTCTCTATGACATACAGTCCGCGCGCGAGCTCCGAGGAATGATAAGGAATGTTGACGTAATGAGCTAGAGTTGTGATTTAGTCGATGTTGCACTATCGATACTAATACATCTTGAGCCTCCGCGCGAGTGTACTTCATGAAATCATTTTATGAGGGTATTATGTACTTGAAATTAAAAAAAAAATGATGAAAATAAACTCTCCTCACGCACTTCAATAATAAATGAGTCGACAACATTCTCCATTAAGCCATCCCTTTGACAGTAATGTTCCTCTAATGCTAAAACATGTTTATCATTTCCACACCAATCTTCTTTTGTGACATGCGTGATAGCTTTTTCGGTGATCTCCTTCAGTCTCGTCAGAGAAAAATCTGAAGTAATGTTGTGTTCCCTCACGAGCCTTTTAACTTTTGCCCATGCGAGCTCTATTGGGTTCAAGTCGCACATATAAGGCGGTAATCGCATTACATCGTGACAAAACAACATAATTATAAATGCAGTACTATTTATAGTAGAAAATAACACTACCTACTATCGCAAAATTAAAAATGACTCGATAAGCGTGTTCTCGCGTCAAGGTCGACACTAGTACTGGGAGAGTGCGGGTGATGGAGCGACGGTCGGGCGCGGCGCACACCCGCCCGCTTCCTCAGCCACCGATTCCTCGGAGCTCGCGCGCGGACAGGACATAATGGCGCAGGTTCCCTTGTTCACAAACTAAACTTTTAAGTTCAGTGTATCTTTTTCTTTCTATTTCATTAAGAAATGGACAGAAGATAAATATTATTTTAGTCCAGTGTCAAAATATGCTGCTTGCGTTGAGAAGTTAGATTTTTTCCCTGCTTCAAGGGATTGCAGCCCTGAGGATTTGTTATTAATTTCAACTTGATAAATTCACGCGTTCCTGAGAAAAAGGGTCTTGAGTGACAACGAAGTGATCTTATAAGGGTTCCATTTTTCCTTTTGAGGTACTGCCGTGCGATTCTGTAACCATCTCACCGTGAAAGCTTGGGTGATGTGAGCGTGGAGTGAGCTGTCATTCGTTAGGGATTAACACTATTAAGTGCTCACTTCACTTATGATTTCACGGTGAGATTTTTACAGAATCGACCGGCTGTAGTGCTATTCTGTAAAGATCTCACCGTAATAAC
This sequence comes from Eremobia ochroleuca, assembly GCA_949629135.1. NCBI lineage: Eukaryota > Metazoa > Arthropoda > Insecta > Lepidoptera > Noctuidae > Eremobia > Eremobia ochroleuca. The sequence goes on along the minus strand of OX451413.1, from coordinate 7,821,216 downwards.
TCGGGAGAAGTGAGCTTAAAGTGAGCAGTCATTAGTATCAATCTCTAGCATCACATGGAATGACAGCTCACTTCACCTAACTTCTCAAGGTGAGATTCTAACAGAATCGTCCGGCAAAACTCTAAAATAACAATTATATTTTACTGCTTATCGGCCACTAACAGATAATTCATCTATGAGTCACTATTTGATAAAACTAGTTAACCCTTTACCGCATAGGAAACCATATTATATGGTTTGACATGTTTACAGTTTATTTTACTCTAAAAAAATAAAAAAAAACTAGCGTATAAATCCTAATGGGGTTTGTTTTTCATATCATTAGCAATAATAAAACACAACTATTTTGTCTATCATCACATACCACTTGGAAATAAAAAAAATATAAAAAAAATAAATAAAAAAATGAAAAATACACTAAAATTAATTCTGAAGCTTTAATAAAGACATTAACATAGAAAAAAAATTGTCACTTATTTAATATATCATGCAGTAAAGTGTTAACGCAATTGAGGTGAATAATATTGTGATGTACAGATTATACAGTAAAAACTGGTCGAGTGCGAATGGATTGGCATAAAGAGTTTGCATAGGCACGAGAGTATTTTTATACCAGAGACTAACACTCGATTGAGGCTTGTGGCTAAGTAATATCCGCCACACGGGTCGATCGATCAGGTCGCTACGGTTGCCGCGGTGGTTAGTGCATGGATGGGTAACCCTCCGTGCCTCGGGAAGGGCTGTCAGAAGCCTGAAAATCTGACAACCAGTCTCACCAAGGGGTATCGTGTTATGCAGTAACTTAGTTGTGGAGGTCAGATAGACAGTCGCTCCATGTAAAATACTGGTATTCAGCTGCATCCGGTAAGACTGGTAGCCGACCCAACATAGTTGGGAAAAGGCAGTGTGACTGTTATTGTTTAAAGAAAAGAAAGAAAAAACGTTTATTCTGCACAAACAAAACGCCACCGGCCACCGCTGCTCAGGGCCCTAACTCACTATGACAACTTAACGATTCCTTACCTCGAAACCTCGCCAATTCCTTAGCTTATCACGACATCTGCTGACAACGTATTCTCTATGACACAATGAACAAAACCGCGCGAAATGAATGGGAAGTTGGCGTGGTTTGAACTGTCAAAATACATGTTGTCCGTACGGTTGACATTTCGATTCCTTGCCGTTACAGGCGTTTCTACAAGACGATATTGACGTGGCTTGCACGTAATAAGATTATGCAGGGCATAATAATTACCATACAGAATTGGGGCCCTGGCTTGTTTGCCAGTACATAACTAAGTCTATTGGCTCGCTTGTTTGTAGTTAGCCCTCTGTTGCAGTATCTACTCTTGCGCCATCCACTCGTACGCATATCGAACACATTTTTTTTTGCTAATATTACAATTGAAACCTGCTAGTCTAGCAAAATGTTCAAGAATGTAGTCTGACCTCATTTTACTGACTTGACAACTATTCATATTTACATGTTTTTTTACGTGTCATTATTTTTTTTTTATTACTGTTTATTGGCTTATGTCTGAGTAGTAACAGCCGCAAAGGTCGAGCGATCATCAGTGCGATTCTGTAACCATCTCACCCTGAAAAGTGAAGTGAGCGTGGAGTGAGCTGTCAGTGTCATCCCACCTGATACTAGGGATTGACTAAGAATACATTTACAATCGTAATCGAGATTTTAATAATATTTTTTATGGTAATTCTCATCATCTGCCTAGCCTATTCCCAACTATGTTGGGGTCGGCTTCCAGTCTAACCGGATGCAGCTGAATACCAGTATTTTACGTGGAGCGACTGCCTATCTGACCTCCACAACCCAGTTACTGGGTAATACGATACCCCTAGGTAAGACTGGTTGTCAGACTTTCGGGCTGCTGACGACCCGTAACGACTGTCAAAGATCCACGAATGACAGCTGGGACCAACGGCTTAACGTGCTGTCCGAGGCACGGAGGGATTTTGGTATGTGAAGATGGTCACCCATCCACGGACCAACCGCGGCAAACGTAGCTTAACTGGATCGATCGACCAGTGCGGCTGTTATTACTTAGCCACAAGCCCCTCCCCCCCCCCCCCCTTTATGCTAATTCTATTGATCATTTTATAATACCAATTTCAAAGCTACTATTTTAATTGTCAAAACATTATTATTTTGTGGGGTTTTAATCTAGGAAAAAAAAAAGAAAAAACAACAAAATTGATATTTTGACTAAGTTTCTATCTTGCTATTTTATTTTAAAAATAGTAATTTTTTGACAGCTAAAATACTAGTTGAAATTATATAAAATGATCAATAGAAAAAATATTATGAAATACTCGATTATGATTGTTAATGTTTGCTTCGTCAATCCCTAGCATCAGTGGGATGACACTTGACAGCTCACTCCACGCAAGTGTTCACGGTGTGATTTTTACAAAATCGACCGAGAGGTTAAGCTACGCTAGCCGCGGTTGGTCCGTGGATTCCTGACCACCTCTACATATCAAGTACCCTCCGTGCCTCGGAAAGCACGCTAAGCCGTTGGTCCCGGCTGTCATTCGTGGATTTTTGGCAGTCGTTACGGGTCGTCAGTACCCCGACAGTCTGACAGCCAGTCTCACCAAGGAGTATCTATCGTGTTACTCACTAACTGGGTTTTGGAGGTCAGATAGGCAATCGCTTCATGTAACATACCGGTATTCAGCTGCATCTGCGGGTTAATTGCGTAACACACTATCAGTAGCAATGGGTTTTATTTTGTCAGTTCAACAACATTCAAATCAAATCAAATAGTTTATTTGTGATCCACAGGTTACAATATAGGTCTTACAACATAGTGAGTTCATGCTGTGATCAGCCTCATGGGCATACAAATTTATAAATGAAATAATAATTAAACAATAAACAATTATTAATAAAGTTCACAATGCGCTCAATCAGACATTAACACTTTATTTAACGCAGTAAAGAGGAAAGAAATAATAAAACATAGTACAATCATTTTAAGTCTAAAAATTCCTTAACTGAGTAAAATGAGTGTTCGTTAAGAAATTTAAATAATATATTTTTGAATTTAAGAATGTTATTGCAGTCTCTAATGTTCATTGCGTTATTTACGTTGTTGAGCAGACACATTTTTCGAACATATGGAGCAATGCATTACCAATATCCTTGATATGTATCAGTATAGTTTAAGGTAAATAATAGTTTAGTGCTGTCAAATTAGTCAGCGCCTGACGTAAATTGACGTATTTTTAGTAGCCAATTTTTTAATCACGTCTAAACTTGTCTATGGAGTATCTTAATTTAACAGTACTAAACTAATATCTATCTTCTGTCCTTTTCTTAATGAAATAGAAAGAAAAAGATGCACTGAACTTAAATTTAGTTTAGTTTGTGAACAAGGGATTCGACGTCAATGTTTGCTTAACCCGTGAGAAGGCGCGCTATGAGCAATTTGCTCACACAAAAATCTAATTCAAAAATTTTTTGTCTTTCCCATGCCACACCAATTCAAGCACTTAAGTACCTTCCTAAATATTCACCCCCTCTCCCCTGACGCAATTCTCGATCCGCTCAGTGGCGTTGCGACCGCGCAGCAAGGCGTTTGTGGAGGCCGTGTACCAACGTGCGGCAATTTGCTCATCACGCGCCCAGCAATTACTTTGCACGGAACATGTAAAATACATGTGTTCAGTGTGTTTCGAGAGGCACATTAGTGTAGATTTAATGGATGAATAACACTTTTTAGTTTTTGTTATGGAACAATTTTTATTGTGATTTTTATGAAACGTGCCAAAAAAATTAATTAATACTAGGTTGTTTTGTTATTTGCGTTAGAAGTTGCTATTATGTTTAATAGTTTTGATTAAAATACTTGTTTTCTTACTTACTAAACCTTGTGTTATTTATTTAAATACATTATAAGCCAATAAATATAGAAACACTAAAAATATAAACATTTATGATAGTGTGAGCAATTTGCTCGCACGCGCCTACTCGTGTAAGAAAATTAGGCGCGCCTTCTCACGGGTTAATATGCTTGCGCACTGCGTCATCCGCCATATTGAACCAGACAGATCAATAGAAATCCGTTACTATTAATAAATACAGTATTGCGATGCTCCAATCCAGTAGAATTTCAAGTGGAGTCCAAATATAATATAACTGCGATCATATACTAACGGCCAGCCCCAACTTCGCACGGGTGCAATGTTTTTTCGAATTTCCGAAATGTTCCTTCATACAAACCTTTTCCGGGCAATACCGAACACAAGATTGAAAAAAGTCAGAAGTATGAGAAGGACAGAAAAAAAACACTAATACCCAAACATTAAATACACAAACTATGTGCCGACGCCAGCATATCAAGCAACTGCAATCTGTCAAATTTATTTAATAAATTTTCAACTTTATCGTCAAAGCTTTAGGTTCAAAGTTGATTGGGAAAATTTTACAGTTTCGGGTAGCTTGATGTGCTGGCGTCTGTACTATTATAAATATATAATAGCAGCGTTTCCAGACGTTTCTTTAACTCGTAAACTACACTACTTTATTATAACTACAGTAAAAACTAAAAAGGGCAGGATGCGACAACTCCCGGAATCCATCAAGTAACAAGAAAAGAGCGGTTTCTAAATATATTCCCATTTCCTGCGTGACTTATTACGAAATATCCTAAAACGGCTTGACGAGATAATTATGTTGGCTCTGGCTCCTTCTGAACTTAACTTTTATTTTAATTACCGAATCAGATAATATTTAGGCTACGGACACGAAGTCAGCGGGCGCGGGGACGTGGGGAGCAGCGCGTTTCAATGCAGAGATTTATACACGGAGAGAAAATTCTTAGAAAAATGACTGTGCTCGTCACTGTAAAGTGAGTGCAAGCATAGTACAAAGAGGGGAAGTAAGTTATCTTCATACAAACGCACCGCGCGCGGCTTGTATGTGTGCGCCAAAGTATCTATGCGCGCCGCACGCACACTTAAACAAAATCTCGACCCGTTTCTCACAGCGCCAGTCGGGGCTAACACCGCACGAGGTTCGCGCGTCGCGGCTTTTGTTTATGAACAAATAAAAGATTTACATTTTTCACCGCCCTGCCCATGCTTTCCGAAATTATATTTCCAAAAGTTATTTATAAGGATGCGGATATATTACACATTAAAGTTTAATAACAAGGCGTTTCGTAATAGTCGAAACCGAAGAAAGTATTTTTCTGTAGCTAATTTGTAATTTTGTAATAAATGTGTGAATCAATAGATATGTTTGTATTAATTAAAAATAAAAATAAATATGGTCCTTTATGTGTACAAATACTACATTGTGCCTATCAAAAAAAATACAAAAAACTGACTAGTATATAATTATACTAAACAGTTTTTTGTATTTTTTTTTACGATTTTATATATGATATACGAGCTCTTAGTCTATAATTATATGTTAGCGGTTTGGGCGACAACCGAATCTGACGAAGAGCGGACAGTCGCGCCCCCACCGCCCCGCCGCGCGCCTGTTTATTTAATCCCTTTTTTTTTATAAATAATACTGCTCTGAATCTTGAATACGTTTCTGTATTTGTTTTACACATCTGTGTTGGTTTGCACTGAATTAAAATTTTCCTAAAAGTGACAACCCTAAGACAGTAGGCAATTATATCGCGGATTAGGCCGGAGATAGCCTACTTCCCCTCTTTATACTATGGTGCAAGTGGCATCTACATAAAATTTTCTGAGTGAGATTGGGAAAAATTCACTATTTGTCCAATAAAGGTCATTGGGCATATCTGACCCGCTTAGCGAAGAGTGGTGGACATTAACCAAAATAGTTTTAAACTAAGGGGAATAATATGACCTTTCATTGCATATAATTATTTAATTGAAAATCGATGGTGAAAATTGTACAGGATCGTTTAAAAAATATAAAAAACAAACGGTTTCAGAGGATTTTATTTAATCTTATAAAGGCATAAAAAGAATTCCGATACCATACATCATGGTGCACGGATGCGCCAATGTTCAGACTGTTCAGAGGCATGTATACGCTGTCTCTTTCACACATTAGACAGGTAGAACAAGTTTCGTTGCGCTCGCGCACTGTCTCACCGCCCTCCGCGCAGTCCTTCGTCACGTCATATCCGAATGAAACAGTACTATACATATATTATGTTAAACCCGACACAACATGGAAGAAAAAGTATAGAAGAGTATTACTGCTCAAGTATACATGGCCGCCGCACTGTCGGGAGCTGCGCCCATATCGCAAGCATAGTTTATTATCTGTCTTGGGCTAGACATCAGGAAGCAACAGATGCACCCGCTGCCTTTTTAAATGATCTTATGCTTGATTTGGATCAAATTGAATAAAAAATATTCTAATGAATTAGCATTTTAATCATCTTCCCTATATCAGTTTATAACACGAATTTTGCGAGATTCCCGTGGCTCACATTAATGTGACTAATGCCATAGTAAATCAGAGCCATATATCAATACACCCTGCTATATTTCGTTTGTGTCTGCCATGGGTATGGTTTCCATACTAAGGTGCCCAATGACCTTTTACTGTACAGCATGAGAATTTTTACTGTGCTAGCATGGTAATTTTTCCATTACCACTCAAATGCACTCAGATTATGAGACAGCACAGTATTTTTTCTAAGATTTTTCTCTCCGTGTACGGTCGATATCCGGGCTGGGTAAAGTGTCGTCAATCAACTCAGCCTATCGCAGTCCACTGCTGGACATAGGCCACTCCCAGACTGCGCCACAACACCCTGTCCTCCGCCTTCCGCATCCAGTCTACCCCAGCCACCTTCTTTAGGTCGTCCGTCCATCTAGCTGGGGGGCGTCCCACACTACGCTTGCCGATACGTGGTCTTCACTCCAGGACTCGGCTGCTCCACCGGCCATCGGTCCTTCGACAAACATGGCCAGCCCACTGCGACTTCAGTTTGCTTACTCTGCAAGCTACATCGGTTACTCCGGTTCTTTTCCGGATAGCTTCATTCCTAACTTTTACAAAAAAAAAAAAATTAAAAAAAAAAAATGTTTTGCATCAAAAATCAGTGACAGCCTGGATTTGAGCCCCGTTTGATGGCTTTAGATTGAGCCCCTAGTTTCATGAGGCTTAAATATAAACATTACGTGGGATTGAACATAGTGGGGTAGTCAGAAACGCGAACAACTGGCAACCAGTCGTACTTATTGACATGTAAAAGTGTCTGTACAAACCTACTTACAGAAAATAAATCAGTTATCATATTTTATTTATCATTTACCAAAGAGTTGGGTTCCAGTGTGGAACTCAGTAACTGGGCTGTAGAGGTCAGATAGGTCGTCGCTCCATGTAAAATACTGGTATTCAGCTGCATCCGGTTAGACTGGAAGCCGACGCCAACATCGTTGGAAAAGATGCGGCAGATGATGACATGGGATTGGACCACATGGACATAACTGCTGAAATGTAGTTGTGAATATGTAAGCTGTCACGCCCTTTATGCCTGGAGGTTTTTATTTAGGTATTCAATTTTGTTTATATTCATATTTTATGTTTTTTTTTTTTTGCTTGAGTATAAATGATAAATGATTTATTTTCTGTAAGTAGGATTGTACAGACGCCAGCACATCAAGCTACTACAATCTGTCAGATTTCTTTAATAGATTTTCAACTTTAGCGCTAACGCATAAGGTTCAAAGTTGATTGGGAAAATCTGACAGTTTCGGGTAGCTTGATGTGCTGGCGTCTGTACAAACACTTATATATGTCAATCATATTTTATTTTAAACTAGATGAGGGCGGCGTTTCCTACCTGACTACTCTGAGAAGAAAGGCCGAAACAAACTCAAAATTCACAGTCTCTTTTAAACTCCAGACATAATCTTGGTCAGATCTGAAGTGGTCTTTTGAGTAAAGAACCACACAGATTGAGCGGACCTGTCCAGTCAGTGCACGCATTTGTCAAAAATCGTGCAGCTCAACTCAGAACTTGAGTACAGTTTTCATTGTATTTATTGCTATATTTGCGTGGCCAACCGACATATGGCAAATAATTTAATTTAATGTTCTGTGTCTCATCATCTGCCTAGCCTTTTCCCAACTATGTTGGGGTCGGCTTCCAGTCTAACCGGATGCAGCTGAATACCAGTATTTTACATGGAGCGACTGCCTATCTGACCTCCACAACCCAGGTACTGGGTAATACGATACCCCTTGGTAAGACTGGTTGTCAGACTTTCGGGCTTCTGACTACCCGTAACGACTGTCAAAGATCCACGAATGACAGCCGGGACCAACGGCTTAACGTGCTTTCCGAGGCACGGAGGGGTCTCGGTATGTGAAGATGGTCACCCATCCACAGACCAACCGCGGCAAGCGTAGCTTAACCTGATCGATCGACCTGTGCGTCTGTTATTATTTAGACACGGGCCCCTCAACACACAATTAATGTTGTGTCTCGTAATGCTAATTACTTTGCATACCTACTACCGTAAAGAAGCAAGTTTTTCTAACTGAACAGACAGCTGTGCTGCTGGGGAGTTTGTTGCACCACTTCTTCTTCCCAGCGAAAGCACTAGGAACTGGTGAAGGGCGGGCGTTTTGGGGGACTGTCTTTTGTAATTTTGACGTTCGAAAAGTGCTGATTCTCAGCCTACTTTGTTTAAATGACTTTCGATTTTGATTTTTGATACTATACAACTCTGCCTACTCACGACTGGTAGGCAGACTTGTAATATAGGCATCTTCTAAAGTTATGACTCATATGCTTGAACACCGTTTTACAAAACGGGACTTCATTTGCTTCGATAAAAACTAAACTATGCTAATACTAATAAAAACCTATGATTATTTCAATAAAAATGAATGCATTTATATAACCGATATAACACCAATCCAATCATAAATCGAACGTTATTTCGAATTTGGAATATCAAAAGCCATTGGAGTGTTGCCAGCATATAAAATTACCGCAATCGTAGAAAACGATAGAGGATAGTTGTTATTAAAGATTTGATTGCTTTTGATTCTTTATGACTGGTTTTTATAGCATGGGATGTTTGCGGGTCTGATGCTTTCAATTCAACCAAGCCGTCAGCCAAGCTTTGCGACTTACAGTTTAGTATAAACAGCCTATGATGTTCCCACTTTTGGGACACAGGCTCCTCTCTGTGAGAGAGAGTGAGCACTGTAGCGGCATCTACATCGCCACATGCGAACTACGCATCACACTGACGTCACGCAAAATTCTGCATTACGCAAGCAAAGTTTACCGCGCTACTAGCATATACAACGTGTAACGTTGAATGCGCAAAACCTGAAAATAGTTTGATCAGAATAACGAGCAGAATTAATTGAACCACTTTTTAATATAGGTCACATTTTTAAAAAAATCTTCATTAAAAACGTTGCCGTGTCTATTTATTCATAGGTCAAGCAAGCCAATGTCAGCGCGGCGCAGCGGCCCGGTGACGACTCCTCCCTCGGTAAAGCGTCGTCGCAGACGCAAGAAACGATCAGAATGGCCAGTAAAACTAAAACAGCACATAAAACATTTTTTTTTTATGACTTATTTTCTCTCTGAAATAGGTCAATTGAATTAAAAATCAGTTGGGGTGTCTGAGGTTTTGCGCATTTAACGTTACACCTTGTATATACAAAATCCCGACATCAATCGTCGGGCAGTTGCCGACCAGACACAACACACCTCTGGTCGTAGGATCCTCACTTTTCTATGAAGGATGAGTGAACTTTACACCCTATTCCTAATACCTTTATAACTCTATCACGCGGACACAGTGCGAGTTGGTTGATTCTTGTGCGAATTTTTGGGGACGTGCGGGATGCCGGTTTCCTCACGACCTTCCTTCACGTTTTGAGAGCAGTAGTAATGAAATAAGTAGCATATACAACGTGTAACGTTAAATGCGCAAAACCTCAGACACCCCAACTGATTTTTAATTCAATTGAACTATTTCAGAGAGAAAATAAGTCATTAAAAAATTGTAAAGGTTTTATGTGCTGTTTCAGTTTTACTGGCCATTCTGATCGTTTCTTGCGTCTGCGACGACGCTTTACCGAGGGAGGAGTCGTGACCGGGCCGCTGCACCGCGCTGACATTGGCTTGCTTGACCTATTAATAAATAGACACGGCAACGTTTTTAATGAAGATTTTTTGAAAAATGTGACCTATATTAAAAAGTGGTTCAATTAATTCTGCTCGTTATTCTGATCAAACTATTTTCAGGTTTTGCGCATTTAAAGTTACACGTTGTATAGAATATGCAAACATAGAGTTGCCTAACTTTTTCTTATCAAGGCTGTAGGGTTGCTTAGTTTAAACAGGTGAATCGAAAATGTTACCTTCACCGATCGAGTAACCAAATAAACTTTTTATATCAAAATAAAGATGATTTTTTTGCGAATACGATGGTATAAGGTTGCCTATGAAAAACCTGTCAATAATCAGGATTATCTGTTACATTATTAATTAAAAATATCCTTGACAGGCCTGTTGGTCTAGTGGTCAGTGACCCTGCCTGCTATGCACAAGGTCGTGGGTTCGATTCCCACCTAGGACAAATGTTTGTGTGATGAGCTCGATCATTTATTCTTTGTCTGGGTGTAATTTATCTATAATATGTATGTATTTAGAAATATATATGTATATATGTTTATCAGTTCTCTAGTACTCATAGTACAAGCTCTGCTTAGTTTGGGACTAGATGGCGTTGTGTGAAAGTTGTGGAATATTATTATTTATTATTTATTATTATTATTTATATTATTATTATTATCACTAGGCAACCCATCACCGTTACTTTCATTAGCATATTTTATTATATAAAAAACACATTTCATCCGGTTACTCGATCGGTGAAGGTCATTCCTCTACGTTTCTTAGACTAAAACAACTTAGTAACTGCGCACACGCATGATATTCTTGTTTACACTCCCACCATTCATCGTTGGTTTATTCTGACTTCTTTTAATTTTCTTTCAATGTCAACCATCTTGTTTTTACGCGATGACGTCAGAAGCACTTCCTCTCAACACTCACATGTCGAGTTGTTTGCGTTGGGTTGAATTAATTTTATGTTTACGTTTTTGCGAGATGATAAATTGGCATGTTTTTCATTATTAGTTATCCTACGAACTCGTTATTTTTTTTTAAACGCAATTCCTCATCACTCGTTGGCGAATGAGTGCTAGACCGAAAAATAGTGTACAGACGCCAGCACATCAAGCTACCACAATCTGTCAGATTTCTTTAATAGATTTTCAACTTTATCGCTAAAGCATAAGGTTCAAAGTTGATTAGGAAAATCTGACAGTTTCGGGTAGCTTGATGTGCTGGCGTCTGTACCTAACATTGTGACCGGCACGATAAACTAGATGTTTTTTTTTACAGACTCCAAATTTTTACAGGGTGTTCTACTTGTATCGTGTAAATGGTACACCACAGACGACCTACAGTATTTGTCTCTCCTTCCCTTTTCAATCAATCCAAAGGTTGTCTTTAAAAGAACGCTCTTAGCGATAAGACCGCCCATTGTGTCACCCCTAGTAAAATTTCTATATTTATGTCTGTAATTTATATGGTGTACATAATAAAGAGTATTCCATTATTACTTAGCCACAAGCCGCTCTATAATATTACCCAGAAATAAAAACATATTGTAACAACCAAAAAAAAAAAATTCCATCGTAATGTACAGACGCCAGCACATCAAGCTACTACAATCTGTCAGATTTCTTTAATAGATTTTCAACTTTATCGCTAAAGCATAAGGTTCAAAGTTGATTGGGAAAATCTGACAGTTTCGGGTAGCTTGATGTGCTGGCGTCTGTACCAAGAGCGCATAACCCGCCAAGAGTTTCAATTCAATAACCGAACCGCAGACGAAATTAAAAAAAAAGAGCAATATCATAAGCATGTGTGCGTGGAACAGTATTTAAAACCGGACACCGGACGCGCCGTCTTTCCGTTAGATCAGCTGCTATTAGTAGCCTAGTGAAGTGCTTTATTTATCGATACTTTTCGGTTTTATTTTAGGGAAATAGTTGTTTCCGATTTGTAACATTTTTGACGTTTTCCGATCGTTATTTTTAATAGCGGTAGTAATAATTATGCGTTTCTAAGACTTGAACATTATAATGTGTTACGAAACTACAAGGAAATAGCAAATATATATGTTCTGAAACCTAAAACATACCTATTACGGTGCAGTTGTAGGTAAAATTTTCTTCAAATTGGACAGTTTATCAATATTATCGAGTGAGCGGCCAGGAATAGCACAGTTTCTTTTTTCTTGAAACTTTGCCGTGACACAAATTGATGGCGAATTCTTAGTATATTCTAGCTAGACTTGTATTGCCCGACGCCATTGACATCTCCAATTTATTTTGTTCACTTTTTTTTTGTAGGTGTTATATTGTACAGACACACATCAAGCCAATACAATCTGTCTGCCAGTGTAGCCTCCACCCGTTCGATTCCCACCTGATTATTGGGAATTGAATAAAAAACGGGTGTGTACCTTAAAAGTATATATTACTTTGAACCAAGCTGGTACAGCCGGAGGCACACAAAGATTTGTAAGGTCGTGGGTTACGGATGTCCGTTGTCACTCCTGCAGGGATAGGTACTCCCCTGTAGTTGCAGGTGAAACCCGCCGATGGCCGGAGATGGTAGTTGGCCGATGCTCAGTGATGTGCTGTACGGTGACGTCACTGCCAGGTGTCAAGGCGCGGCTGTCCGACTTGCTCAGCACCCCAGTTGCGCAGCGTAAAAGTGAAAGGACTATCTTCATAAGTATCAAACTTATGAAGATAGTCCTACACACCTTCAAAAGTTTGCATCTTCATCGCCAGTGTGTCTGTCAGTAAGTCACGGAACTGCTGTATTTAGATTAATGTGATACACCGCGTGTCACAGCCACGCGTCTAGGAGTGCGTAGTAAATAATGACTGGTATAAATAGATACCATACCTATGACATAAAAGAAAATTAAATCAGTATTGACATGTCTTGCGTGTGTACAATCAATTTATGACATGTGTTCATGAAATCTAAAAAATCTTTGACATATAAAAACCGTATTTGTACTGTCATGCCACAAGATAGAGCAACGGCAGCGACAACTTACGAGTTGTGGATCGTAGGTTCAAATCCAGACAGGCGTTTTACTTTGTGAAAATTATTTTAATTTGTGAATGGAAACGATGACCAATCTTTTGTTCATAGATGATAATGATGATGATGAATATGACTACCATAATATAAATGAATACTTAAATAATAAATAAAAACCATAATTTTTAAAATTATCTCAATAATTATATCATTGTAAATAATTTCTATCTATAACTTTTGATACGTAGATAATTTATAAGTTCACATAATTTTATAAGAATTGTTATTATTTTATTTTTTAAATTTTAATATTAGGTTAATACCATGTTGCTGTGCCCTAACAGGGTCCATAACCGTACTGTAGCTTGAAGCTTTATGTAACATCTTTATAAACATTATGGTATGCAAATAAATGAATATGAATATAAATTATTTCATCACTACTGCTCTCAAAACGGTGAACGAAAACATCGTGAGGATACCGGGCATGTCCTAGAAGCAAAAAAAATTCGAAAATATGTGGCATCTACCAACGCGCACAGGGCCCGCGTGGTGAATTACGGCCTACTCCCTCTCACTGAGAGTAGGCCTGTGTCCCAGCAGTGGGAACATCAGGGTGTCACATGAGGGTGACATAATATGTCTTGATCAAAGTCCTCTTTAAATTAATTAAGAAACAAAAAACACACGAGCGTAAGTGTGCATACACACGAACGACACGTTGTCGACGGTAGCCACCAATGCGTCGACGGGTGCTGATGGCTGCCGTCGACGCGTGTCGTCGCATGCAGTTGCCTTTAGAGTCGATGCGTGTCGCTCGTGTGTATGAGCACTTACATTTTCTCGTCCCTCCGCATTTAAAACGATTACAACACGACTGTGGCACGCAAACGTGACCGCCACGTGGTGTTAGTGCGTATTACTCTGATGTATACTACGCTACGATCTCTAGAGATAAAAATAAGTCACACTTGGCAGACTGCTGATTTAATGCTAAGGTGAGATGGATAATTACTGGAAAATGTGTTGAAGTATTGATAGACTAGCGACCCGCCCCGGCTTCGCACGGGTGCAATGGAGAAACACTGATAATTTTAGAGCCATTATTTCTCGTAAAAAGTATAGGATAAAAAATGGTTATTGTGGGTTATACCTAAGAGATAGACATATACCATCGCAGATTTTTTTGTAGACCTTTTTAAGGTGTACAATACTGTAGAACATTATTTTGATCTATCTCGACGGGTTCAGCCAGCGTTTACAATGTAAGCGCAAAAAAATGTGTTTATTTACGACATTACATTAGAAACCTCTAAAATTATCAGTGTTTCTCTACTATATTATGCATGTATTATACATATAAACCTTCCTCTTGAATCACTCTATCTATTAAAAAAAACAGCATCAAAATCCGTTGCGTAGTTTTAAAGATCTAAGCATATATAGGGACAGACAGACAGGGAAGCGACTTTGTTTTATACTATGTAGTGATGAATAACAGCTCAACCTTAAAGGTCGAATCAATCAATCGGCCTAGCCGTTTCCCAACATGTTGGGGTCGGCTTCCAGTCTAACCGGATGCAGCTGAATACCAGTATTTTACATGGAGTGACTGCCTATCTGACCTCCACAACCCAGTTACTGGATAGCGCGATACTCCTTGGCAAGACTGGTTGTCAGACTTTTTGGCCTACTGACTACCCGTAACGGCTGTCAAAGATCTAGAAATGACAGCCGGGACCAACGGCTTAACGTGTTTTCCGTGTCACGGAGGAGTCTCGATATGTAATGGATTGGACACCCATCCACGAACCGACCGCGGCATGCGTAGCTTAACTTTCGATCGACCCGTGCGGCTGTTATTATTTTGCCACGAGACCCTCCTTAAAATCGAAACCTATATAGTCAGCCCATCACTAATATCATAATAATGTACCTTTTTTTTGTAAACGTTATTTGCAATAAATTTATTATTATTATTAATAATCATTAAAACTTAATAAAAGTATATTTTCTTGCAATTTATTGTGTTACTTTTTAACGTAACAGCAGTCCGATTCTTAACACTTTATAAATACTCATTTAGAATCAAAAGAAATGTGATCTTATATCGATCAATCCAACACACACTTCGAACCGTAAATATCGAAACTTTACTACAACACTACCTCGACCCAACATCGAGATTAATTCACCGTAACAACTAAAAGTCGGTAAATTATCATAAATCACCGCTGCACGTCTCTACGGCGGACTTTCTCTAAATATATTCGTCTGGATGTGTAAACACGTGGATCTTGTGAATATTTATATTTAATTGAGGCACTGACCTTTACTTTGGCAGTGGTTGGCTTGAAACGTAAACATGGAAGGATAAAACCACGAAGTTTGCAGATTTTTTTTTTTTTTGCAAGATTTTTTTTTTAGTTTTATACTTTATGAAACGACAACAACAAGAAACACACTAACAACCAACATACAACAACAACCTTTCCAACAACTCCTTTATCTTTTTTCTTTTCTTTTTCTTTCCTTTCTTCCTTTTTCTTTCCTTTTACATTTTCTAGGCACTCCGATTTATCTATTAAACTATTGTCATTAAATTCTCAGCTAGTATTGTGCACTTGTGGAAGTGACGAATTCACAATACCTAAATATAATAAAATAAATAAATAAAAAAAATGTTTTTATTTTGAATGCACGTGTTTCTGAGACAAGTAAACCTATTTTTCTTTCTTTCTAAAACTTGACATTTTTGTTTGTGTATGTTTTAGTATACAACGTGTAACGTTAAATGCGCAAAACCTCAGACACCCCAACTGATTTTGAATTCAATTGACCTATTTCAGAGAGAAAATAAGTCATTAAAAAATTGTAAAGGTTTTATGTGCTGTTTTAGTTTTACTGGCCATTCTGATCGTTTCTTGCGTCTGCGACGACGCTTTAACGAGGGAGGAGTCGTCACCGGGCCGCTGCGCCGCGCTGACATTGGCTTGCTTGACCTATTAATAAATAGACACGGCAACGTTTTTAATGAAGATTTTTTGAAAAATGTGACCTATATTAAAAAGTGGTTCAATTAATTCTGCTCATTATTCTGATTAAACTATTTTCAGGTTTTGCGCATTTAACGTTACACGTTGTATAAGCCGTTGAAATTCCATAACAATAAATAAATAAGGTATTCAATAAATTCAAACAGAATACTATTTGGAAAACATTTCTTACTTAATTTTTTTATTATGAAAAACCGTAATTAGGTACTCATTCGAAAGCAACGCTACCTTCTATCGATACCTATGCGTCTAACAATAAATCACTATAGCACATCTATACACAGACTACTTTCCTTGCGCGCGCGCAACAATTTGGTTATATTTAGTCAAGACACTGACCTTTGCTTTTATGGATGCAAGCGTCTGTTTTTGTTCTAAATGTACTTCTTTTATTAGGGACTTGTGGCTAAGGAATAACAGCCGTTACAGTCGATCGGTAAGGTTAAGCAAGCCGTGCCGAGGTCGATACGTGGATTGGTGACCATCCATAACATGCCGAGACCGATTCATCAGCTGGTCGGCTGTCATCATTTGTACAGACGCCAGCACATCAAGCTACTACAATCAGTCAGATTTCTTTAATAGATTTTCAACTTTATCGCTAAAGCATAAGGTTCAAAGTTGAATGGGAAAATCTGACAGTTTCGGGTAGCTTGATGTGCTAGCGTCTGTACATCATTGATAGTTGTTACGGGTAGTCAGAAGCACGTAAGTGTAACTACCAGTCTTACCAAGGGGTATCGTGTTACCCAGGGACTAGGTTGTGGAGGTCAATTAGGCAGTCGCTCCATGTAAAATACTAATAATCAGCTGCATCAGGTAAGGTCGCTGACACGCAAGCATGTAAGCTGACCGCAATATAGTTGGGAAAAGGCTGAGCAGGTGAAGATATTTTGATTTTATTCATGTTACCAACATCACGTCTGTATTAACTGATTTACTGAACGGTGTGCCTCCCCATCTTATAAAAATTAAATATGATAGTTTACGTTCAAAATTTTGAGAAATAAGCGACGAAAAAAATTTTTTAAAGATCTGTTTTACGATCTTTTATCGAGATTTTTTTTGTTTTTTAGTAAATATTTTTGAATAAAACTTTTCTTTGAACATTTGAGAATAAAAACTTTTTTTTGGCTTGTAGTATTTACAGACGCCAGCACATCAAGCTACCCTAAATTGTCAAATTTTCCCAATCAACATTGAACCTAATACTAATAGCGATAAAGTTGAAAATCTTTTAAAGAAATTTGACAGATTGTAGTAGCTTGATATGCTGGCGTCTGTGCCAATACGCCTAACTGTGCGACAAAAAACTGAGCGTTTTACGACGTTCTACGTTTAGGCAGTGCCTTAATTTACACTAGTATCAAGTGGAATTTTATTTAAATGGTACAAACGTCAAATTGAAACAAGGTTGCAAACCGATTTTAATAACCAATTATAAATTACTGAACGGTTGCCAATATTAATACCGTCTACGACCTTGCTGAGTTTTATTTACTCCATTCTTCCATTCCACTCCACTCTTATGTAATATCATGAAGATAGAATTAAGGCCCCTCGCCCACGGCGACTGTTTGTAGCGATGCCGTCGCGCGTTTCGTAAACGCGCGACAGCATCACTCCTAACGCGCGTTAGTCGCATTTGCAACGCTACAGAAGCGATGCCAACGCGCCACAGCATCGCGACTGTATCGATGAAAACGCGCGACCGTGTCGGACGACATTGGGGAGAGAACGGAGGGAAGGTGGCGCGTGAGTGGAGATGTGGAGAACCGAGCATCAGTGCAACACAGACAGGTCGAGAGAACGTGACTAATGTTGCCTCAACGGAGTCCATCTTGCAACTGTGGCATTTTTGTGCCGTTATTGAATCGCGTTTGCATCGCGACAGTATCGCGTTTACATCGCGACTGTGAATCGTGGTGTGGGCGAGGGCAAACAGCTAGCGACCGCATCGCGACTGTATCGATGCGAACGCGCGAGAGCATCGCTACAAAAAGTCGCCGAGGGCGAGGAGTTAGGCCCCTCGCCCACGGCGACTTTTTGTAGCGATTCTGTCGCGCGCTCGCATCGATACAGTTGCGATTCGGCCGCCAGCTGTTTGCCCTCGCCCACACCACGATTCTCAGTCGCGATGCAAACGGGATACTGTCACGCTTCTGTCGCGATGCAAATGCGATTCAGTAACGACACAAAAATGCCACAGTTGCAAGATGGACTTCGTTGAGGCAACATTAGCCACGTTGTCTTTGGTGCTGCTTTTACAGCACTCTCGACCTGTCTGTGTTGCACTGATGCTCGGTTCTCCACATCTCCACTCACGCACCGCCCTCCCTCCGTTTTCTCCCCGATGTCGTCCGAAACGGTCGCGCGTTTACATCGATATAGTCGCGATGCTGTAGCGCGTTTGCATCGCTTTCGTAGCGCGTTGCAAATGCGACTAACGTGCGTTAGTAGTGATGCTGTCGCGCGTTTACGAGATGCGCGACAGCATCGCTACAAAAAGTCGCCGAGGGCGAGGAGTAACATGTAAGAACAGCCCGTATTTTCAAAGAGCTAGGAAGAGGTGTACACCTCCATAACTATACTCTGTATCTGTACTAACAATAAACCTGAACAGTTTGTTTGTTTGTATGAACGCGCTAATCTCTGGAACTTTCAGACGGATTTGAAAAAATCTCAAAACTTTCCTCTCGACATTTTCCACTCGAAGTGTACATACGTTACTAAAACTATCATAAATTATCACTAAAATGTTTTCATTACGAGACGGTTACACAATACTGATATTTCAGCTACATGACATACATCGGCAATGCCAAGTTTTTTTACGTAAAATACCTGTGTGATAATAATAGACGGCAATTAGTTCTGTGTGGCTCAAAACTGTCTCACTGTTCTGTTGGTGTACTCAAAACTGTCTCACTGTTCTGTTGGTGTACTCAAAACTGTCTCACTGTTCTGTTGATGTACTCAAAACTGTCTCACTGTTCTGTTGGTGTACAACCAAATAGCTGTAGCACCGATAGCATTATGGGTAAACGGTTTTACTTCTCGTCTATCACATTTGAAGAACTGATGAGGTCGGCGTTGCCTTTCCCACTAATCTGAGAAGAAATGCCGAAACAAACTCGGAGGTCATAGTCTCTTTTAAAATCCAGACATAATCTTGGTTATGACTTAATGAGGACCATCTTGATAGTGTCTGAAATGGTATTTTGAAGAAAGAACCACACAGATTTGAGTGGAACTGTACAGTCAGTGCGCGCATTTGTCGGTAATGATGCAGCTCAACTCATAACTGAAGGAGCTCAACGACTCGACGGACAATACCAAAGAAAGAACATTTGGTTTGGCCGCATAAACAACTCAAAATGCCAGACCATCATTAAAACTAACTGAGAAGGAAAAACAATGACCCACATAGTCCTCATATTTACAATAATTAAAATAAATAATACTTGACAAAGTAAATTCATGACAAGACGTGCCGGTCGATTCTGGAAAAATCTCACCGTTATAACTAAGGTGGATTGAGCTTAGAGTGAGCTGTGAGTCATGCTGATGCCCCTAGCATCAGCATGACTCACAGCACATTGACACTATTGACGACTCACTCCACGCACACTTCACCCAAGTTTTCACGGTGAGACTGTTCTTGAGTTGAGACCGTGAATCGGCAAGACGTAAGGTAGGGCGCTCTCATAGACAATAGAGGATGGACTGCGCGATCCACTCAGAAAATTGTCCACTTTGTTAGAAAGGGACAGTGCGATGATACTCCCCTGCTCTGTCTCTCTCTGTAGGTTTGTAGTTCTGATCCGCACCTGCAGAGTTGTGACGTGGACCAATCAGAATTTTAGAAAGAGATAACAACAGGGGAGTATCCGATAGCCGTCTCTCTCACACGTTTTCTGAACCTAATTTAACCCTCTATGACTCATAAGCTGGGATTTATTTGATTTTTTGGATTAGAGAAGATTACAAAAAAATAAAATACACGTGTTTCTGGATTTTCATTATTTTTAATTATTTGGGAAGAAAATTACAAAAATTGCAACAATCACTTTTACCAACAAAAACAAAATAAAATATGAAAGTGTTGAAAAATAACGTTACAAAATAAAGTTCAAACACTCACCTCTCCAATTTATCAATATAATACACAAGACACGAGCAGAACAATTTTTTATATATTTTTTAAATCACAGTGAACCGCCACGTTTCGTGCCTAAATACCAACTGTCGTAACACAAATCTCAATTTGTAACAAGAAGCGCCGTCTAGTCGTATTTTTTGGTACTAGTTCATTAGTTCGGAGTGTAGACTACGAGTTACAGTGCGCGATTACGTTATGAAATCAATTATTTTAAATTTCGAAGCGTTTGTACGGTATGTTACCTACAGTCTACACTGAGCTATAAAGGGTTAATTACTGCTAGGATAGGGATTGCACAATCCATCCTCTATGTCTATGGGCGCTTTACAGGCATGTGGAACGACAATCTTCACGGTGTGGCCGGTAGCAGCTGGATGACGTGCGATTGGAGAGTCCTATGTCCAGCAGTGGACTGTTGTAGGTTGACACTGGCGCTGATTCCCTTGTTCACAAAAGAAACTAAATTTAAGTTCAATGCATCTTTTTCTTTCTATTTCATTAAGAAAAGGACAGAAGATAAATATTAGTTTATTTCTGACAAATTAGTCAGCGCCTGACGTAAATAGACGTATTTTTAGTAGCCAGTTTTTTAATCACGTCTTTTTTTTATATATAAAAAACGTTGCCCCACTCTAGGAATTTCTCCTGTATTGTGGGTGCGTTTACAAACATTTAAACTCACATAGAGAAATAGGCAGACCCGGAACAACTTCTTGTAGGTCATACAAATATTTGTTCCGTGCGGGAATCGAACCCGCGACACGCAGTGCTGCAGTCATTCGCTTAACCACTACGCCAATGGTGCCGTCAAAATTTATCTATGGAGTATCTTAATTTCCAGGCCACATGTCTGTAAAATTTCATAACGATCGCTTCAGTGGTTTAGGCGTGGAAATGTAACACACAAACTGACAGAGTAAATTTCATACTTATTTACAGGTTGAAATTGAAAACATGCGACAAATCGAAATGAGAGATTGTACTCATCATTGTGAACAACTTTTACTATGAGATAAAACCTGAAATCGCGAAAAAAAAATCAGCTGTTCCCTACATTTATGTTCGCATAACTCGTCAAAATGTAGGGAACAGCTGATTTTTTTTTCGCAATTTCAGGTTTGGTCCCGTGGTAATAGTTGTTCATAATGATGAGTACAATCTCCCATTTCGATTTGTCGCATGTTTTCAATTTCACCCTGTATATGTACAGACGCCAGCACATCAAGCTACCCGAAACTGTCAGATTTTCCCAATCAACTTTGAACCTTACATTCTAGACATAAAGTTGAAAATATATTAAAGAAATCTGACACATTGTAGTAGCTTGATGTGCTGGCGTCTGTACCATTAGTACGGATTCAATTAAAGACTGCTTCGTTAATCTAAACGTTACTGCTGAGCAGCATGAGGTCCTGCTGGCTAATTGCGTAACACACGACAATGGGTTTCATTTTGACAGTTCAACAACATTCATTGCGTTATTTACGTTGTTGAGCAGACAAATTTTTCGAACATATGGAGCAATGGATTAGCAATATGCTTCAAAATGATTCAAATTGAGAGTAATAGTGTGTTACGCAATTAGGGTGCTTGGTTCAATTCCCAGGACGGACAGAGTGTTACTGGGTTTTTCATCTGGGATTTCTGGGACAAAGTGTTACTGGGTTTTTCATCTGGGATTTCTGGGACAAAGTGTTACTGGGTTTTTCATCTGGGATTTCTGGGACAAAGTGTTGCTGGGTTTTTCATCTGGGCTTTCTGGGACAAAGTGTTACTGGGTTTTTCATCTGGGATTTCTGCGTAACAGCGTGGAGTCTGGATTTGTTCCTGGTGGAAGGGAATAGTTTAGCCCCCCATTATATGAGGTGTGCAACGTTTGAAATATTAACAAAAGTTCTACTGATTATATGTCCTACGGATTATTATCATCATCTGCCTAGCCTTTTCCCAACTTAGGCAGTCCTGTTGGTCTAGTGGTCAGTGTTCAGTCCCTGACTACTATACGCAAGGTCGTGGGTTCGATTCCCACCCAGGACAAATGTTAATTACTTTGCATACCTTGTATTGTATTCAGTCAAGTATTTTCTAACTGAACAGACAGCTGTGCTGCTGGGGAGTTTGTTGCGCCACTTCTTCTTCCCAGCGAAAGCACAAGGAAGTGGTGACGGGCGGGCGTTTTGGGGGACTGTCTTTTGTAATTTTGACGTTCGAAAAGTGCTGATTCTCAGCCAAGTTTGAATAAATGACTTTTGATTTGATTTGATTTGAAACGTTTGTGTGATGAGCACGAACATTTGTTCTTTGTCAGGGTGTAATTTATCTATAATATGTATGTATTTCGAAATATATATGTACGTTTATCAGTTGTCTAGTACTCATAGCACAAGCTCTGCTTAGTTTGGGACTAGATGGCGTTGTGTGAAAGTTGTGGAATATTATATTATAAAACTATGTTGGGGTCGGCTTCCAGTCTAACCGGATGCAGCTGAATACCAGTATTTTACATGGAGCGACTGCCTATCTGACCTCCACAATCCAGTGACTGGGTAATACGATACCCCTAGGTAAGTCTGGTTGTCAGACTTTCGGGCTACTGACGACCCGTAACGACTGTCAAAGATCTACGAATGACAGCCGGGACCAACGGCTTAATGTGCTTTCCGAGGCACGGAGGGGTCTCGGTATGTAAAGATGGGCACCCATCCACAGACCAACCGCGGCAAGCGTAGCCTAACCTGATCGATCGACCTGTGCGGTTGTTATTATTTAGCCACGGGCCCCTCATAATAATGATTATATGATATAATTTCATTTAATATACTTTTTTTTTAATATAGCGATGAAATGATATAATTTAATTTTACCTAATCTTATATGGTTTAATGAACATTTTCTATAATGCACATTTCAATCAATATTCAGCAGTGCTATTCTGTAAAAATCTCACCATGAAACCACGTAAAGTGAGCGGGAAGAGAGCTCTGTCATTCCGTAATGGTAGACCGTATTGACTCTATTAAGTGCTCAATTCACTTATGATTTCACGGTGAGATTTTTACAGAATCGACCGGCTGTTACCATAATATTCAAAAACTATATACATATAAGTAGCGTTTAATATTTGTGCTTCAAATTCACATCGAACCTCACTCAAGTGACAACAACTGTGATAAGAGGGTGCATTGTGAAAGTTGGCAACGTCGCAAATAGCTGTCAAATATTTCGCTGTTTTTATTCATTTATATTACTATACAAGGTGTAACTTAAATAACGCACAACCTCTTAAGGGGTCATTGTACTCATCATTATGAACAACTTTTACTATGGGACCAAACCTGAAATCGCGAAAAAAAAATCAGCTGTTCCCTACATTTATGTTCGCATAACTCGTCAAAATGTAGGGAACAGCTGATTTTTTTTTCGCGATTTCCAGTTTGGTCCCATAGTAAAAGTTGTTCATAATGATGAGTACAATGACCCCTTAATAGGTTGTGCGTTATTTGTGTTACACCATGTATAGTTATGAAATATCACTCTGTAGTGAGCAAAAATATTAATAAGCACTAGCGACCCACCCCGGCTTCGCACGGGTGCAATGGAGAAACACTGATAATTTTAGAGCCATTATTTCTCGTAAAAGGTATAAGATAAAAAATGGTTATTGTGGGTTATCCCTAAGAGATAGACATATACCATCGCGGACTTTTTTGTAGACCTTTTTAAGGTGTACAATACTGTAGTACATTATTTTGATCTATCTCGACGGGTTCAGCCAGCGTTTACAATGTAAGCTCAAAAAATGTGTTTATTTACAACATTATAGTAGTAAATTATCAGTGTTTCTCTACTATATTATGCATGTATTATACATATAAACCTTCATCTTGAATCACTCTGTCTATTAAAAAAAACTGCATCAAAATCCGTTGCGTAGTTTTAAAGATTTAGCTAAGCATATATAGGGACAGACAGACAGGGAAGCGACTTTGTTTTATACTATGTAGTGATATGTAGTTATGAAATATCACTCTGTAGTGAGCAAAAATATTAATAAGCATTTGCCACACGAGAGAGCATTGGTGGTTCAGTGGTAACGGCCGCGCCTTACGAGTTGTAGGTCGTAGGTTCGTACCCAGACAGGCGCTTTACTTTGTGTTAATTATTTCATCGCCACTGCTCTCAAAACGGTGAAGGAAAACATCGTGAGGAGACCGCCTTTTTATTTTATCATGTTTAGATATCGATACCCATCAATCACGTCTACAGCCGTTCAAAATCAAAATCAAAATCAAAAGTCATTTATTCAAACTAGGCTGAGAATCAGCACTTTTCGAACGTCAAAATTACAAAAGACAGTCCCCCAAAACGCCCGCCCTTCACCACTTCCTAGTGCTTTCGCTGGGAAGAAGAAGTGGCGCAACAAACTCCCCAGCAGCACAGCTGTCTGTTCAGTTAGAAAATACTTGACTGAATACAATACAAGGTATGCAAAGCAATTAACATTACAAGACACTTTCAAGACACGTTCGATTCTGTAACCATCTCACCGTGAAAGCTTGGGTGAAGTGAGCGTGGAGTGAGCTGTCATTCGCTAGGGATTAACACTATTAAGTGTTCACTTCACTTATGATTTCACGGTGAGATTTTACAGAATCGACCGGCAGAGTTTCGATAACTAATTTAATTTGACCCTGTATAAGTATATTTTCTTGTAAAATTCTTAAGGCTGAAATATACAGTAGATATACAAAAGTCTGCACGAACACTACACATAAAATCAATCTATTCGTTAATTATTAAACTTTTACCCACAATATATCGTTTCTGTTTGTAAGTTTTTCGCCAAAACATCTCCGCAATGTTGAAACATTTAGTTAGAAGTACCAGGAGCCTATAAATTAGAAAGAGTGTTTATAAGTACTGATCGGCAAAGAGAATAAAGTAGCAGGCAATGTACTCGCAGTTTATAGGATGAAATTGAATCGGTGCGCCAAATCGAAATAATTCATTCAACGTGTTATAAAGAAAATTTAGAGCATGTCCTTGAACAGCGATTCGACAATGTCGTCGCGCGCCCTTTTTTCCTTAGGAACGGTCACAATTAAGTAAATGACCGTGCTAGTTCAATGTGTCAAAGTAAAAAGAAATACTGTACAAAGGCGTGATGCAGAGACAAAATATGGCAGGTGCAACATAGGGGATAGATGCTAGGAAATGACTTTAAAATACACGAATCAATAATTGCATGACACAGTTACCGACAAACCTTACGCAACCATTTAAACAAACGCACATTTACTTATTAAACCGTCAATCAAATGAAAAAAAAATCAAAACAGACGCCGCGCTGCACTAAACCAACCGCAAAACATATACATATGGTCTCAATAAACTATCCTTTACAGTAATTCACCGAACAGTCGGTGGGACATTGCCGCGGCCGGCGGTCATGACAACACACGATCGACATGTTTAATTTCTTCAAGAGGAAAGGCGGGAAGCCCGAGGCCGCGCCGGCAACAGCCGACGACGCCCGAAAATTCCCGAGCCCCGACCAAACAAAATTAACATCAGTTACCGCGCGCGCGCAACGAAACGACACAGAGCACGAAAAATTCAATACACTACGGAAAGATGTAGTGAATTTATTATTACCTGAAACTGATTACAACAACCAGAAAACTGGCGTCGGTGCCATACTGCAGATTATGGCGGGGAAAAGGAAGAGAGGCAAACGGAGGAACGTGCGAACAGAGTCTTGCAGAATGAGCCCCATGAAAGAGACAAATGTATTGCAAAGGAGCAACTCTGATCGGAAGGCGAATGACGTAGTCGTTCCCACACAAGCCAGAAATACATCAGACGATGCGGACTTCGTTAAAGCTTTGGTACTGCAGAAATATTCTAAGAGCAACGAAAACAAGGAACACGTGTCCCTAGTGTACGTTAACGAACCTGATTTGGAAGAAAAAAAACATGCGGAGGCATTACTACGGGAGATCGCGCGCACTATAGACTGTACCGTCGACAAATTAAATGAAAGCAAACAAATGGGAGGTACTGACAGCAAGATCGATAGGAGTGAGCCTCTATACGAAAGTATCGACGAACGAAATCTAAATTATAGAAATGAATTGAAAGGCGAATTGGATAAACTATTAACCACAGATGGGGACACTAATAGTTTGGAACCTGATGGTGACTCACCGGGGATATCGAAGAAATCCAACTTGAAACCTCCGAGATCTGACACTGAAGGATGTTCTGACGACGACCGGTCTGACAGCGGGAAGAAAAGAGTTACGTTCAGAAAGCACATAGTCTTCGACGATGGAGAGCAACAAACCGACGAAGAAATCTGCTCCTCATTCGAATCCATTTCCTCGGAAGATGAGGAATTTCTCGAAGATGCTGACGACATTATCTTCGCTGATAACACAACAGTTATCAACGTAAATGATTGTGACAATGACAGTGAGACAGTAACAATAAAAGTGGAAAGTCCAGAAACTTTGAAAAGAATCTCTAGTGATAATAGTGACAGTGGTTTTATTGAAATAGGAGATAGGAGTGAAGTGACTGACAAACTAGAGGACTGTGGGGAGAGTGAGAGTGAGAGTGACGCAGAAGTGTCCGGGAGTGAGACTGAAGAAGAGATTATAGAGGAGATTATAGAAGAAACCGTTGTCAGTGAGCCGTTCGTCCTTGCAAGCGAGGATAAACCATTGGATGAGCAGTAAGTAGTTTTAATTTTTATTTTTAATCTCTGAATATAAACATCCCAGTGGCGGACTAAGCCTGCCGAGGGCCCGGGGCGGTAAAACAAAATGAGGCCCCCAAGGTAAAACAAAATGAACTACTACTTACTAAAAATATTTTTACCTTGTTTAGGATTTATTAAAAAGTACTTCTTAAGATTTGTGCCCCCGCTGGACCAGGGGCCCGGAGCGGACCACCCCTGACCCCCCTCCTTAGTCCGCCAGTGAAACATCCATACTTTTTTTCGTTTAATAGAGTTGTTAAAAGTTACAACAGGACAGATAGACAGGAGGTAGAGTCTTCCTGTCTGGGGCCGCGTGCTGGATTACAGTCCACTCCTTCTTACAGAGAAGATACCTGAGTCCCAGCAGTGATAACAGTATCGGCTAGTGATAAGTGGCCTTCAGCGTACTAATAACCGAATTGAACCGGTCATTTCAAAAACCACTTAATTCACAAAATTATAATTTTTCAGAAATCAATAAAAACTGTATCATACACAAACAAATGAGTTTTAAAGGACTTTTTTATGTTTAATTTAGTATTTGAGTAGTAAAAAATTTAAATAGCGTATAACCTTTACAGTTTATTAATAAAAATAATGAAAAAAACCTGAAAAATAGTTCTCGACTTATGTTGTTTTAGCAAGAAATAGGGTCAGTGGTATATAATTTAACCAAAACAATCGTAGTAATCATATTTTTTATTGCTTATAATTAAGAATTACACTTAAAAATAATCTTATCAACATTTTACATGTATTAATTTGTCATGTTTTAATATCTTTATGGTACATAGTCACTTCATATTCTCCATCATTCTCATCTGCATTATCTTCAACATTTGCAGTTGACCAGCTAAAAATATTGTTATAAAATGGCATATGCTCTTCCAGAATGCTATCTTGAACTTGTTTTAAATCATTATATACAATGAACGTCTTTCACGCGGTATTATTAAAAGAGGAAGGAATGTATTGACATAAGTTGTTTTTACCCAGAATACGCATCTACCTTTGAGGAACCATTTTCAGCAAAAAAAAGCATTTTGGAAAAAATGTGACTTAAGTGGTTTTTGAAATGACCGATTCAATTGTTTGTGTCTTTCCATCTGCTAATCAAACTCAAACTCAAAGCATTTATTACAAATAAACCAATTGCAGACTCTTTTGAATTATCAAGGGGTAGGTCAGTCAAAAGAGATGAAGCAAGCATAGTAGTTATCTATGAAGAAATCTACGGGCAAGAAACTCCACGGACACTTCTTTTCTAACTCTCTCTAATCTCAGAAACAGCGAGTTACGAGTTTACAACCGTGCGATTCTGTAACCGTCTCACCGTGAAAACTTGGGTGAAGGGAGCGTGGAGTGAGCTGTCAGTGTCATCCCACCTGATACTAGGGATTGAGCAAGCATACGTTTACAATCATAATCGAGATTTTATTAATATTTTTATGCTATAAGTATCAAAAAACTTATACTTATGTTACTATTTTGTGGGGTTTTAATCTAGGAAAAAAAGACTTCACAAAAGAAAGTCCTATATAAGGACTTTCTTTTTTGAAGTTTCTGTTTTGCTATTTTATTTTAAAACCACACAAAATGGTAATGTTTTGACAACTACAGTACTAGTTTTAAAATGATATAAAATTATCAATAGAATTAGCATAAAAAATATTATTAAAATCTCGATTATGATTGTAAATGTTTGCTTGGTCAATCCCTAGCATCAGTGGGATGACACTGACAGCTCACTCCACGCAAGTTTTCACGGTGAGATTTTTACAGAATCGACATGCTGTAGTGAGATATATTCTACAGAGTTCAATTCGAACCTCTCTCAAGTGAGCGCACACAATTCGAAAGCGAACTCATTTGTTTTTAAAGTAAATCATCGCGGATTCACAACGAGATACCGCTCAAAATATGAAGTGATGTCTACATAAGTCTACCATTTTATCTCTTGACACATGACATATAACTTCTAATGGAGACACGACACTGCCAAGATACGAAACATGCGACATTAGATACTAGTAATCATCATCAGCCTAGCCTTTTCCCAACTATGTTGGGGTCGGCTTCCAGTCTAACCGGATGCAGCTGAATACCAGTATTTTGCATGGGGCGACTGCCTATCTGACCTCCACAACCCAGTTACAGGGTAATACGATACTTCTTGGTAAGACTGGTTGTCAGATTTTCGGGCTTCTGACTACCCGTAACGACTGTCAAAAATCTACGAATGACAGCCGGGACCAACGGCTTAATGTGCTTTCCGAGGCACGGAGGGGTCTCGGTATGTAAAGATGGTCCCCCATCCATAGACCAACCGCGGCAAGCGTAGCTTAACCTGATCGATCGACCTGTGCGGCTGTTATTATTTAGCCACGGGCCCCTCTTAATCCTTTAAACTATAATATATTAATTATAGAAATCTGTTAATTGTCTAATTAATTAATTCAATGAGAAACAAGAAAATGAAGTCTTGCAATAAACAAAGGAACTTAAACGCAATTATTAATAGTCTGCGATGACAAATCTTGGCTGAACATTAGCTGTACGTGACTTCGTACGCACTTAATTTAAAAAAAAAAAAACTAAAACGCATATCAAAAAGCATGTTTGGATGTGTGTCAATATTGATTTATTAGACTCGTGTGCATTCGATTACCATTAAATAAATAAACCGGTTAATTCAGGAGCTTGAAGTGAGCTGTCATTCCACCTGATGCTAGGATTGACACTATTGACAGCTCACTTCACCTAAGTTTTCACGAAGAGATCAGTAGCGCTAAAAATGGTGAAGGAAAAGATCTTAGAACCAAAAATTCGAAGATTGGTGACATCTTCCAACCCGCATTGTGCTCGCGTAGTGGATTACGGCCCACTCTCTCTCAACTGAGAGGAGGCCTGTGTCCCAGGAGTGAGAACATTATAGGTTTTTTATGCTATAATATGCTGGTTGATGTCACTGATGTTACGGTTACATGGTCGCGTTGTGCGAGAGAGAACCCACGAAGTGTAGTTGGCGTTACAACATACGGACACAGTTTTTCTATGACATTTCTTCCGATACCCTCTTTACAGTATATTAAATCTCTTTGGTAGGAGAATAGTAGGATTCATTAAAAGGTCGCTAAATTGCTTAAAACAAAAAATTTGCAAATTCGTCTATACAGCGTGTAACGGAAGGGGGGTATCAACCCTGAAGGAGGTGAATGTGCTCATGAAACTCAACAACTTTCCCCAAAGAACATAGGTCGAAATATGAAAAAAAAATTTGGCCCTCCCTTACAAAACTGACTACCAGCTGATTGATTTACTATGGGAGGGCCAAATTTTTTTTTCATATTTCGACCTATGTTCTTTGGGGAAAGTTGTTGAGTTTCATGAGCACATTCACCTCCTTCAGGGTTGATACCCCCTTTCCGTTACACGCTGTATATTGTTTTTTTTTTTTATTATTATGATAACCCGTGGACATTGTTGTGGGTTACATTATTAGCAAAATGCAAATATTCTTATACTAGCTTTAAGTTTTATAATGTAACTGTTTGCTATTCCTCTTAATAACAATAAAATAACGTTTCAAGTTCCTTCATGACACACATAATAGATATCTGAGGTCATCGGAAAACCTGAGACTAGAGATGCCGATGCATTCCACCAGTTTCTATGATAAATCTTTTACTGTTCAAGCAGTACGCTTATGGCATGACTTGCCCGTGTCGGTAAGGCGTGCTCAATCTTTATCCACTTTTAAAATTATGATAAAAAATCACTTCCTCTCTCCTTAAACAACACCATTATATTTTCTTTACTCCTGTTTCATGTCTATTGTTATATGTATATATTTATTTAGATTGGTATAATATACTTTATGTATGTATTTATTTTATCGTGTAAATAGTACACCACAGACTACCTACAATATTTGTCTCTCCTTCCCTTTTCAATCCATCCAAAGGTTGTCTTTAAAAGATCGCTCTTAGCGATAAGACCGCCCATTGTGTCACCCTTTGTAAAATTTCTATATTTATGTCTGTAATCTATATGGTGTACATAATAAAGAGTATTCTATTCTATTCTATTCTAACTGAAAAATTGGTTGTCATGGTATGAGCATGTGATTCCTTGGCGTCCACAACCAGAACATTTGGGACCCGCCGACGTATCCCAAGGCCTCCTGAACTTAAAAACTCTTATATATTATCGGCAGGGAGAGTGTTTAGCCCTTCATTATTTGGAAAAAACGATTTTAACCTGAGAGTTGACGTTTTAACCGCAGAGATAACACAGAAACATGCAGTGGCAATCGAAGGCATTTTGACAGTTCGCCCGCGTTCATTACGTTACTTACGTTTGTTGAGCAGACGATTTTTTAAAACCTATGAAGCAATGTATTAGCAATATCCTTCAAATTCGAAAGCGTGTTAAACAATTGGGTAGTTGCATGATATTGAATACTATATTTTCTAGTAGATAATATATCCACACATGTAATACAATAATAGAATTCGAAATCAAATTTGAAATCGGTCGAAAAATAAAAAACTTATAACTTATAGAAACTTTTTGTCTATCTCTTTCTCGCAAAACGAAGTTTTGCATGTAATTTATATGGCGATACTGAACTATGACGTCACAATTCAGTATTTCCCTCTCTGTCTAATTGAGAGTTTTGAACGCTCATATCTTTTCAATTTTTCAAAAATATTAAAAAACTGTTTATACCAAGCTATTAGTGAGGTAAAAAAGCTTCAATTTAAATAATAAAAAAAAATTAGTCAACTCGCGGATTAGGGTGCAGCGTAACTATTTACAACCCTCAGACGGGTTATCGTATCGAAAATGACACATTTCGATAAACCGATTTCCCTTGCCCCGACACCAAACAACTGTCGTCTATTTGATTTAAACTGACAACATTTTCGGGATCTGGACTTGTAAACAGCGTTTAAAAGACTCCTGCGATAACATTGATTGATGTTCGATACAGTACGGAAGCGTATCGAGTGTTTGTTGCTTAATGCAGGTTTCCTCACGAAGTTTTCCTTCACTGATGTCAGCGATGTCCAATACAACTTGTAACGTTAAATGCGCAAAACCTGAAAATAGTTTGATCAGAATAACGAGCAGAATTAATTGAACCACTTTTTAATATAGCTCACATTTTTCAAAAAATCTTCATTAAAAACGTTGCCGTGTCTATTTATTAATAGGTCAAGCAACCCAATGTCAGCGCGGCGCGGCGCGCGGCCCGGTGTCGACTCCTCCCTCGATAAAGCGTCGTCGCAGACGCAAGAAACGATTAGAATGGCCAGTAAAACTAAAACAGCACATAAAACCTTAATAATTTTTTTAATGACTTATTTTCTCTCTGAAATAGGTCAATTGAATTAAAAATCAGTTGGGGTGTCTTAGGTTTTGCGCATTTAACGTTACACGTTGTATAAACTTAGAAAGTACTACAGAAGATATTTCATATTCTAGAATTCTATTAGTTTACGTTTTCCTAGATCCGCAATTCTCCGCTTCTTTACACTCAAACGCACAGACTGCGTAAATATGCACTGACACGGCTAATCAATTGTACAGACGCCAGCACATCAAGCTACTACAATCTGTCAGATTCCTTTAATAGATTTTCAACTTTATCGATAAAGTATAAGGTTCAAAGTTGATTGGGAAAATCTGACAGTTTCGGGTAGCTTGATGTGCTGGCGTCTGTACAAATCTTGGCAATTAAGATTAAATATGACGAAATCACCACTGCTCTCAAAATGGTGAAGGAAAACATCGTGAGAACACCGGCATGTCCTAGAACCAAAAATTCGAAGACATGTGACATCTACCAACCCGCACTGGGGCCGCGTGGTGGGTTACAGCCTACTAACCCCCACAAAGAGGAGGCGTGTGTCCCAGTAGTGGGAACATTATAGGCAGATTATGAAGCTTGGGATAATTGGAAAGAGTAGATGCAATACCATTTCTGTCTACGATTACCTATTTTACCCTGGCGTGGTGTGTAATTACGAATATTCTGGCCCCTGAATACATACTTAGCAGGGCCCGATCTAGGGGGGGACGAGCCGGGCATTTGCCCAGAGCGGCAAAATGAGGGGCGACAAAATTGACTTATTCCTACCTTCCAACCAAGTCCCATTAGGCATTCACCACCCACCCAGGTTGGCAGGTTGGAAGTTGAGAATGTTATGTGCCACCTTCCTACCTAATTTAGGCCGTAAGCGTATTTCAAACGCGCAGACGACGCGCAGATGACTCGCGTATACGCGCTTCAAACGAGATTCGAACGCAACCTTATAACCTATGCACACGGCGCGATCTTGAATCCCGAAAATCAATCATAAAATTCGATCCATTCAGTAGTTTCTGTGAAATTCTTTGAAAGACATACATTGTATTATTGTATACTTACAAACGTAAGAACACTCAACCCCAACTTTCGTATAGGTACTTCTTCAGAAGGCCCAATAGACTGACGTGAATATGATAGGTATAATCCCAACAATATCATATATTTTATGTACTTATATACTTAACATCCCCCAACATAACAAGCTCATGACTTATATGGTGTTAGTGTATGTAAAGGGCGGCGAAAATTATCTTTGCCCGGAGCGGCTAAGTAGCTAGATTGGGCCCTGATACTTAGCTGCTACATAAGTGCGTAGAACGCACAAGGCAAAAGGAGTATAGAATCGTTGCTCATTCTGTAGTTTCTGCCAATCCCATGCGAAGAAGCCGTGAGTTTATGTCTGTTACTCCACACTTTGAAAGTAAGGGTGCGTTTCCACAGAAGCGGAGCTGGGCGAAGCGGAGCAGAGACGTGCAGGAATCGACTAATCACAATGAATGAAATCCTCATCGCGTCACTCGTCTTGTCTGTGATTGGACGATTCCTACACGTCTCCGCTCCGCTCCGCCAGGTTCCGCTTCATTGGAAACGCACCCTAACTCTGTCTGTATGGGACTGTTTCACGCCTTAATGACTGACCGGCGGATTTCGATGTTTGGCACACAGTTAAACCATGACTATTTATCACGGGAGTAAGATCTTGTGGCATAATTTTCGACCTCCACGCGGGTAAAAGTTAATAGTATATTGTATATGTATACTGGAGGCGATTTTCATTCGTCACTTTCAGACTTAGCCATGCTAACAGATTTTGGAAGTCCAGATGAACTTCAAAGACTTTTCGTAGCCAATGACCGTACAGAGTTCATAAATATGATCCTACAATATTTACAATATCAAATAACCAGATATTGTGAACAAATTACGAACTTACACAGTATATTTATTTTCGCGCGCATTTTTGACGTTTCAAGGTCGCCATATTGGCGATTGACGCACGGAGTGAGTCATGAGCGTTCTAAATTTGAAACAAAGAAATTTTGCGGAGTTCGTTTAGTAAAATAATTTTGTTTTTAAATAATTATAGGTTAATGAGTTTAGACAGTGAAATAGTCAGTAGGTGACCTTATAAACATAACATTGTACACTTTTCTTTGTTTACAGGGGCAAATTAAATTAGCTAGAGTAAGGACCCTTTCCCACGACAAGATCCCGTTTTTTGCACATTTTTCGAATATATGAAACAATGGATTAGCAATATCCTTCAAAATTATTGAGATGGAGATTCATAGTGTGTTTCGCAATTAGGTTTATGTTTAATCTTTAGGGCCAGCACCCTAATTGGGTAACACACTATTACTCTCAATTTGAAGCATATTGCTAATCCATTGCTACATATGTTCGAAAAATGTGTCTGCTCAACAACGTAAATAACGCAATGAATGTTGTTGAACTGTCAAAATGAAACCTATTGCTACTGATAGTGTGTCACGCAATTACCCTGCTGGTTTAAACCATCCAGCCAATTTTGAACTTTATCCGACAAAGTGAATGTTCTAATTACAAAAACTGTTGTCTAACCGGAGTCGTATTTTTTTTACGAAGAACCTTACTGTGCCTGGTATGGATTAAAAAAAAATACAACAACTGGCTCGATGGTTTCAGCTAAACAAAAATTAGAACTCAGACGGCGCTATTACAAAACAAGGTTTATCTTTAGACCCAGGTTCAAGCCATCACGCCATTTTGAACTGTAATCAGATAACGTTAAATTTTACCAAGCCAGTCTAAGACGTCAATTTTGCATTAAGAACTTTACGCTCGTAGGAATAAAGTATAAAATACAGTAACTGTCTCGCAGGTTTAGGCTAGGTCTAAGATGAGAACTCGTTTTGTAATGAGACGGGTTCTGTAATAACACGGCTGTCTGTACCTAGGCTTAACAATACATGAACAACCGTAAAATGTTGCTAAAACATCGTCAATCTTCCAATGCTCCAATTCTGCCCAGAATATTTCATAAACAAACTCCAGAAGCTTACGAAACCAACTCTCTTGATTTGTTACTCGTAAAATGTCCGCAATAAGATTATTAAAATGAAATGAATGAATGAATGTTTCATATTTTTGACATACTTCTTTCATATAAACTCTTTTTGAAACTAAATACAGACAATTCTAATACACAGAGAGAAAAATCTTAGAAAAATTACTGTGTGTGTTTGTGTGTTTCATAATCTGAGTGCATTTGAGTGAGAATGGAAAAATTACCATGCTAGCAAGGTAAAAATTCCTATGCTGTACAGTAAAATTTATTGGACAAATAGTGAATTTTTCCCAATCTCACTCAGAAAATTTTCTGTAGATGTCACTTGCACTCACTTTACAGTGATGAGCACAGTAATTTTTTAAAGAATTTTCTCTTCGTGTAACAACCGCACGGATCGATCGATTAAGCTAAGCTACGCTTGCCGCGGTTTGTACGTGGATGGGTGACCATCTTCACATACCAAGACCCCTCCGTGCCTCGGAAAGCACGTTAAGCCGTTGGTCCCGGCTGTCATTCTTAGATCTTTGGCAGTCGTTACAGGTCGTCAGAAGCCCAAAAGTCTGAGAACCAG
This sequence comes from Eremobia ochroleuca, assembly GCA_949629135.1. Classification (NCBI taxonomy): domain Eukaryota; kingdom Metazoa; phylum Arthropoda; class Insecta; order Lepidoptera; family Noctuidae; genus Eremobia; species Eremobia ochroleuca. Next base: position 7,785,108 of record OX451413.1, on the reverse strand, counting down.
TCTTACCAAGGGGTATCGTATTACCCGGTAACTGGATTGTGGAGATTAGATAGGCAGGCGCTTCGTGTAAAATACTGGTATTCAGCTGCATCCGGTTAGACTGAAGCCGATTCCAACATACTTGATTGGGATGATGATGTTACCCCACACTAGGAATTTCTCCTAGTGTGGGGCAACTGGTATGAACGTGGTATAAACATACATACATAAACTTTAGTCAATAATATTATAAGTACAGTTTCCTGCAAAATACGTGACTCGTTTTATATTTATACAATGTTTTAGGAAAACAATGCGCGCTGCGAAAATAACGGTGATATAATATCTAAGTTCATTTTAAAGTTTCAGCGTATAATATTACGATTATGATAATATTGTTGCAATACAGGGATCAGAGATAGATGGATCTCCTCACCACCCTTGGTTGACTGGTAGAGAATGCCTAAAGCATTAAGTCCGCCTTTGTACCTTTTGTGCGAAAACCTTAAATCACACTAATAAGCAATAATAATCTTAAAACACACTAAAGGCGAAAGTTTATGAGTGAGTGTTTGTGAGTGTGTGTGTGTGTGTGTGTGTGTAATTTTAAAATAAATGTTATGTTTTTTTAATAAATTATGCAACGATCCAAAAAATAACTGTCGTTCGAAGCGAACGAATAAACAATAAACTGTCGGCAGCACGTTGAGTAGTTGAAAAAAAAACATTTGACTGCAGGAAGAAATTGTGACGTGATATAATATTTTTGGTAACACTTTCCGGTTTAAAGAAGGTAGGTAAACATATTTATACACATTTCTTTCGGGGTATAAAAAAAAAGTTAAAATTTGTAAACTAGTGTTATGATTGTAAATGTTTGCTTGATCAATTGACACCGACAGCTCACTCCACGCAAGTTTGCACGGTGAGTGTTTTACAGAATCGACATGCTGGCACGGAATAACGGTAACCCGCCTAAAAATTCCATCCTAAAAATAAAAAAATAATAATAACCGCAAAGATATCCAGCCAGATGCACTCGGGGCGTAGATAAATTAATCTAGGCTGAAATTCAGGCGTAAACAGGGCTAAGTCAGGCTGCCTGAATGTTTCAAGTGGAAATATTAAATGGTCTAATTTTAGGCCTGTACTTATGATGGTTCTGAGGAGGGGCCCGTGGCTAAATAATAACAGCCGCACAGGTCGATCGATCAGGTTAAGATACGCTTGCCACGGTTAGTCTGTGGATGGGTGACCATCTTTACATACCGAGACCCCTCCGTGCCTCGGAAAGCACGTTAAGCCGTTGGTCCCGGCTGTCATTTGTGGATCTTTGACAGTCGTTACGGGTAGTCAGAAGCCCGAAAGTCTGACAACCAGTCTTACCTAGGGGTATCGTATTACCCAGTAACTGGGTTATGGAGGTCAGATAGGCAGTCGCTCCATGTAAAATACTGGTATTCAGCTGCATCCGGTTAGACTGGAAGCCGACCTCAACATAATTGGGAAAAGGCTAGGCAGATGATGAGTTTTCGATGTGTAACAATGAGTAAATAATTGAACCAAATGGAAAACTACCCTCTCTAATTTAATTGTAGTTTTTTTTTTTATCATTGCAATTATCGTTTAATCGTGTTTATTCAATTCAATTCAAAACTTTTATTTCGGACACTAAAAATCCATATTTTGCTAACAGGTACAGTATTTTAAAGTATGTAAGTACATGCAATATTTAAAATCAAAATTAAATAAAATTAAAATCATCAAAAGCATGATAAAATCAATTTAAATTAATAAAAACCCCTCCCAATCGCCGGGCCCCGAGTACACAGGTGCGTCTGCATCCAGTTCCCAACGATTGGACTGTCAAAGGAGACGGATACTCTTTCATACAATTTTGGGCCTGGATGTAAAAAGATGAAATTGGTGTCAATTGATAGCTACTATATTAACAAACAATTACTGAAAATTTTGCAGATTTTGACAATCTGAGAGCCGAGATAAAAGAGATTTAGGAAAAGTGAGGTTACGTAACAATCTGTACTTAACAGCCGATTTTTGAAGTGGGATAGTCATTTTTTACCCGACTGCCGAAGCATCAATTTACACAACATCCATGATTTCAATCAATATCCAATCGGTAGGTCGTTCGTAGAATCCAAAATAACAAGTCCAAGTTCAACGTTTAAGCGGGGTTCTCCGTGTCCGGTATGGTAGCAAGGCAACGGTCGTACAAGAAGGAAGACCAGAAGTCCGTAGGAAAGCAGGGGTCGAAGAAAATATCAATAAAAGTATGGATGGAAACACACTCAAAACGCACACGCACTAGACGATACGAACGACGAGTGTCGATGTCATGCCAGGCATGTCAAGTCAGAGTTAGCACAGGTTAAAAATACAATAATCGATTAGTAAACGTGAATTGATTTATCTTAATTATGTAGATATTTAATTAGTTTAAACTCTAAATACTTTAATTCTAATAGATTTAATAATTCTAATTGAATTAATTATCTGGTGAAAGCATTTTCGTAAACAGTATGAACTCTGTAACGTTAATCGATTATAATTGAATCGATATTCCAATGACTTCGTAACCCAAACTTAATTATTGGATTTCTCATTTTCCAGATTGTAAATTGAGTTGATTTTTCACATTTTGAAATAGAAAAATATAACTTTTTTTTTAAGCCGTACCTCAACTTATTACAATCAGGTCCAGAAATCCCCGTCTCCTTTGTCCACACACACATACATACAGGGTGGCCGGCAGAGATCGACGTGCAACCTGTTACCATGGGTTCAGTCCGTGATTCTGAACGTGAACCGGGGGGTTCAGAATCACGGACTGAACCCATTGTGAAAAAATATTAATGTTTTGACAGCTAAAATACTAGCTTTGAAATTGAAAACATGCGACAAATCGAAATGAGAGATTGTACTCATCATTGTGAACAACTTGTACTATGAGATAAAACCTGAAATCGCGAAAAAAAAATCAGCTGTTCCCTACATTTATGTTCGCATAACTCGTCAAAATGTAGGGAACATCTGATTTTTTTTTTAAATCAGGTTTGGTCCCATGGTAAAAGTTGTTCATAATGATGAGTACAATCTCCCATTTCGATTTGTCGCATGTTTTCAATTTCAACCTGTATAAAAAAGATCAATAGAATTAGCATAAAAAATATTATTAAAATCTCGATTGTGATTGTAAATGAACGCTTGTTCAATCCCTAGCATCAGTGGGATGACACTGACAGCTCGCTCCACGCAAGTTTTCACGGAGAGATTTTTACAGAATCGACCGGCTGTACATTTATGTGCTTGAAGTATTAAATAAATAAATATTATTGGCAGGCCCGTTGGTCTAGTGGTCAGTGGCCCTGACTGCTATGCGCAAGGTCGTGGGTTCGATTCCCACCCAGGACAAATGTATGTGTGATGAGCACGATCATTTGTTCTTTGTCTGGGTGTAATTTATCTATAATATGTATGTATTTAGAAATATACAACGTGTAACGTTAAATGCGCAAAACCTCAGACACCGCAACTGATTTTAAATTCAATTGACCTATTTCAGAGAGAAAATAAGCCATTTAAAAAATTTTAAAGGTTTTATGTGCTGTTTTAGTTTTACTGGCCATTTTGATCGTTTCTTGCGTCTGCGACGACGCTTTACTGAGGGAGGAGTCGTCACCGGTCCGCTGCGCCGCGCTGACATTGGCTTGCTTGACCTATTAATAAATAGATCCGGCAACGTTTTTAATGAAGATTTTTTGAAAAATGTGACCTATGTCAAAAAGTGGTTCAATTTAGACTTGCGAATAATAGTTCAATAAGATGAAAAGAGAGATACGTATCTTTCTCGTCCGACGAACTATATCTTTCATCTAGTTCACTAGTTCATTTAGTTCAATTTATGACCAGTATAAAATGACCTATCATTGTTGGGTACGCTTATCTGATTCGAGGTCAACAGATATTGGTTTCTATACTTGTTTAAAGATACGTCATCATGATTTATCTATTCTATTAATTTTCTAATTTCTACTGTATTTACAATATAAACGATAATTAATCACTAAATTAACGAGAATAACGAGTCAATCACTAAATTAAAGAGAAAGAAATTATGAATTAGGTCACTAGTTCGTCGCAGGTCAGTGTGACACGAATACGAACTACAAACTAAATGAGTGCAATAGTGCATTTCAAATTTTCAATTTAAAATAAATAATACGCAAAATTGCGTATAGTTTATTGACAAAATTCTGGAAAACGGTACCGTATTGTTTGTTACGTAAAGTATACGATGCATATCTATTGTCTCACATTATTAGATACGTAAGTACGGTTGAGATGGCGCTAGCTGTCGCGGTAACATCGGGTCCGTGTTATTTATTCTACGAAAAATATTTACAGTGATAATAAAAGTGTCTCTGCTATTTAAAACTGTGAAAGAACATCTAAAGCCTCCGTGACATTGTTGTCCAGTGAATTGTGTGACGGACTTAATCAAAAAAAGGATTATAAAATAATAATGTAACACCATACGCCAAAACGTAAAATAAGTGTATCTTTCGTCAAAAACCAATTTTAACAATCTTAATTAAGTAATCTAGTGCAGTGAACAAATAGAATATTAACAAAGTGTAAAAAAACCAAACCAAATGACTTGTGTTTTTTGTGATTGAGTGCAAAAATTTTTACTGCATGAATCATAGTAACGACTTCATTGATTTCAAAATAAAAATACGGAACAAGCAGTCTACCAATTCGCAATGCTCATTAATGTTTGCATGGCGTAATAGTTAACAACTGTACCTGTGGATCTACTGGTCGTGGGATCAAACCGCATACACAAAGTTCGAAACAAGAAGTTGAAAGCCGCTTTTTGCGTCTGGAATTTTCTGGTTTTATTTATGTATTCTTTTTTTTTTTTTTTTTAATAACAATATTAAATTATAAATTATAAAAATAATGTCTTCTAAAAATGCTACAAAGGGCGACCGCAGGATACCAGAAAAAGTTGTATGCTTTAAATGCAAGAGGTCGGTCGATATTAAGAAAACAGCTTTATGTTCAGTGTGTAACAACCGATATGAACCAGATTGTGATGGTTTTCCGGAACAAACCTACCGTCTAATGGACCAGGAACACAAGAAAAAATGGCGATGTAAAACATGCATCAAAAGTAAAAAAGTTCCAACTACCAACAATGTGTCTGATGTATCAAACGTCACAACTAGGAAACGAGCAAACCGATACTTGAACAGCCCATCACCAGGACCCAGTAACAACTTAAATGAAAATAAACAACTTGTAACAGAGAAACCTGCCGTACAACAGACTTCGGATATCTTGGATTCTCATATAATGTCCGAATATGAAACTTCAGATGAATCATTTGATACACCTAACAAACGATCTCATAGTGTTGATGGCACAATATCTGAGATATCGGAAACATTAACAGTTATAGAAATGAAAAACACCATAAAAGAACTAACGCTTAGACTGAATAGTGCAGAATATGAGCTAGAAAATACTATACTAGAAAATAGCAACCTCCACCAACAAATTCATAAACTAACCGCTGAGACAAAAATGCTAAAATCACTGTGTTATTCCCCAGTTACCGCGGATAATACCCCAGCGATGAAAAATAAGAGAAAAAGACTCTCTCTTCTACCTCAAAGCACGCTCTCCACACCTTGTACTCCTTTGCCAAATAAGTCGAAGGTCGACTGTTACAAAAGTATTGAAATAATATGTCTTCAACAAAAAATCACAGATCTTCAACAAAACCTGAAAGAAGCACAACAGCAGATCGAAGCTCTCACAAAACTAATAGATACGTTGAAAAGCGGTAATAATATAGGTCAAAAATCTGTGGTATCACAAACTAACGAAGAAACGCCTGCGTACACCGAAGAGCAAAAACATGAACCGACGAATAGAGTATTTATATTTGGCTCTCAGCAATGTGTTGGTCTGGCATCAGCCATGATACACTCGAGACAAAGTACAAGGTATGAAAAGTATAGGATTATCGCGAATACAAAACCAAATGCACTCAGTAGTCAAATAATAATGAGCTGCCGTTATGCAAAGTTGAATCCTAATGATAAACTTGTGATATGTGTAGGAGAAAACGATTATAATTTAAAATATACTTTATCTCAATTACAAATTATACTAGATACATTCTACAACAACATGATAATTGTATTAAATGTGTTTAAAAATGAATATTTAGATGTTTATAAACTTAATGATCGTATCAAAAAATTATGTATAAACTATAAAAAATGTAAATTTCTTGACAGCCAATCTAACAAGACATCCGAATTGTGTACAAAAATTAATTACCTAATTGACTGTGACGATTACAATGAGAATTATATAAACCCTAGAAACCTTGCTAAACGAATACTGAGTAACAAATCAAGTCTTAAAGTAAACACCAAACTTAACAAACCTAAAAAAGGAACAATTCCGTTCTATTTTGATCGTATAAGCCTACATCAACAAAAATCAGAACACCTAAAAAATCCCACTGAGAAACCCCAAAAAGGAACCATCCCGTACTATTTTCCAGTAATAAAAAAGAATTCAAAGTTTTTTCGAGCCCATAATTCCGACATCTGTAATACCTCATAATTTTAAAATACTGCACCAAAATATTGCCAGTATCTTCTCCAAAAGGGAACTCCTCGAACTAACCTTACAGGAACTCCAGGAGATGAATAATAGTCCAGACGTAATATGCCTTTCCGAGACTTTTATAAAAAAAGGTAATGAGTCTCAGATTAAAATCTATGGTTACAATATGACGGCCAACTTCTGCAGAGAAAAACAAAGGGGCGGTACATGTATACTGCTAAAAAAAAACCTAGTTTTTAAAGAATTACCTTTTATAAATACATATGCTACACAAAATACATTCGAAGTATGTGGCATCGAACTAACACACCATAAGATAATTATTATTTGTGTGTATAGGACACCTCAGTCTGATCCCATCCAATTTTTGAATAAGTTAAATAGTCTTTTGTACCACGTATTTAAAAAATATAATTCCAAAACAAAGGTGGTTTTGGCAGGTGACTTTAACATTAATACTCTCCAAAACAGTAATATTAGTATTCAATTGCAAGAACTTACATACAATTATAACTTAAAATTACATATTAATTGTCCAACTCGTAAGTCTTCCTGTATTGATCACATTCTCAGTAACATTCCTAATGCTAATGCTATTGTTATGCCACTTCACCTGTCTGACCATGACACGGCACAAATGTTGAGTTTTCCCTTGAGACATAAGATACAAAACCAGACAGCACGTTTTCTATACAAAAGAGACTATAGCTGGAATAATATCCAGAAATTTAAGGAATGCCTACGTAATGTGTCATGGTCAGATGCATACGCAGAGAATGATTTAAATATAGCTTTCAATTATTTTCACGAATTAGTATGCTTGTTCCATAATTTATGCTTCCCAAAAATTAGGGTAAAAGTAAATAATAAAAAGAAACAGAATTGGATAACCAAAGGTCTAAAACAAAGTTGCAAAACAAAAAGGTCTTTACGCTATCAATATTATAAGAACAAAAATGTAAGAAATAAAACTAAATACTTACAATACTCAAAGATTTTACAGAAATGTGTTTACGCATCAAAAAAGAACTCAAACATCAAGTACATAAACAATAATGAAAATAAATGCAAAGCGGTATGGAGAGTAATAAAGGATGAAATCGTGAACAATACCCATAGAGACCACATAGAAAATATTCTAATTGATAACACAGTACTTTCAGATCCTGTAGAAATGGCAACTGCTTTCAATAACCATTATATTAGTATGGGACATTGTTCGAGTGAGTGTGCAAAATTAAACGGTAACGAATGTACAATAGCCCATTCGATGTTCCTTAAACCTGTGTTCGAAAATGAAGTTAGAGAAGAGATAATGTCAATGAATAACACAAGTTCCGAGGGCTATGACGAAATTAATACGAAAATCATTAAAGCATGTACTAATGAACTTATTGAAATTATGACACATTTAATTAATTTATCATTCTCACTTGGAATCTTTCCCGAAGCACTGAAGCTATCAATTGTTAAGCCACTTTATAAAACCGGTGAAAAATCAGACGTTAACAACTATCGCCCCATTACTTTAATACCCATTATATCTAAAATATTTGAAAAGTGTATGTATAAAAGACTGATTGACTTCTGTAATAAATTTAACATTATTAGGAAGGAACAGTTCGGCTTCCAAAAAAATAAATCCACAACGTTAGCTATCTATAGTCTCATAAAAATAGTATTTACGAATATTAACCAAAACTTTCTTACTACTGGGCTGTTCTTCGACCTATCTAAGGCCTTTGATTTAGTTTCCCATGATTTGTTGCTACATAAATTGGAGGCAACTGGAACTAGAGGCATTACACTTCAATGGATATCTTCATATCTTAGTAATAGACAACAACGCGTTACTATTGCAAAAGTGGATGGAGGTGGTGAAATGTCATCCCACTACTCTGAATATAAAGCCAATAAATATGGCATCCCACAAGGAAGTGTACTAGGCCCTATTTTATTTTTATTGTATATAAATTCTATAACTACTATAACTAAACATAAATGTATATTGTTCGCTGATGACATCTCAATTATTGTGACATCTGATAAAAAATACAATTCAATTAATGACCACGAGACTGAAATTAATAATGTGATTGAAAGACTGATTGAATGGCTAAATAAAAATAACTTATGTATAAACCTAAAAAAATCCGTTTATATACAATTTAATAAAGCAAATAATGCAAAACATGATATTAAAATGAATATACATAGAATTCACGAAGTAAAGCAAACTAAATTTTTAGGCGTAACCTTGGATCAAGACATCAAGTGGAAAGCACATGTTGATACAGTATCCAAACGAATTAATAAGTTTGTATATGCACTGAAACAGATTAGAAACATAACTAACATTAAAACAGCTATAACAACATATCATGCATATGTTGAATCAGTGTTACGCTATGGTTTAGTCATGTGGGGTAACAGCACCGATCAAAATAGAGCATTTGTCGCACAAAAGAGATGCATTAGAGCATTTTGTAGGCTTCAACCCGACGAATCTTGCAGGCCGTTATTTAAGAAACTTGATTTGTTACCGCTGCCGTCCCTTTATATCTATGAAATTTGTTTATTTGTTTGGAGGCATAAGGATTTGTTTACTAAAGCAAGCGATGTAAACTGTTGCAGCAGGCGCGACCCCTACAGGCTCGTATTAGATGTCCTCCCAAGGCTTGCGAAATATAATAAAAGCTGCTTGTTTATGTGTGTCCAGATATACAATAGAATACCAAATGAATTAAAAATACTAAATACTAGATTGTTCAAAATTAAATTGTATAAATGGCTATCGGCTAATAGTTTTTACAGTGTTAGGGAGTTCCTGGAACACAAAATCGCATGATGACTGGCTGTATTGTTATGCATGTAAAATTTGCACGCTTATATCTATTAAGCAAAACATGTTTGCTCACATTGTTAACATCACCATCTTTTATACCATGTTTTAGCAAATAAATGATATTATTATAAAATAAAAACAAGACAGCCGATAGGCGCGCTATCGACTCGACGCTCGTGCTCGATCGGTTTTTGTCGGTGTCGTGATTCATTTAGTTCCGTCGTTCAGTTCAAAAACGAAACGAGCGATCGTCGCGTCGTTCGGTAGTAGTTCTTGAGTCAAAATGAGTGGTGAATCACGAAGTGAACTAGTGAACTAGAGATACAGTCTGTACGAAACTGAACGAAAGATTAGTTGCTGCTTTCCTAATGAACTAGCTCATTTTTGTCTTTCGTTCGCGAACTACCCAAGTCTAGTTCAATTAGTTCTGCTCGTTATTCTGATCAAACTATTTTCAGGTTTTGCGCATTTAACGTTACACGTTGTATATGTATGTTTATCAGTTGTCTAGTACTCATAGCACAAGCTCTGCTTAGTTTGGGACTAGATGGCGTTGTGTGAAAGTTGTGAATATTATATTATTATTATTAAATATGTGTGTCACGTGTAAACTAACTACAACGTTTTCTAATTCTTTACAGGAAGACCCTCGTCAGCCAGGAGTCAAAGTTCCAGACGCAAGTGGCATCATTGACAGAGCTAGCTGACAGTAGGTGTGATGAGGCAGAGAGGGCGAGGGAACTCATCTCCGCATACAGAAAGGAGATTGAGGAAAAGGATCAGGAAATCGAACGTGAGTTTAAGTGTATAAGAAAAATTGAAATATATTTATTTTAAAAAAAAAACCGACTTCCAAAAAAACGAGTCGATGTCGTCAGTTCCGCATTTTCGATTTTTGACACCGACTTCTGAAATGAAAGTTATTTTTCACTTTGTAGTGTTTTTTTGGAAGTCGATTGTGTTTTTTTCTAGTTATACCTACCCCAAACAATTTCATATAACACTACTTGCTATGTAAATATCAGTGACAGGAAGCTGCATCTGCGTTTATAAGGTACAAAATTAAAATCAAAATATTTCATCAGGCATCTGCGTTTATAAGGTACAGACGTGATGTTATGTCGTGCGATTGCGTAAACAATGCATACATATGCGATAGCAGCAATCGCGGTTGTTTTACTGGTATTTATTGAAGAGTTCCGTTGTCTGTCTCTGAAACTCATCACAGATCTTTACGAAATTTAAATAGGACCATTTCGGAATAAACCTCTATCGAACAAATTAAAGAATTTTTCAAATCCGTCGATATATGACGGAGTTAAAAATAACTTTAGTTAATTTTCACTTTGCAGTGTTTTTTTGGAAGTCGGTTTTTTTTTTTATAAAAAAGTTTTTTTTTGCTCAACATGTTTAACCATGGCTGGTGTACAAATTAAGTCGAAAGACAATAAGATTTTAAAATAAAAATCATCATCATATGCCTAGCCTTTTCCCAACTATGTTAGGGTCGGTCGGCTTCCAGTCTAACCGGATGCAGCTGAATACCAGTATTTTACATGGAGCGACTGCCCATCTGACCTCCATAACCCAGTTACTGAGTAATACGATACCCCTTGGTAAGACTGGTTGTCAGACTTTCGGGCTACTGACGACCCGTAACGATTGTCAAAGATCCACGAATGACAGCCGGGACCAACGGCTTAACGTGCTTTCCGAGGCACGGAGGGGTCTTGGTATGTGAAGATGGTCACCCATCCACGAACCAACTGCTGCAAGCGTGGCTTAACCTGATCGATCGACCCGTACGGCTGTTATTACTTAGCCACAATCGCCTCTTTTCAAATAAAAATACAAACAATAATAATATAAATAAATCAACAATTAACAGTATTATTAAATTTAAAAAAAAATAGGTCAATAGTAACTTCAGAGCGATTTATCATTTAAAAATTAATTAATATTATATTAGGCCTTTTCTATCAGCATTCTTTTTTAATGTTTTCTGAAACTGGTCTGTATTTAATTTCTTAACAGAGTTAGGGATATTATTATACATTATTTGGCGCTCTGCATACTACGCTTTCATACAGTAGCGCTGTCTTAACTGGCTGAACACGAATTTTACTATTATTCCTGTGGTTACGTATAACTTTTGTACTCGTACCGACTTTTTCGTTGTCTTTTTTGTTTCAAGTGTTTATCAGTGGAAACTTGTACATGGCTTTCAAATGCATAATGTTTAAGAACACTGTTTATATCAGCTGTAAGTTTCCCGAATAGAATAAAATAAAATAAATTTCACAACGCCCCACAGCGGTATGCACGAACTTTGTCTCGCTGGCGTTCCGCCAGACGTCCCCCGCTTTCTTTTGCGTGGGTCAGTACATTGCATCGTGTGTCATCCTGACTCATTTCTCAGTACAATGATGAGTTTTATTCTTTGTTTACGGACATTCAGTATGTGATCTGCTGACGAAATTTTTTGAATGAGTACCGGCGGTTATTTTTGAGAAAAATACGATTTTTTTTTTAATATTTTCCTTTGTTTTAATTGAACACTTATGACATTACTACGTCTGTTATTGTGTTCCCAAAAGTTCAACAAGTGCTTCTCATAGAAAGGCCTTTGAAGATCCGTGGCATAGGTACCTATTGTCACGCCATTTTGAAAATGGCGGCCACGCATGAGACCTATACTTATAGTGACTGGTAATTAGTCATCGATACTTAAACACATGATTCTACTCATGACAACAAACAACTTTTACTATGAGACCAAAACTGAAATCGCGAAAAAAAAATCAGCTGTTCCCTACATTTTGACGACTCGTACGAACATAATGTAGGGAACAGCTGATTTTTTTTTCGCGATTTCGGATTTGGTCCGATAGTAAAAGTTGTTTGTTGTCATGAGTAGAATCATGTGTTTAAGTATCGATCACTAATTACCAGTCACCCTATATATCGATAACTGACGTAACAACAACCAAACCCCGTAAAATGTCAAGTTTCCGATTAACGTTCAAATTATTATTATACTTATTCTTATTCTCTTATTCTTATTCTTGATGATTGATTCACGTGATCAGATCAACAGCAGGTATGCCAGGGCCCCTAAAAAAATCTTCAAACCCCTTTAATCCCATAGATATGAAAAAAAAAAGTCTTAAAACTAAGTACGTAATGCGCGCTTTACATAAATATCCGCAAGATTTTTGATCACCATACGGCGGAAATCGACAATGTAATGGCAATTCGGCTAGTCCTCAAGTGACTAGAATCACAAGTTCCAAAGCAGAGTATGTTTCGAACTTTGTCGTGTGGCGCCAGGTCGCATGCGGCAGGTGAGTAAAATCGACGGTGAAAATACTCACTCGCAGGCGATCGCCCTCCGCATGAAGGTCGACATTTTGATGCAAAATGAACGAGTCACTTCATCACTTCGTTCAACGTCGATTTCTATCGAGATGTGTAAATTGGGTGGCGATTTGGTAAGTGACATGCCACACGATATGCGAAACGGGTATCTTCAATTTTAAAATCGTTCAAAATCAAAAGTCATTTATTCAAATTAGGCTGAGAAACAGCAGTTTTCGAACGTCAAAATGACATAAGACAGTCCCCCAAAACGCCCGCTCTTCACCACTTCCTAGTGATGTAGTTTGGAAGAAGTGGCGCAACAAACTCCCCAGCAGCACAGAGCTGTCTGTTCAGTTAGAAAAACTTACTTCTATACAATAGTAGATACTAAAATTAATTAACATTACGAGACACAGAACATTAAATTTAATTATTTGCCATATGTAAGCTAGCCACGCCAATATAAATACAATGAAAACTATACTAAAACAAAAGAAATAATAAATAAAAATATTAATGTAAACAAAATTTAATACCTAAAAAATAAAAGCCTCCAGGCATAAAGGGCGTGACAGCTTACATATTTATGCAATGCTAGGCTGTTTGAATACAGATAACAATTTACTACTCACGGTCTTCATTAACCGCCATTTCACCAATCACCACAAAATGAGGAGCGATTTCTTTTACTTGCCATCTTTATCTTTCACTGAGGGTATCAATCTTTCACAATGGCGTCGTTCCGAGCCGAAACTGTCAAACAAATTGTTGGGAACGTTCGGAATTCGAAATAGCCGTCATCTTTCTTGTTTGCTCACTGGATGTCAAATTACGATTATTTAAAATTGGAGCCATTGGATTTGTTGGTCCATAATAGATTTGTAGATTTTTTTATAAGCTTAGAATTCATTTATGAAATGCCCGCGAAATTCAAAGGGGATTTAAGATTTTTATAATATGGAGCCTGGCGTACTCCTACTGTCGCGCCATTTTGATTTGCTTTTCTTTTTTTTTTTCAAAATGGCGCCCATCCATGGAACCTGTATAAATCGATGGCTGACATCAATGCAAACGGGAAATATAATAGGACCAATCCTCGTGAAGCTTCACGTTTCCGAAATATTAACGTTCAAAGGTGGTCAGATTATTTAGGTTTATTTTATTATTCAGATTTATTTAGGTAATAAGTTTTTGTTTACGTTTTTAATTTTGATTTATTATAATTTTTTTGCTTGAGTACGTATAGTTTTTATTGTATTTGTTGGTATATTGGCGTGGCTAGTTGACATAATATGGCAAATTAATTTAATTTAATGTTCTGTATCTTGTAATGTTAATTACTTTACATTCCTGATATTGTATACAATCAAGTATTTTCTAACTGAACAGACAGCTGTGCTGCTGGGGAGTTTGTTGCGCCACTTCTTCTTCCCAGCGAAAGCACTAGGAAGTGGTGAAGGGCGGACGTTTTGGGGGACTGTCTTTTGTAATTTTGACGTTGGAAAAGCGCTGATTCTCAGACTAGTTCGCATATAAATGACTTTTTGATCACATGACACCCATACTCTTGCAACTTGCTTACATCTTGTTGCATAGATGTATAAAATAATCACTCTCATCTGCCTGCCTTTTCCCAACTATGCTGGGTTGGCTTCCAGTCTAACCGGATGCAGCTGAATAAGAGTATTTTACATGGAGCGACTGCCTATCTGACCTCCACAACCGGGTAATAAGATACCCCTTGGTAAAACTGGTTACCTATCAGACTTTCGGGCTACTTACTACCCGTAACGACTGTCAGTTTCCGAGGCACAGAATAGTCTCGGTATGTAAACATGGTCATCCATCCACAGACCAACCGCGGCAAGCGTAACTTAACCCTACAGAGCATGATTTTTCATATCGGCTTAAAAAAATTACACTAGCCTGCAAATATGATGCCATTTCTCGAAAAAATATTTAGAAAAATCATAACTCAATGGAAACGTATTTTTGTGTATGGCGCATATATGGCACATCACGCATTATAATGTGAATTTGTGTTACGTAGTATCAATGAAATTACAAGATTACACGTAAAATGACAAATATGAACATGAACTTACCTCTACTAATTATTTCGACACAGAAAATTCTATCATTTCAATTTTATAATTTTTTTGCGATTATTATACGCCACTCGTTAATCGTATTCAAAGTACCTACCGATTTGAAGAAAACATAAATAAAAGTTTATTCAGATCTATCCAAAATATATGGTACTAAATTCGAAACTCAAATACATAATAGTTAATCTTGTCAACACTAGATCACGCTGCTTGGATCGATTTTTAAAATATAAAACATTTTTCGGTGTGTCCCATTATGTGGGACACTATGCGCTGTAGGGTTAAAATTACGAAAATTGCCCTTCTGTTAACAGTAAAATGAATAAATGCCAATCAGAGTAAGTCACCTACTCGTAATACCGGTATCGGTAATTGATTCAGCAGCATTTTTCAATTAAATTGCGTCCACAATAAGTTGACCTTTGATAATAAACTCATTCAACGTAAACGCAGGTCAGTATCTTTAAAAAAATAATATAACGACAAAAAGTGAAAACTGGTCAGATGTCATACTTTTCTAGTGAAAGTTGGTAAATATTTAGGAATATTAACGATAGTTATTTCGTAATTCCACTTTTTCCCACTGCTGTACTTTTATAGCTACACTAATGCCTTTGATTTCTTGGGCGTAAAAGAGTGTAAGTACCAAAAAAACCCCTATTTTTCCATTGAGGTAATATGTACAGACGCCAGCACATCAAGCTACCCGAAACTGTCAAATTTTCCCAATCAACCTAGAACCTTATGCTTTAACGATAAAGTTGCAAATCTATTAAAGAAATTTTACAGATTGTAGTAGCTTGATGTGCTGGCGTCTGTATATACAAGTGAAACTTCTGTATGTTTCATTCGAGATTATCTGCACACTGTTATTGATTTATATTACAAATCATCTCTGTTAAAGTTTTACGGAAGTTCTTCTTTACTTCAATGTATTTTTTTTATTCTATAATAAAGGCTAGGCAGATGATGATAATGTAAACCTCATGAATTTGCTGCAAAAGTAGTTTGAATTAGCTCATGATGAGGTTAGACTGGAAGCCGACCCCAAAATAGTTATTTTGGTGTCGGCTTCCAGTCTAACCGGATGCAGCTGAATACCAGTATTTTACATGGAGCGACTGCCTATCTGACCTCCACAACCCAGTTACTGGGTAATACGATACCCCTTGGTAAGACTGGTTGTCAGACTTTCGGGCTACTGACGACCCGTAACGACTGTCAAAGATCCACGAATGACAGCCGGGACCAACGGCTTAACGTGCTTTCCGAGGCACGGATCATGAGGTTTACAAAAGGGGCGAAATTTTGGGTCACTCTTTCTTGTTCCCCTAACCCACCCCGTCGCTCCGCTTCCTTCACCTACCCGCGCGATTTCTTTTTTTTCGTTCAGCGTTCTTTCAGCGTTTTCTCCATTTGCTCGGTTCCTAAGTACCTGCCCCCCCCCCCCCCCCCCCACACACTCCCCTATCTAGCCCTTCAAGAAAAACAGCCCTAAGTATATAGCCACAGAAAATATGAAACTAAACAACATTGATAAGAAAGAGCTGTCTACATCTCTCTATGTAATGTCCTATCGCAGGTATGCTGGAAGAGATTTCTTAAGAAATAAGCATCACCTTTGTACCTATTTTTCTATTCTGTTTTTTTTATTGTCTCTTTATATATATGTGTGTACCTACATAAATGGTAAAATAAATAAAAATAAAGAGATGGATGACACGTACAAGGATGTTTTTGACGCCAAAAACTTCTCGATCGCTTCCCGTAATTAAACTCTATTTGCGAAACTTCCATCAGAACTAAATATAAACTCATGCAACCGGATTCTGCCCACGCTATCAAATAACTTCACGGATTATATTCTGATGAAACTGTTAAAGGATTCCTGGGATCAGTTGCATATAGCAAGCAAACAAACCTAAAATAACGGGCCTATAATGTTCCCACTGCTAATCTTTCCACAGGCCTCCTCTTTGTGAATGGGCTGCAGTCCACTAGTGTGGGTTGGAAGATGACTCAGGCTTCGAATTTTTAGGTTCTAGGACTTGCCGGTTTCCTCACGATGTTTTGAGAGTAGTGGTGATGAAATAATTTACACGAGGAAAGCGCCTTTATGTGTTCGAACCTAAGGTTGCGTTTCCATAGAAGCGGAGTTGGGCGAAGCGGAGCAGAGACGTGCAGGAATCGACTAATCACAACGGTTGAAATCCTCATCGCGTCACTCGTCTCGCCTGTGATTGGACGATTCCTACACGTCTCCGCTCCGCTCCGCCCAGCTCCGCTTTAGTGGAAACGCACCCTAAGGCCTAAAACTCGTATGTCGCGGCCGTTACTCGTACCACTTCAGTTTGCCAACACTTCTCCAGCTTGTTTCAATAAAACAAAAAACAATAATGAGCCCTTAATGTCCCCACTGCTAGGACACAGGCCTCCCCTCCGTGAGAGGGAGTGAGCTGTAGTCCACCATGCGGGCACAGTGCGGGCACTTTAGTCCGTGTGCATTATTCCATCACCATGCTCTCAAAACGGTGAAGGGAAACATCGTGAGGAAACCGGCATGTCGTAGAACCAAAAATTCCAAGACGTGTGAAATCCGCAAACCCGCACTGGGCCCACGTGGTGGATTATGGGCCACTCCCTCTTACAGTACGAGGCCAACACTGGGAAAATTATAACCTTTACCCGACTTCAGTAGAGATACAGGGTTATAGATGTTACTGACTGCGTGTGTGTAAATATGAGTCATCGGGCTATAGAAAGCGACAGTCGCACGGGTATGAAAGACATAGAAGACGCTATATCCCTACAGCGCATAGTGTCCCACATATGGGACATACCGAAAAATGTCTTATATTTTAAAAATCGATCTAAGTAGCGTGATCTAGTGTTGACAAGATTAACTATTATGTATTTGAGTTTCGAATTTAATACCATATATTTTGATTTAAATAAACTTTTATTTATGTTTTCTTCAAATCGGTAGGGTATTTTGAATACGATTAACGAGCGACGTATAATAATCGCAAAAAAATTACAAAATTGGAATGATAGAATTTTCTGGATAGAAATAATTAATAGAGGTAAGTTCATATTCATATTTGTCGTTTTACGTGTAATCTTGTAATTTCATTATTACTACAACACAGATTAACATTATATATAATGCATGATGTGCCATGCACAAAAACATAGGTACGTTTCTATTGAGTTATGATTTTTCAAAAAAATTTTCGAGAAATGGCATCATATTTGCAGGCTAATGTATTTTTTTTAAGCCGTAACAAAAATCATGCACTGTAGGGATATAAAGCCGATCATTTTCTTCAACAGCGTGTAAAGTTCACTCATCCTCCATAGAATATTAGGACCTTCAGACCAGACGGTGTCGTGTCTGAGTTGCTACTGCACGACGATTGATGTTGGGACGTTGTATATTTCTTTGCTTGTGCGATGCAGGATTTACGTGACTTTTTTTTACTTATAAATGGACCCGCTCTTAAGCTCGATCACACACCTGATGGAAAGCGATGGATGAGGTCAGACAGACAGACAAAAATTTTAAAAATAGTTTTTTAACCGACTTCAAAAAGGAGGAGGTTATCAATACGAATGTTTCCATTTTTTTTTATGTATATTCGGGCATAACTCCGTCATATATGGACGGAATTGCAAAATTATTTTTTGAGTTTCGGAGACAGCTAACGGAACTCTTCTTCCAAAATTAAAGTTATTTTTCACTTTGTAGTGTTTTTTTGGAAGTCGGTTGTTTTTTTTTTAATTTTTTTTTTTTTTTATAAGCACCATAATTTTCATATGCATTTATTTGTGTTATTTAGACATTACAAACAGACACTTCTATTTATTTGTGTAGATAATCTAACTAACCTCATTCTCTCTTCCTCGTTTCAGAGTTGAAATGCGAGCTCGCGTCAGCATACAAGGAGTCGGAGCTGATCCGTCAGAGAAGCCGGTCACTTGAAGAGGAGCTGTCTGCAGCCAGGACTTGTTCATCTAACTTAGCTGATCAGCTGCACAGAAGGAACGGTAAGACAAATTGCTCTTCCCCTACTAGAAAACGAATAGCCGACGGTTTGTCTATGGTTCCCCTAATATGTCACATTGTACGTGGGTGGATCAAATATAAACCGGAGTTAAGTAAAAAAAAATACGCAAGTATTATTTAAAAAAAAAATTTAATATATTTTATTTTTCTACATAATCTTCCCTTCTATTAACACATTTTTCCCAGCGCAGGGGAAGTTTCTTGATGCCAGTATCGAAGAAAGTAGTCGGTCGTGCCTTTAGCCAATTGCACACAAATGATTCCACTATCTGGTCAGTGTGAAAACGGCGTCCTCCACTTGATTTTTTTTTGTGCCATTCCTACACTTGAGTTCTTGAAAGCGTATTCTTATCGAACTGCAGAGTCAATCGATGCAAAATTTCGGAAGGTTTTATGCCCTCCCGTGTTAAAAAAATTATGATAAATCGTTGCTCAACAGACTTAAATACCTCCTGCTCATACATGATACTACTGGCGCGCAATAAACTATAGTGAGCCGGAGCAGTATCCCCCCTCCCCTAGATGATCCCCCCTAACACATACAACAGCACCAAGCGCGTCACTTCACTCAGCGACCAGTAATATAAAAAGTCCGGTTTATATTTGATTCACCCACGTATTATTACTTTTTTCATGAATACACTTTATTATTATTTAAAAAATATCTTTGACATATCTCGGGGCCCTGGGGTCCCGGACCTTTGGAAGCCGTAACAGGGGCCGAAGCCAACTCGCAGAGGCCCCATCACACTTATTAATATTATAAAGGCGAAAGTTTGTGTGTGTGTGTATGTTTGTTACTTCTTCACGCTCAAACGGCTGGACCAATTTTGATGAAATTTGGCACACAGTTAGTTTATAACCAGGATTAACACATAGGATACTTTTTATCCCGATATTCTCATGGGATCGAGACTTATGCGAGTGAAACCGCGGGACACCAACCGACGATTATCCCTCTACTAGCTGCGCCCCGCGGCTTCACGGATTTTGCCATGGGAAAGGGCCCTAATAATAGAAATCACTTCCATTTACTGCGTTATTTACGTTGTTGAGCAGACAATTTTTTCGATATTACAAAGCAATGTATTAGCAATATGCTTCAAACTTATTCAAATTGAGAGGAATAGTGTGTTACGCAATTAGGGTGCTGCCGTGCGATTCTGTAACCATCTCACCGTGAAAGCTTGGGTGAAGTGAGCGTGGAGTGAGCTGTCATTCGCTAGGGATTAACACTATTATGTGCTCACTTCACTTATGATTTCACGGTGAGATTTTTACAGAATCGACCGGCTGCAGTGCTATTCTGTAAAAATCTCACCGTGAGAACTTAGGTGAAGTGAGCGGGAAGTGAGCTGTCATTAGGGATTAACACCATTGACACTGCTCACTTCAAGCTCACTTCACTTATGATTTCACGGTGAGATTTTTACAGAATCGACCGGCTTGGCTCACTACTACTCTTTTCTTTCCAGATGAGTCACTACGTCAGATTCGCGCAGAACTGGAAGATGCTCTCGGACAGAGAGCAGAGCTCGAGTCGAGGGTGCTCGCACTAGAGCGTGACAAGGAAAAACTCGAGCAGGAGAAAGTTTTACAGGAGCAGAAAGCACAGGAGGTGAGATATTTCATGAAAGTTCATAATCACTATACGTGGTGTAAGGCGCTCGTGGCTATAATAACAGCCGCACGAGACGATCGATGTTTAAGCTACGCTTGCCGCGGGCGATACGTGGATGGGTTACCATCCATTATACAACATTATTTTTAGTATATGGCAAACCCGAAACACGTGTCCAATATTTTCATGTAAAAAATCTATGTACAAAATTTCAAAACTGTGAAAAATCACGAAGTTATAAGCTTGTTATGTTACCTGATTGTCCGTACAAAAAGTTGGTTACCACTTAACACGCGCCGCTGTGACCTGTGTTGTGCACATATGATTGCGAATATTTACAGTGTCGCTCGGTGTCCAACTTGTTACTTTTTTAAATATTTTTGGAAAAAAAAAATAACATGGTGTAAAAATTATTGAGGGGCCCGTGGCTAAATAATAACAGCTGCACAGGTCGATCGATCAGGTTAAGCTACGCTTGCCGTGGTTGGTCTGTGGATGGGTGACCATCTTTACATACCGAGACCCCTCCGTGCCTTGGAAAGCACGTTAAGCCGTTGGTCCCGGCTGTCATTCGTAGATGACAGTCGTTACGGGTAGTCAGAAGCCCGAGTCTGACAAGCAGTCTTACCTAGGGGTATCGTATTACCCAGTAACTGGGTTGTGGAGGTCAGATAGGCAGTCGCTTCATGTAAAATACTGGTGTCCAACTGCATCCGGTTAGACTGGAAGCCGACCCCAACATAGTTGGGAAAAGGCTAGGCAGATGATGATGGTGTAAAAATTATTGGAATCGATTCAGTTACCTACTTATTCTGAACAAACTACAGCGTGTAACGGAAGGGGGGTATCAACCGTGAAGGAGGTGAATGTGCTCATGAAACTCAACAACTTTCCCCAAAGAACATAGGTCGAAATATGAAAAAAAAATTTGGCCCTTCCATAGTAAATCAATCAGCTGGTAGTCAGTTTTGTAAGGGAGGGCCAAATTTTTTTTTCATATTTCGACCTATGTTCTTTGAGGAAAGTTGTTGAGTTTCATGAGCACATTCACCTCCTTCAGGGTTGATACCCCCTTTCCGTTACACGCTGTATATTCAGCTTTGCAGCATACTAAAAATAATGTTGTATATCAAGACCCCTCTGCGCCTCTTGATAGTTTTCAATGTGGATAATAACAGCCGCTCAGGTCGATCGATCAGTATAAGCTACGCTTGCCGCGGTTGGTAGCCGTCAATTCCGATCCAGCCTGTCCCTTGCTGCCCTCTCCCAGCGACGCCCTAAGCCGAGGTCCGTACCCCACAGGGGGTGCCCTTAGCGTGTAGTCGCTTAGTTTTTAAGTTTTTTAAGCCCTGGCTGGAGGCCTTAATTTATTGAGGCATCCACAGGCAAGCCCGGTTAAGCAGTCGACAACCTCATAGGTTGAACTGCGAGATGCCATTAACTAAAAACTAGCCTCCAGTCTGGCGTAGGCTTCTGTCCGCCTCTGTACATTTATGTGCTTGGAGTACTAAATAAATAAATAAATAATGTATTCGGATGGGTCCAGTCTTCGTTGACGGACTTAGAAAGTAGGTGAGCCACCACTGCTCACTGATGTCTGGTTCACCACAACGATATAAGTCTGAAATCGCCAACCCATCTTGAGCAAATTGTAATGATAAATGATAAAAGATTTATTTTCTGTAAGTAGGTTTGTACAAACACTTTTACATGTCAATCATATTTTTTTAAACTAGATGAGGTCTGCGTTTCCTATCTGACTACTCTGAGAAGAAAGGCCAAAACAAACTCAGAGGTCACAGTCTCTTTTAAAGTCCGGACATAATCTTGGTCAGATCATGTAGATTGGTGTCTGAAATGGTCTTTTGAGTAAAGAACCACACAGATTGAGCGGACCTGTCCAGTCAGTGCACGCATTTGTCAAAAATCGTGCAGCTCAACTCAGAACTTGAGGAGCCTTACGATTCGACGAACAATACCAATGAAAGGACATTTGGGTAGGCCGCATAAATTACTCAAACTGCCAGATCATAATTAAAACTAACTAAGAAGGAAAACAGACAAAAGAAATGACCCACATAGTCTTCACACTCACAGTAATAATAATAAAAAATAAGATACTTTACAAGGTAAATATCCATGTCATTGTAGATATAAAATTCATCAATGTCAATGTGTATATAAAAATCCGGACATAATCTTTGATCTTTGAGGACCATGTAGATTGGTGTCTGAAGTTGTCTTTTGAGGAAAGAACCACACAGATTGAGTGGACCTGTGCAGTCAGTGCACGCATTCGTCATCATTCGTAATAATTTGCTTATGATTTTTCTGCTCCAGGCGTTAGCAGCAGCAGAAGCTTGCACGTCAAAATGGCGCGCAGCACACGAGGCGGCGCGGTCACAAGCCGCTGCGAGGGCAGAACGCATGCTGGCGGACTGCGAGTGGAAGATGAGGGAGCTGGAGAAACGGGCCCGGGAGGCTGACAAAAAAAACAAGGAAGTAAGTTGTATATTTATTTATATATTTATTAGGGACCTGTGGCTAAATAATAACAGCCGCACAGGTGGATCGATCAGGTTAAGCTACGCTTGCCGCGGTTGGTCTGTGGATGGGTGACCATCTTTACATACCGAGACCCCTCCGTGCCTCGGAAAGCACGTTAAGCTGTTGGTCCAGGCTGTCATTCGTTCCCGGCTCACACATCGTGGTCGGGGGGGCTCGGATCGCTGTCGAGTCCACCATGAAGTATTTGGGATTGGTGCTCGACAGCCGGTGGAATTTCGAGCCCCACTTCCGGCGGCTGGCGCCCAAGTTGTTGGGCGCTGCTGGGGCGCTATCAACGCTGCTTCCCAATCTGGGGGGCCCGAGCGCCGCCTGTAGGCGGCTCTACGTGGGGATCGTGCGATCCATGGCCCTGTACGGGGCCCCGGTGTGGGCTTCGGACCTGACGGCCGGAAGCATCGCAGTTTTGCGAAAACCGCAAAGAGCGATGGCCGTCAGAGTCATCAGGGGGTATCGCACGATCTCCTACGAGGCGGCTTGTGCACTGGCCGGATCCCCGCCCTGGGACCTCGAGGCGAAAGTACTCGCGTCGCTGTATCGGTGGCGCGAGGAAATGAGGGCGCGGGGCGAGCGACCGATGCAGCGACACTGGGAGCTGCGTCGGTCTCAGCTCCGCGAGGTCCTGGTGGCGGAATGGCAGGACAGGCTTTTACGCCCTACCGCCGGCCTCGCTATTGTCGGGGCGATCCGACCAGTGCTCGACGAATGGCTCGGGAGGAGGCACGGCTCCCTGTCGTTTCGGGCGACGCAGGTGCTCTCGGGGCATGGTTGCTTCGGGAAGTACCTGTGTCGCATAAACAGGGAGCCGGACGCTCGGTGTCACCACTGCGTCGACTGTCGGGAGGACACGGCGTGGCATACGCTGGCAGAGTGTGCCGCTTGGGAGGAGCCGCGCCGTGCCCTCATCTCAGGAGTAGGCAGTGACCTATCGCTGCCGGCCGTGGTCGAGTCTATGGTCGGCAGCGAGGAGTCCTGGGACGCGGTGGTTTCCTTCTGCGAAACGGTCGTCTCGCAGAAGGAGGCTGCGGAAAGGGAGAGGGAGATCTCGTCCCCTCACCCCACCCGCAGCAGGCGCACTGGGCGTCGGCGGAGGGCGGACAACGCCCTCTTCCAGCCCCCCTAAATGGGTCCAGGGGCGACGGACTTGGGGACGTCCGTCGCCCCCCACACATCTGGACCCGAGGCGGCGGCGCGTAGTGTTCCACGCGCGCCCCTCTTAGACGTCGCGGGGGGAGTTTAACACCTCACTCCCCCCCCCCCTGGCACGAGGAGAGGCCCGCAGGAGCGGGCCAGCACCAGCCGGGGGTTGCGGAAGTATCGTTCGTTCCCGCGACCCCCGGCGTAGGTGAGAGAGGGAACACCGGGGTGGTTTTTAGTCAGTAAGAGTCTGACAGACCCCGCCGCCCGCCCCAGGGCGGCGGACATCCATGAGGATTTCCCACCCCGAAACAAAAAAAAAAAAAAAAAAAGGCTGTCATTCGTTACAGGTGGTCAGAAGGCGAAAAGTCTGACAACCAGTCTTACCAAGGGGTATCGTATTACCCAGTAACTGTGTTGTAGAGGTCAGATAGGCAGTCGCTCCATGTAAAATACTGGTATTCAGCTGCATCCGGTTAGACTGGAAGCCAACCCCAACATAGTTGGGAAAAGGCTAGGCAGATGGTGATGATTTATGTATTTATTTATTTATCCTCCTACTGGAACGCCATATAGCAATTACACCAACGGAGCACAAAATTACTTTATGTGCTGCTTCCCATCCATCCTGTGCGTGGTGGACATCGAACGGGCGACGATGGAACACGCACGCTTACACAGCGCTAGCTCAATAGTGCCATTACTCCATCCAAATCGCGCAAATTCTTTGCGATTTTTTTAAGATACAGTTAATATTTCAAAATAAAAGCATTAAAATTGTAAAAACGGAAAATTTTGGTGTGTCGTCCTGATATGTAATATATATCCTATATGTTTCTGTGATCCTAGTACTTCATAGCCATTTGTTTAAAAGGAACAGTTAGATGAGGTCGGCGTTTCCTATCTGACTACTCTGAGAAGAAAGGCCAAAACAAACTCCAAGGACTTTTAAAATCCAGACACATTTCATGATTTTGGTCAAATCATGTGAAGACCATGTAGATTGATGTCTGAAATGATTTTTAAGGAAAGAACCACACAGTTTGAGTGGACCTGTCCAGTCAGTGCACGCATTTGTCAGTAATCGAGCAGCTCAACTCAAAACTTTAGGACCTCAACAATTCGACGAATAATACCAAAGGAAGAAAATTTGGGTTAGCCGCATAAACTACTCAAACAGACAGACCATGACAAAAATTGAAAAAAAAAATGCTCCACATGGTCTTCACATTCACAATAATGAATACAACGTGTAACGTTAAATGCGCAAAACCACAGACATCCCAACTGATTTTTAATTCAATTGACCTATTTCAGAGAGAAAATAAGTCATTAAAAAAATTGTAAAGGTTTTATGTGTTGTTTTAGTTTTACTGGCCATTCTGATCGTTTCTTGCGTCTGCGACGACGCTTTACCGAGTGAGAAGTCGTCACCGGGCCGCTGCGCCGCGGTGACATTGGCTTGCTTGACTAAATAGACACGGCAACGTTTTTAATGAGGATTTTTGAAAAATGTGACCTATATTAAAAAGTGGTTCAATTAATTCTGCTCGTTATTCTGATCAAACTATTTTCAGGTTTTGCGCATTTAACATTTGTATAATATAATACTTCGCAAAGTTATTATTCATTCGTTTATTAGCATAGTACCATCTGCTAACTTCATAAAAATTTCTTCCACAGCTCACAGCAACATTAGACCAACTGCAATCCGACCCGAAGCCTTCACCGGCTCAGGTAGCGGAACTCCAACAGCTGCGAGGTCTGATTACGGAACAGCAACGTTCGGTACAGTCTTTGACTCTTCAGCTGCAGAAGGTGGAGACTAGGGAAGAGGCTCTGAAGCTTGAGGCGCACCGGCTGAAGGAGCTGTTGGAGAGGGAGACTGTCAGCGGGAAGGAGAAAGAGGAGAGGTATCGTAAGGTTGGTAATCGTCTATCTATGGTACAGACGCCAGCACATCAAGCTACCCGAAACTGTCAGATTTTCCCAATCAACTTTGAACCTTATGCTTTAGCGATAAAGTTGAAAATCTATTAAAGAAATCTGACAGATTGTAGTAGCTTGATGTGCTGGCGTCTGTACGTGAAACATAGAGAATAACAGAGCTAAGAGTCGGTGTCTTTGTTTCCGCATTTTCGTTTTTGCCACTGACTTCCGAAATTAAAGAAATTTACTACTTTGTAGTGTGTTTTTGTTTTTTATTTTGTAAAAAAAAATGATTTGGGGTCATTGACCGCTTTAATTAGTGTAGTCACTTGAAATATTAGTTCAATAAATCTGTTTGTTTGCGTTTGTTTGGTTATCGATGTCTAAATACGATAAAACAATAGAAAACAGATTTTCTCAACTCATCCTTCATGTAACAACAACGGTCGTTGAACCCGAAAACAAACATCAATTTTTTTTTCAATTTGATCGTGTTTATACAGGGTTATTTGTAAAACACCAACAACCTCTTAAGAGGTCATTGTACTCATAATTATGAACAACTTTTACTATGGGACCAAACCTGAAATCGCGAAAAAAAATCAGCTGTTCCCTACATTTATGTTCGTACGAATCGTCAAAATATAGGGAACAGCTGATTTTTTTTTCGCGATTTCGCGTTTTGTCCCATAGTAAAAGTTGTTCATAATGATGAGTACAATGACCTCTTAAGAGGTTGTTGGTGTTTTACAAATAACCCTGTATATCGATGCCCGTCACGTCTGCAAGTTACGCTAGCTAATTTAATTTGAACCTGTATACATTGTTCCATTTTTAACTACTTAACATTATTTGCACACCAATCCAGGAAATCCAGCATTTAGAACAGCAACACTCGAAAACCGTTGAATCCCTTCGCTCAGAGCACGCAGCGGCCGCCGCATCCACTCGCGCGCTGCTAGAGAGGAGCCACGCCGAGAGGACGAGGAACGCCCTCGCACAGTTGAGGGCCGAAGCCGACCAGGATGCCAGGAACGCAGACAGGAAGCTTAGAGAAGTCACTACTAGGGTGAGTAAATTAGGAGCAAGCGGTCGATTCTGTAAAAATGTCACCGTGAAATCATAAGTGAAGTGAGCATTTAATAAATGATAAATCATAAATGATAAATGATTTATTTTCTGTAAGTAGGTTTGTACAAACACTTTTACATGTCAATCATATTTTTTTAAACTAGATGAGGTCGGCGTTTCCTATCTGACTACTCTGAGAAGAAAGGCCGAAACAAACTCAGAGGTCACAGTCTCTTTTAAAGTCCAGACATAATCTTGGTCAGATCATGTGAAGACCATGTAGATTGGTGTCTGAAATGGTCTTTTGAGTAAAGAACCACACAGATTGAGCGGACCTGTCCAGTCAGTGCACGCATTTGTCAAAAATCGTGCAGCTCAACTCAGAACTTGAGGAGCCTTACGATTCGACGAACAATACCAATGAAAGGACATTTGGGTAGGCCGCATAAATGACTCAAACTGCCAGATCATGATTAAAACTAAGTAAGAAGGAAAACCGAAAAAAAAGAAATGACCCACATAGTCTTCACACTCACAGTAATAATAATAAAAAATAAGATACTTTACAAGGTAAATATCCATGTCATTGTTTATATAAAATTCATCTCAGACATAATCTTTGATCTTTGAGGACCATGTAGATTGGTGTCTGAAGTGGTCTTTTGAGGAAAGAACCACACTGAGTGGACACACTGAGTGGAATAGTGTCAATACCTACCATTACGTAATGACAGAGCTGACTTCCCGCTCATTTCACCTAACTTCTCACGGTGAGATTTTTACAGAATAACACTTCAGTAGGTAGGATTTGAACCCTCATCCGTGGCTAAATACTAACAGCCGCACACGATCGATCAGCTTAAGCTACGCTTACCGCGGTTGATCTGTGGATGGGTGACCATCTATACGTACCGAGACGCCCCCGTGCCTCGGAAAGCACTTTAAGCCGTTGGTCCCGGCTGTCATTCTTGGATCTTGGCAGTCGTTACAGATCGTCAGAAGCGCGAAACTCTGACAACCAGTCTTATCAAGGGGTATCGTATTGCCTAGTAACTGGGTTGTGGAGGTCAGATAGGCAGTCGCTTCATTAAAGTATTAGTATTCAGCTGCATTCGGATAGACTGAAAGGTCTGACCTCCACGTAGTTGGGAAAAAGCTAGGCAGATGATGAGTTTCCATGAGTCATTTGTATCGTAGTGCGTGTAAACAGTGATAAACTTGTATGGAAAGTATTGACAATGCCGCCTCTGAAAGCGGCTATCAAGACGTCTCTGTGCTTTGTATCATCAACCAATAGCATTCCACTTCTGCAGGGTAGTTGCGTAACACACTATCAGTAGCAATGGGTTTCATTTTGACAGTTCAACAACATTCATTGCGTTATTTACGTTGTTGAGCAGACACATTTTTCGAAAATATGGAGCAATGGATTAGCAATATGCCTTAAAATGATTCAAATTGAGAGGAATAGTGTGTTACGCTGGAGTGGAGACCGCGTATCGGCAAGCGTAGTGTGAGACGCCCCCCAACTAGATGGACGGACGACCTAAAGAAGGTGGCTGAGGTAGACTGGATGCGGAAGGTGGAGGACAGGGTGTTGTGGCGCAGTCTGGGAGAGGCCTATGTCCAGCAGTGGACTGCGATACACTGAGTTGAGTGTGTTACGCAATTAGAGTGCTGGACATAGGCCTCTGCAATCGGACGCCATTCATTTAACTCGATCCTCAGCTGCTACGAGTACCAGCCAACCTGCGAAAATCGCCGCTCCCTATAGCCAGAACGCGTTTTATCTACAGGGTTAGTTTTCAAAGACCAGCCAAATTTAACCCTCTATGACTCATAAGCTGGGATTTATTTGATATTTAGGATTAGATATGATTACAAAAAAATAAAATACACGTGTTTCTGGGTTTTCATTATTTTTAATTATTTGGGAAGAAAATTATAAAAATTGCAACAATCACTTTTACCAACAAAAACAAAATAAAATGTGAAAGTATTCAAAAATAACGTTACAAAATAAAGTTCAAACACCTCTCCAATTTATCAATATAATACACAAGACACGAGCAGAACAATTTTTTATATATTTTTTAAATCACAGTGAACCGCCACGTTTCGTGCCTAAATACCGACTGTCGTAATACAAATCTCAATGTGTAACAAGAAGCGCCGTCTAGTCGTATTTTTTGGTACTAGTTCATTAGTTCGGAGTGTAGACTACGAGTTACAGTGCGCGATTACGTTATGAAATCAATTATTTTAAATTTCGAGGCGTTTGTACGGTATGTTGCCTACAGTCTACACTGTGCTATAGGGGGTTAAGGGTGTGGTACGGACCATCAAACTGAACAACTTTGTCCATGGGACCAACATCGTATTCGCGAATAAAAATTCAGCCGTCCCATATGTTTAGGTCGAGTAGGTGTTGAAGTTTTCTAAGGGACAGTTGATAAATTTTTCGCGAATACGATATTGGCCCCATGGAGAAAGTTGTTCAGTTTGATGGTCTGTACCACATCCTTAGATTTGGCTGGTCTTTGAAAAATAACCCTGTATACACCGGGTCTCATAAAAAAAGATAACCTAATACATAGGGCATCAAAAATCTGTCCACCTGTAACCACTACACGAGCGAGGCAGTCACCCATGGACTTTTCATGTTGCAAATGATGTTGTGGCGGCTTTAGCGGCGTTTCCATTATGCAAGTAGCCTGTATGCAAGGTGCAAGTTGCATGCAGCTTGAGTAATGGAAACGTAAACATGCATGCAACCTGCAAGTTGCATGCGGGTAGTTTTGAACTTGTAAATAAAATGCGCAACTGACGCTTGTGTGTGCAAGTGTTATGCAAGTTGCGCGCTCAAGTGCCAGTCGCAAATTGTGAACGAGTGACGAAGGCGCATTATTGTATCGAGTTAATAGTTTTACTAATTACTTTTTAAAAAGTGAAAATTATAATGACTGCTAAATGGGGGAACGATAAAACAATTATCTTTATTGAGGATTATCACTTCAGAAACAACTCGGCAAGCAGCAGTGACCACAGCACGTCTCACGCCCATGATGAACACCGGCACACTTGCATGCTAATAAATCCTTGCATGCGAGGTTCAAGTTCCATAAATTTTAGTTTCCAATTCAAGTAACTTGTACGCAAGTGTGACGTCATACTTGCGTGCAATCACTTGCACAGTGGAAACGCGGCTTTAGTAACCGCGATTTGCTGAGTTGCGTTTCTTAACGAAATATGGGAGCGCGGGCGATCGGCTCACCAGTCGCTTACGTTACATCGCCCTGTCTCGACGCATACCTAGTACGTAGTTAGTTCGGGCGACAAGGATGGTTTCATCAAGGTGCAGAAGAAGAAGAAGAAGCCTCCTTGTCGGAACCAGTGCGGCACCGCGCCGGCAGGACCCAACATGCTGCTGCCTCCAGCAATCCCGACGACGCTGCTGTACGTGTCCAGACTGCACCACTTCACGAAGGTTGAGGAGATCGTGGAGTATCTGCGTGTGAAGACCAACTGGAATTTGAGGGTCGAGAAGTTGGAGCCGCGTCACAACATGAACTTCAAGTCGTTCGTGGCGCGTGTTCCGACACATCATCTTGAGAAGTTCCTCAAAGAAGAGTTCTGGCCGAAGGGTGTTGTGTATCGCCGGTTTCGTGGCCGGCTACATGACACCAGTCAGCGAAACACGACGCCGACACTTCGTGTGCAGTAGTATAAGTTTCTTATAACGAAGTATTGTGGAATCAGAATTAAAGACATTTATTTCATTGAAGACACGTTTCCTTTAATTATCTCACCGTACACCGAACACGACAACAATCTCCAATGCAGTCAATTTTACAAATTAAGATAATTTATGAAAGGAATGCCATAAACTGTATTTCAGACCACTAATCAAATCCTCTTTCTCTTTCAGTACGAGAATCTTAAAGAAATTCTAGCGAGCAAAGAGACTCAGTTCGAACACGCCATCGCAGAGGCTCATAGCAAAGCAGACTGGGACATCATGCAGCTTAGACATATGCTAGACAAGGCTGACATTACATACGCCAACAAGTGCGAGGAGATGAGCGAACGATTTGAGGCGGAGAAAGGTAAGAGCTTGTAGAGGTTACTCTTCCTTCATAGAAAAGGGAGGATCCCCCGGGGGACGGGTGTCGTGTCTGGTGGGCAACTACCCGACGATTGAGGTCATATTTTTCATATTCATATTCATATATTTATTTGCATTCCACAATGTATGAAGATGTTACAGTGAGCTTAAAGCTAAGTAGGTACAATTATGGACCCTGTAGGGCACAGCA
Source organism: Eremobia ochroleuca (assembly GCA_949629135.1). Lineage (NCBI taxonomy): Eukaryota > Metazoa > Arthropoda > Insecta > Lepidoptera > Noctuidae > Eremobia > Eremobia ochroleuca. The sequence goes on along the minus strand of OX451413.1, from coordinate 7,753,442 downwards.
AAAAGTGTTTAACTATAACATTAATATTTGAAATAAAATTAACACACATTCTAAAAACAATTTAAAAACAAAATTAAGCTTTGTAATAATTTACTTAAATAATTATAATTATAAAAAAATAAAAACAATTATATGAGATCAGTAATTGCAAAATGTATATACAAGGTGTAACTTAAATAACGCACAACCTCTTAAGGGGTCATTGTACTTATCATTATGAACAACTTTTACTATGGGACCAAACCGGAAATCGCGAAAAAAAAATCAGTTGTTCCCTACATTTATGTTTGCATAATTCGTCAAAATGTAGGGAACAGCTGATTTTTTTTCGCGATTTTCGGTTTGGTCCCATAGTAAAAGTTGTTCATAATGATGAGTACAATGACCCCTTAAGAGGGTGTGCGTTATTTAAGTTACACCTTGTATATTTGGTAATATTACTACTTATTTTATAATAATAATCATCATCGAGTATTAATCTTTATTCCTTATTCCTACGTATGTGCATTTTAAACAACCAGCAATGTATGGAGTCGGTTGGTGTGTAATATATGTCTTTGTCATCTATGTATTCGTTTATTGTGTAGTATGCTTTTTTAATTAATAATTGTTTTAGTTTATTTGTAAACGTTGTATCACTAATTTCATTCTTTAATGCATCTGGTAGTTTATTAAATATTTTGATTGACATTACGTAGGAACTATTTAAATGTAATTTCATACGCGACAAGGGAGGTATTGACATATTTTTATATCTGACTGACCGGTTGCTGTTTTTATCACCGCGGGTTTTAAAAAAGCTCGTGTATTTTCTAACAAAACATATTTCCAGGATATAGATAGATGGTAGGTCGGGACATTGTATTTGTATAAGGTATTTGCGCGGGAAAGTAAATTAACTCCTAAGATTTTATTACATAATTTGTTAGGGGCCATTCAAGTATTACCTACGTAAGCACTCAAGGGGGGCGGGGGGGGGGGGGTCTTTGCTTTACTTATATTTGATGACATGGGGGATGTGGGGGTCCGGAAGGTGATTACGTCAGCAGTATTTATTTCTTCACTTTTTCGGATTTTCTACAAAATTTAGTCAATTTTGGTTCGAACACATATTATTATGGCAACCCTACTTGTCTATGCTGGAAAACGAAACGCATTTTCAGGGATTCCCGGAAATAGTTAAATAAATAGTTATAAGAGCAGTAGGCTCATGAATCAATAAAGAAACCAGAACACATTGAAAAATGCATGTACCTACCAATGTTTACGTAAGCATGGGGGTAATAGCTTTGCTTACTTTTGCTGACGAGGGGGAGGGGGGGGTTAATAATTGCAAAAATCTGCTTACGTAATACTTGAATGGCCCCTTAGTTACTTACAAGTCAAGCTAATAAAAGCGCGTTAAAAAAATTGCTAACAAATCACCAAACTCATATCAACTGCTGTGACTGAATGAAACAGCAGCCAATTGGATAAAGGTTTAATTTTGGCACGTCGTTGATTTTCGTTCCATGTAAAATACTGCCGTGCGATTCTGCAACCATCTCACCGTGAAAGCTTTTGTGAAGTGAGCGTGGAGTGAGCTGTCATTCGCTAGGGATTAACACTATTAAGTGCTCACTTCACTTATGATTTCACGGTGAGATTTTTACAGAATCGACCGGCTGGTATTCGTCTGTATACGGTTAGACTAAAAGCTAACCCTTCATACCTGGAGGCTTTTATTTAATTTTCATTTATTAATTTTTGCTTGAGTACCTACGTATAGTTTTTTATTGTATTTCTTGGTATATTGGCGTTGCTAGCTGACATATGGACAACAATTAAATTTAGTGTCCTGTGTCTTGTAATGTTAATTACTTTGCATACCTTGTATTGTATTCAGTCAAGTATTTTCTAACTGAACAGACAGCTGTGCTGCTGGGGAGTTTGTTGCGCCACTTCTTCTTCCCAGCGAAAGCACTAGGAAATGGTGAAGGGCGGGCGTTTTGGGGGACTGTCTCTTGTAATTTTGACGTTCGAAAAGTGCTGATTCTCAGCCTAGTTTGAATAAATGACTTTTGATTTGATTTGATTTAACCCAAATAGAATAGAATAGAATACTCTTTATTATGTACACCATATAGATTACAGACATAAATATAGAATTTTTTTCCAAACATAGTTGGAAAGGCTAGGCAGGTTGACTTTCGTTCCAAACGCCGGATGTTAATATTTTTAACTTAGAAGGGCCAAATTGAAGACCTTGATATACAAGGAAATGAAAAAGAATTGCTAATCGAAAAACAAAGTTTATTTAAATTAAAACGTGAAATTTTGACTCACTAGCTGTGCCTTTGTTCGCGTGAATGTCGGAAAACAGTTAGGATTGCTAGGGTTATGATTTTTTGCGCGTAACCCTTTTTATTTATTTTTTTTTTCTAAAATAAAAGTAGCCTAATTACTCCGCCAGTCAAAGTCCCGTCAAAATAGGTCTAGCCGTTACGGAGAAAAAAAATGTTTTTTGTTAAAAGTATCGTTTATGCTTTCATATTAAATTAGTAAAAACGCTGTTATTTTGACATTAAAAACAGACACTAGGTACAATTTTATTTGCTTTTATGTATGTGTAGATGTATAAATCTATTTTTTCGGGTATTACAGAAAGTCTAATAGAAGAATGGTCAGAAAAGGTAAAAGATATAGAAGAACGAGCAGCCACAGCGGCAGACGAGGCTAAAAACCTTCTAGACACCACTAGACTGAAGCTCATCGCGGAAAGAATGGAACAAGTCAACAAGCTCAAAGAACAGCATCGACAGGAAATGGGTGAGTCAAATTATGATATATAGCTGCTTTGCACGGTTTTTACGACTTGCCAAAACATCGTGGTTTTTTTATTGTCAATAAAATATTGATGTATGATACACATAAAGATTCCGGAATAAATTATCCAAACGATGGTGAAAACCGCATCAAAATCCGTTGCGTGGTTTAGAAGAACAACATAAAAACCTTTCTTGTCTCTCTGTGTGACCAACAGACATGGAGTAAAAGTGACTTTACTTTATAATATGTATAGATCTTCAAACTGGTCCCGGAAACAACTTTCCATGCTCATTTCAGCACCAAGAAGCTCAGTTTGATCAAACAATATTTAATCATTTAATAATAATAATGTTACAGATGACCAATGGGAACAATTTATGGAAGATAAAGAGAATTGTCTTGCAAGAATGAAGACAGAGTGTCGGCAGGAGGGAGAAGAAGATAGAGTCAAAAGGGAGAAGGAATTGATAGAAGAAATTGCTGGTAAGAGATTTTTTTTTTAATTTTGTGATTCAGTAGTACACATACGTTTAAAAAAACGTTTAATTTGGTGCCAACATAAACTCATTAGTTTTACCGTGCACCAAAATCATCGTCTACATAATTTAGAGTTACGTCTATCACCCTTATGTGGCCTAATTCTGGGTAAAGGCTGCCCCTGTTTCTTTGCAAAGCTCTCTATTTAGTGCAAGTGTTTATTTGTTTTAAATATGTTTTAGATTTCTTATTATAGGACCAAAGCGAATCAATTATTAATTCTATGTTGCTATACCTCATATTATCTATAGCACTGTGTGACCTAAACCCGCACTTAAGTCACGCTTTCCTGTGACTTAAGTAGTCCATTTTTACACAGAAAAGCGTATTTTACGTGGGGGGTTATGTCACACGACCTATAAAATAGTATACGATACGTGTGACTTATGAAGTTTATTAATGCTCGACGCTAATTTCACGCCATGCAATAATAGACTACTCAAGTCAAACGTATCATAGTGTACTATTTTCACATCGTGCAAAAGACTTGGCCACCGGTTACTATCAGATGCCAATTTCAGAATTAAAGTCACAGTTGCAGTCGCAGTCAAGCGAATACGACCATTTAGCCATAAAAGCAGCTGCTTGTGGAAGAACACTAGCTGTCACTGAGCAGGAATTAAGGTCAGTGAACATTTGAGACTAATATCATTAGACCCATAATTTTTGTCTACATAGATAATATGCATGTTTGCAAACCTTTAGTATTGGAAAGACCCGTATTCAAAGATGTATCTTATTTTTTTCGGGATAAAGTTTAATTTTGAAGAAGATAAAAAATAATTGATGATTGATTAACTGACTAATTAAAAATGTGTTATGTATAGATCATATAAAAGTGAACCCAAAGCTGGAAATATTTATATAAATAAATATTATATCTTTTTTATATTTATGAAGGAATATACGGCTAAATTGCGCTATACTGTGCCTGAATATAGCCAAATGTCTGGTCCTTCAAAAATCCTTATTCTTATAACTTCCGCTTAAAATGTCCTAATCACCAATCTTTGAATACGGGTCGAAATAGTCCCTCATATCAAAATAATCATTAATTCAACCAAACACAATTGGTAGCGAAATTTGTTCCTTAATACCTTTATTTTTTTTTTATTAAAACTAATTATTTTAACACTAATTTTATTGAAATATAGTCTTTTGGACAAATTTGGCTACCATGACTGCATGTCAAAATTCACCCATGGAGTGTTAACTACCATTTTATTTAAATTTCATAGTCATTAACGTTATTTTAATTAAAATACATTATTTTAGATCATTTATTTTGAAAGATGCCTGTATTTTGGAGTTTCCTCAGCATCTACTCCTATGAACACAAACGATGACTCAGAATTGAGATATTTAGTCAAAGGAAAAACCATGCGGTTGTCGTTTAATTTTACTATAATATATCTCTTGGATTCATTTTCATTCTTAAAACTCACTAAAATATCGGTTTTGAAAATATACCACTCTCAGTGCTCTCTCAGGCTTCAATGTATGAAATGTGACACCAAACTAAATACTTCTAAATCTTTCTAAATGATTTAAATAAACGATTTTGTAAAAAAAAAAATACTGGCTCCACGTGATGGTCACGTGCGAAAATTATTTGAAAAAAATATCTATTTATTCCTTTCTATACTTTTCAAAATACGTGCCCTGTGAATTCTACAATCTTAAGCACATACTGAGTTTGGTAAAATCATTAGAATCAATGGTAGACACTAAACTAGAAAGTGCTCATATCAAACCATTAAATATTATCGTTTGGTCTCCTTATCTCATCTGGGGAAACATAATTTTTATCCAAATGGATAAAGATTTATCATAAATCCTAGATCACTAGGCGTTCTCAAGTGTCCTTGTATCTTTTAGCAACGTCTTGACCTGACCCATTTATTAAAAGGCATCTTTCAAATTCTCCACACAATTTCACCCATACATATTACAAAAACATAATTTGCAGTATAGTATCATTTAAAAAAAAAAACGATGTCCAAAAGGCAATATTTCAATAAAATTATATAGAGGAAAACACTAAATAGCAAATGCGATATAAGGAACAAATTTCGTCTTTAACTTTAAGAGTTAGAAGTCGTATTTCCCCAAAACCAATCTGTCTAGCATTTTCCCAACTATGTCGGGGTCGGCTTCCAGTCTTATCCAAGCTGAATACCAGTATTTTACATGGAGCAACTGCCTATTTGACCTCAACAACCCAGTTAATGGGTAACATGACCCATTGGTAAGATTGGTTGTCAGACTTCCCCTTAAAGCTTTAATACAACTTGTTCTGAAATGGATTACAAAATGGCAAAGAAGCAAAGTTTCTAGCCATTATTCAACCTTTTTAAAACCTAGATTCATACCCTATTGCTGAAAAAAAATACTGTTTGCGGCTTGAAGGAATGTTGCCGTGGTAAGTACAGGCAGATGAGACATTTCATCATTGTCCCTGAAAGTGTGAAACTCTCTGCCAGCGTCTATCCCTTCCACATTCAGCCTGTCTGCCTTCAAAGCAAGAGTGAACGGGCATCTTCTGGGCACGCTCGTTCCATCATAGACCTCATCCATCGCTTTCCATCAGGCGTGATCGAGGTCAAGAGAAGGTCCAGTCTACCATTAATTTTCTTTTTTAAATGGCATTGCACCTACCTCTTTTGTTATTGGTCAAATGTCCACAGACGACGGTAACCGCCAAGTTTGCCGCCACAGTATTCGTTATCAATGTTAGAATCAGCCTCATTGTTACACAGTGTCGGCATCATCGTGGTATTGCTGTGTGCGTGGGGAGGCTGTTCTCTGCGGGTGACACTCATCGCCACTCTGCTAGCCGTCACCGTGACTTTAGCAGCCAAGCTGTTGCGTCGAGCTAAACGACATTACTAATCAATATTAGATTTTAATTTAAAACTTGCTCCACATTTGTTAAAAAGTCCACCGAAGCATTTTTCTTTTTTTTTCTGTAGTTGTCACAGAGCAAAACTATTCGTTGGGTTAAAAGAAAATTGAGGTCCTTGGCAAACAATGAAGGATACAGCACTTATCACGACGCTTGCTCAATATACGGCATCTAATTCAACGCGTAATTACGAAAATTTCGAGCATGTCGGAAAGAGATGCACATACATGCGCGTAGACAAACGATCTGGCAACGTCGCCGCGCGAGTTTTTTTTCCCTAGGAACAGTCACAATTAGGATAGCGCTAGTTCAACGCGTTGCCAACTTGCTTCACGTTGTGAACTCTGCGATGAATGGATTGCTTTTCGGGCGCGCGCTAAAATTGATACTTTAATTTTCTAAATTGTTTCGAAAATAAAAAAATAAAAATTTTGCTCGAACGACGATAATTCTTGTCTACTTCAAGGCAATAACTTAGTTTGCACTATCTAAAACGATAACTACACGATTTTTTTCAAGAATTCTGTTCTGGGAATTTTTTATTTGACAGTTACTGCACCTCCTATTTCGAGTTGGTGCAAGTTTTCAATTTTATCCTGTACTAGCGACCCGCCCCGGCTTCGCACGGGTGCAATGGAGAAACTGATAATTTTAGAGCCACTATTTCTCGTAAGAAGTATAGGATAAAAAATGGTTATTGTGGGTTATCCCTAAGAGATAGACATATACCATCGCGGACTTTTTTGTAGACCTTTTTAAGGTGTACAATATTGTAGTACATTATTTTGATCTATCTCGACGGGTTCAGCCAGCGTTTACAATGTAAGCGCAAAAAAAGTGTTTATTTACATCACATTAGAAACCTCTAAAATTATCAGTGTTTCTCTACTTATATTATGCATGTATTATAGATATAAACCTTCCTCTTGAATCACTCTATCTATTAAAAAAAACCGCATCAAAATCCGTTGCGTAGTTTTATAGATCTAAGCATATATAGGGACAGACAGACAGGGAAGCGACTTTGTTTTATACTATGTAGTGATACTAAAAAAATCAAAATCAATCAATCAAATCATTTATTTGCTATAAATATGGTGCTATTGCGATTGTTTTAATTTTGAAATTTATTCATTCGTTTTTATTATTAGTTACACCTGCAGTAGGTAATGCTACTTTAGGCATCCGCAGATAGCATATTTATCTGGATTCTATTAAATTTGATAGTGACTGCCCAGCCCTATTGTAGTAATATTCTCTGAAACTTTCTGTAAAAGGCCGCATCCTAACCAAAAGCGATGGTGGCGCGAAATCACGATTTCGAGTTCATCTGTCACTTTTTGCTCGGAAAACCGGAAAGCGCCCTCTGTCGACGCAACCACGCGTTCTGATTCACCGACGGTCGCTACTGGTCAGGACGATGGGTAAAAAAAACTTTTTAATTCAGAGTTTGAAATCAGTAGATTGCCAGTACAGTAAAACTTACGAAACTAGTGGTAGTACCTACATAGTAATAAAAAATAAAAATAAACACTAACGGTGAAGCTAAACATTTGTCTTTTTTATCTAGGTAGTTACTTATATAAAATCTTGCTATAAAGTGCACACTGTATGCACAGTTGACATAAAAGACACAAACACAAATACAGGGTGTCCGGAAAGTTATGGATTACCTTTTACCTGCTGATTTTTTTTATTGGTAGATCCCAATGTGCCCCACATTGGGATCTACCAATAAAAAAAATGACCTACCAATAATTTTTTTTTCACCAGGGCTGATCAAAAATAAGGTAAAATTCTTTTTTCTGAAAATTTTAAGTTTGAACCTAAATTTTAGGTATTTTAAAGATGATATCTGTAACTTTCTTGTATTCAATCGATAGTAGAATGATTCAAGATGAAAATAAAAAAACCTGTACTCGAAAAAGTTTTCAATCGTAGAAATGGCATGGAAAAAACTGATCAGAGGTAGACATTTTCCAAAATTTCATTAAACATCAAAAAACTCGGAAACCATAAGACTTTTAGTATTTTTTTTTAGTCATTTTTTTTTTACTGGTAGATTCCAATGTAGCCCATCAGCAGGTAAAAGGTAATCCATGACTTTTCGCACACCCAGTATTGAACGCACGCGAGAATCTCTTTATCTATGGTAGACTTGCAAATGTGGAGCTGGTCGACTGCGTAGCCAAGATCCTCAAAACGATACGTTAAGTCCGTCTCACGAAACAAGTCGCGCGGCAATAAATGAAATAAATAAGTGAAACGTGTCACATGACACGTGACAAACTTCAAAGAAGACTCGTGAGACGGACTCTAGATATTCCCACTTGAAGCATGACATTGCACGGTTCATGTGGGATGTTAGAAATATTTTATTGACGTGTGTTAACGATTATTACGAAAGCTGGATTTTGACAAACACGTTAGGTATAGTAACTGTAAAGTTTTAGACCCATATGTTTGTGGTCCCAGGACGAATATATGCAAAATAATCCCAGCTTTTTCTGTAACAGAAGCCTTAATTATCAAAAAATTTGGATTCAAAACGGTCAGAAAACTCAGGTAGATATCACTAGTGAAAGAATCCTGACTAAGCTTATTTAAATACCAAATACCAATAACAACAACATGCTATGCATGACACGCTGTTTCAATAATAACATTGAAACAACGCATATAAAGCATAAAACTGAGCTAAAGTGCCAAAAATAGCATAACAGCAGCGCCTCTGGCGGCTAAATATGGAACTAGCGATGTGGGAATGTTTGCGTTTTATTTTTGTCTTCATTCATTTTGAAACCGATTTTCTGATGATGTATCTCAATAATTTAGGTTAACAGACTATTTTCATTTTTCATTTATTGATAGACTGCTTTCAGATATTATCTTGTTTAAAAATTAAAAATACTTACAAAAATAAAAATAATAATTTAGGTTATGCAATTTCTTCGTGTATTGCTAGTTCCATAATCCTGCTACAGAGGCGCTGTTTTCCTAAATATCACAGATAACATAACATTTAAAATGTAGCTAACATTCAAACTTTTCTTTGTATAATTTTATTATTAAAATACTGCCAATTGGACTGAAATCATATCATTTACACATAACACAAAATCACGCCTGCATTTTCCGAAGGGGTAGGCAGATATGTATAGTATACCCACATTTCACGAGTTATTTTCATCATGTTCTTATTTTCATATTTTATTGTATCAGTTCATGACAATTATCTAGTCATCGTTTAGAATATTTGTTTTTTAGAAGCAGCAGTGTGGTTAAGGGTGTTTGACAGGCAATTCCTTCATTTAAATACTATTTTTCGTCCGAATAAAATCCAAAGATATTGACATGAAAATTGCAAAAAACTTAAGAAAAATTGAATTTCTCAGTCTATCCTGGCCTTTCCCCCTTAATGTCTAAATGCTAAGGGGTCGTGACCTCCCCTAGGGGTTGCAAAAAGGATACCAACAAAAATTGGTCATAACTTTTGAACCGTAAAAATTGCACAGAATTTCTCAGGGTTAAAACGTTTGGAAATGTCCTTGCCCACGCCCCTATTCGATTTGAGCCATACTTCCAGGGACACCCTGTATATTAGAAGACATGTGACATCTACCAACCCGCACTGGGCCCGCGTGGTGGATTACGGCCCACTCTCTCTCACAGAGAGGAGGTGTGTGTCCAACAGTAAGAGTATTATTATAGAGGGATTATGATTATACATTGTTTTTCATAAGAAAAAAATAATAATTTGAAGATTTAATAAGTCATTTCTGTAATATTTGTTGTAATTGAATTGGTAATTTCAAAAACCACTTAAGTCACAAAATTATAATTTTTCATAAATCAATAAAAACTGTATCATACACAAACAAATGAGTTTTAAAGGACTTTTTTATGTTTAATTTAGTATTTGAGTAGTAAAAAATTAAAATAGGGTATAACCTTTACAGTTTATTAATAGAAATAATGAAAAAAACCTGAAAAACAGTTCTTGACTTATGTTGTTTTAGCGAGAAATAGGGTTAGTGGTACCTATATAATTTAACCAAAACAATCGTAGTAATCATATTTTTTATTGCTTATAATTAAGAATTACACTTAAAAATAATCTTATTAACATTTTACATGTATTAATTTGTCATGTTTTAATATCTTTATGGTACATAGTCATATTCTCCATAATTCTCATCTGCATTATCTTCAACATTTGCAATTGACCAGCTAAAAATGTTGTTATAAAATGGCATATGCTCTTCCAGAATGCTATCTTGAACTTGTTTTAAATCAATATATGCAATGAACGTCTTTCACGCGGTATTATTAAAAGAGGAAGGAATGTATTGACTTAAGTTGTTTTTATCCAGAATACGTATCTACCTTTGAGGAACCATTTTCAGCAAAAAAAAAAGCATTTTGGAAAAAATGTGACTTATGTGGTTTTTGAAATGACCGATTCAATTGCATGTTGTATCAATAAAAAAGAAACTAATGATTTTCTGTTAAATACCCTTCGTAACTGCTGCTATCGTCGTTTTTAACATACATCATTAATCTAGCTCATTATTGCTCAAATTGTTATCATTCATTCAATAAGTGTACACTCGTTTTTCTATTTTTATACGATTTTGAAAATTATTTTGTGTGAAATATAAAAAATTACAAAAAAAAAATCTTTTTGGTTATTACCGCCAAAATTAATTTACACATACACAGTTATCCTTATTCTGTCTTGTGTTGCCATTGTTAAAATATTTTTTACACAGGAATATTGTTAAATTCTTTGCGTAATATTAATTTTACTGAGACACTAAACAATTATAAAGATTTTTTTTCTTAACTACTTAAAAAAACACTTTTGAGTTACCCGTTCTTTTACCTATTAATTTCCTTAAAAAAACTGGCAACACCAATATCACAACATAGGGTGAAACCCCCAGTTATCGGCAATCCAACACAAAACGTAGGGTAAAAACCCTAACTATCGGCATTGCATATAAATTAATTTCACACACAATTTAACTGTCTTTCCTTAACCGACTAACAATAGAGAGGCATTGGCGAGGGAGAAAGAGTTACGAGAGAAGAGATCAGAAGATGCCACGAAGATCAAGCAAGTGGAGAATGCTTCGAAGGACCAAATTGAGCATCTCACCAGAAAGTGTGCGTGTTTGAGGAAGCTGTAAGTACCTACCCTTGAAGTATCTGCCGTTGATTTTTATAGTATCCAACCGGTCGAAACTTAACTCAAGTGACGATGAAGTAAGCTGTCACTATTGACAGCCCACTTCACCTGAATTTTTACGGTTAGATTTTAACAGAATAGATTGCAGATTCTCAGAACAATTCTCAGCTATGGTGCTGATAATACAGTAAGGTTTGACTGCCCCGTTGGTCTCGTGGCTGCAAGCGCGACTGCTGAGCGTAGGGTCCTGGGTTCGATTCCCGGGTCGGACAAAATGTTAACGGGTTTTCCATTAGGAATTTCTAAACGACCGTCCGGAGTTTGGAAGTTGGCGTTTTAATACCCCCGTGCCTCGGAAAGCACATAAAGCCGTTAGTCCTACGGCTGATCTCTCCCCGGTCGATTCATGTAACCATCTCACCGTGAACGCTTGAGTGAAGTGAGCGTGGAGTGAGCTGTCATTCGCTAGGGATTAACACTATTAAGTGCTCACTTCACTTATGATTTCACGGTGAGATTTTTACAGAATCGACCGGCTGAACTTATCGTTAATACAAGTCTGACATGGATGAATAATGTACAGACGCCAGCACATCAAGCTACTACAATCTGTCAAATTTGTTTGATAGATTTTCAACTTTATCAAAAAAGTATAAGGTTCAAAGTTGGTTGGGAAAATTTGACAGCTTAGGGTAGCTTGACGTGCTGGCGTCTGTACCTTCTCTGTATGAGAAGAGGCATTTGCCCTACGGTGGGACAGTAATAGGCTAGCTATTAATGTTCTAATCAATCACTCCCCACAGTTTTGATGACATCCGAGCGCGCCTCACCGCGCGGGAGAGGGAAGCTGAACAGGATTCGAAAGCGAAAGATAAGGAGCTCCACCAACTGAGGGGCGAGGTCGCCAGGCTCACGAAGATACTCTTCGAACAGAAGTTGGTATCAGACATCGATAACACAGGGTGACAGGGAGACGTGCAACCTGCTGCCATGAATTTTGTACAGTCGCCAGCACATCAAGCTACTACAATCTGTCAAATTTCTTTAATGTAGTTTTCAACTTTATCATTAAAGCATAAGTTTCAAAGTTGATTGGGAAAATTTGACAGTTTCGGGTAGCTTGATGTGCTGGCGTCTGTACAGACGCCAGTACATCGAGCTACTACAATCTGTCAAATTTCTTTAATCGATTTTCAACTTTATCGCAAAAGTATGAGGTCCAAAGTTGATTGGGAAAATTTGACAGTTTCGGGTAGCTTGATGTGCTGGCGTCTGTACATGATTATACACAGGAGGGTGTAGAAGTCTGACATTTTTGTCGGTAATTAAAAACAAAATTTGCTGTTCCATTTTGTCCATATTTTGACCAGTATTGCAGTTTTGTAAGAAACAGCTGATTTTTTTTTATTTACTCCCGACGAAAATGAGGTTTGAAGATACGTGGCATACCAACCTGTCAATTGTGAAAAAAAAAAAACAAAATGGTGCCGACATAGGGGTCGATTATACTCTTCGGACTTCTGTATAATTTGTCGCACTGTGTGGGTGTGGTCTATGGTGGTGAATCCTCCTCGAAACCCGGCTTGCTCCGGTGACTAAAACTCGTCGAATCTTCGCGCTAGACGATTCGTGACGACTCTTGAAAACAACTTATATACGTGGCTAAGGAGCGAAATGGGTCTGTAGTTCTTTAGAAGGGTGTTATCATCCTTTTAAGGGTGCGTTTCCACAGAAGCGGAGCTGGGCGAAGCGGAGCAGAGACGTGCAGGAATCGACTAATCACAATGGTTGAAATCCTAATCGCCTAATTTGACGATTTCTACACGTCTCCGCTCCGCTCCGCGCAGCTCCGCTTCTGTGGAAACGCACCCTAAAAGAAAAGAACGACCAAGCTCCGTCAATTTTCCGTTGTTATTACAGAAAATTGACGTAGAGCTTCAATTTGCTTAACAATTAACTTCTTAGACTGTAAATGTAATACAACTGAACTTGGTTATTTTTAAGTGTAAATACAGTTTTAAGGCAATGGTCAAACTAGAAGTCTAAAATGCATGAGCTGGCAACACTGCACAAACTCACGCGCAATTTTTATCTCAGCACTCCAAAATTAGGTGCACGCACGAGGGCTGATGGCTGTGAGACTCTGCCCCCCGAGGAGACGCCAGCGGAGCCCCGGCGTAAGGGTATGTCACCCTGTATATAGGTGAGCACTCTTGTCGCTATTGTGTGTGGAATGTGCGCCGGTGAACACCCTGTATTATGGTTGGAGCTGGGCATTTTTTGATGGTTTCAATTACATTTTTGTTGAGAATCATTTTTCAACACACACAAAGTAGGTATATGATGACACCTGTATTCCTCTAAGGGGTAGGCAGAAGCGTATAAAACACTCACATTTCACCAGCACACCTACTCACAACTATTCGATTCGAGCTGAATTCGATTGTAAGGTCCGTTTAGGCGGAACGCTACAAAATTTACTTTTATTTTATAGTAACACTGAATTTATGTTACGAAATACCTACCTAATAATAATCATGTATTTACCACTTAAAGATTTTCTATTATAAAAGTAAAATTTCGTAGCGTTCCCCTTAAACGAACCTATTAATCGGATTCGACAGCGAAGGGAATGGTACTGAAAAGCTCTGCAGTTTCGATTAATTTCCTTATAACTTATGGCCATAAAACTAGTTTAGTATCCCGGGGTTGCTTTTGAGAAAATCTTCATGGAAAAACACAATATAACACTTTGCACGACCTTGGCATCGAACTCACGACCCAGCAATCCGCTTTCAACCAATAGACTATTAACGCAGCCAATTTTTCATATCACTTGCACCGGAGTATCTACAACACTCTTAAAAGGTTCGTTTGACGTGTGGCCAAAATCGGAACTACGATCACGTGACATCCATATTTTTTTTTTAACTTGCTTACATCTTGTTGCATAGACGCTTGATAACTTTAAACTTTCAGAGTGATTACTTCAGACCTTCAGACACGCATCCCAATTAATATAATTAATGTGACAATCTCACAACAAATGTCTGCCAACAACGCCACCTGTCAGAGTCATTTAGGCGGCAAAACATTTTTCCTAAGACACTTGTGTCATTTTAGCACAGATCGTAGTTTTAAATCATAGACAAACATACCCATCTCTGGCCATATTCACAGGGGTCGTGTTAACAAAGGTAATGGAACTACTGTAACAATGTTACGTTGAACTTATGTGTTGGAAATAGTTGGAATGCACTTATTACTACTCCACCAAGACAACTACCCCTTTATTCATAAACTTCGCATTGCTTAAAGTTAAGTAGTGATTCAGTAATCATGCTGAGATATGAGCCTTTTGGCCCCATACTGTTTCATTTTTTTTTGTTATTTTTTTTTTTTTTATTTATCTGTATTTAGTTTACTTTAATTTATGATTTTCCTGTACGAGTCGCAATAAATACTTTTTCTTTCTTTCTTTTCTTTTCCTTTGATTAGCGACTGTTTACCTATATATGTTTGACGTTTAAATGTCACTTAACTTTAATCAGCGTTTATAAATAAACCCTCTCAACCGATTTATTCTTCAAAAATCTCACCGTGAAAACTTGGGTGAATTGAGCTGTCAAAAATTGTCTAGCATTAGGTGGAATAACAGCTCACTTCAAGCTTACGTCACTTAAGTTATAACGGTGAGATTTTTACAGAATAGACAGGCTATTCTGTAAAAATCTCAGGCCAGTCAGTCGTGAAAAAATATTAATGTTACAAACGACTATGGGCGTTAATGTATAAGAAAATCTGAAGTCGAAATCGAATTAGAAACATACAATTATAGTACAACTACTTCGGATTGTTATTTCTCGGACTCGTACGGGTTGCAGTGTGCAATGGACCTTAATTTGAAAATATGTTAGGCCTCATTTACGGCTACGCGGGGCGTCGCGAGTTGCACATTCACAGCATAAAATACGAGTGATAACCAAACGAAAGTGGACGGAATTGCCGCTGCGTGCGCCGCTGCGACAAACGCTGCGTGAGACGCGTCGATGCCATCCGCAGGTTCAGTCGCAAAAAACGCTCCATTACAAGCAAACGCGTGTAAAATCGCTTCTCCGTAAACGCACTCATACAACGCCATATGTTTGAATTCAGTGCGGGCCGCGCCACCCAGCGCAACGCCCGACCACAGAACATATATACCCGACGCCCCGCGTCTTCGTAAATTAGGCCTAAGTGTTATGAAAATTCTTTATAAAATATGAAGTAATTATTTTTAAAAGGTATTTTCTTCATGACTGACAGTAAATCTAGTTTTCTCAGTGGAGAAGTAAGAAGGACATTTATAAGTGATTTGCTAGATTTTTAACGTTATTTTTAGTGCAGAGCAAATATGAAAGAAATTCGAATAAAACCGTTAAAAATAGTATTACGATACGTGTGACTTAAGAAGTCCATTACTCGATGGCGTGAAATTATGACTTAAGTGTGGGTTTAGGTCACACGGTGCTATAAATAATTCTACAATTCGATTATTCTCTATACCAAAAATAACGTTGTATAAAAATAAAAAATCGATTTGTTTTTATAGGTATTCGTGTGTATCGTATGTTGTGTATCTTCAAGCTAAGTTCCCTGCTAGGTATGCAGGGAAGCTTTCAATATTAAGTGTGTAGAATGTTATAAAATAGTTTTGTTGTTGTAAATAAACTGTCATTAAAACATAATTTGAAAATAACGAGTATTTGTAAATATTTTTTGTTTTTTTTTTTTTTCTTTTTTCTTCTTATAAATAAATATGAATAGTTTGATATTAGCGGAATGAAAATAAGTGATTGAATATTTTCTAAATTAATTTGAACATCTGTTTCTGGCCTAAATCTTTGCTTTTCTCTCTATTTTTAATCTTTAAAAGAACATACTTAAATAAATTTGTAAACGGATTGTTTTAAATGCCTTCATAAAAAGAAACCTATGCACCACCAGACACAAGCGGTTCGGAAGCGGTCTCGACTAAAGTTTTCTATTCAGAGTCAGATTTACCTACCTACATACCTACATTTTCACCTGCTAAAATGTACAGATAGGTACAGTTTTTAGCTTCAAGAGTATCTCATAAATCAAGAGAATCATAAGAGTATTTTTTTTTTGGGTGGGAAATTATCAAATAACTTCTCCCGCTCTGGGTGGAGCGAGAGGGCGTGTCAGACTTTTACTGGCTAAACCCAACCGTGTTCCTTCAGTTGCTTGTGCCAAGGGCCACGGTATCTCTTTCGAACAACCCGCGACCCTGGCAAATCATAAAAGTATCTCATAATCGTATTTCAAGAGTATCCATTTGGATAAAATGCAACCAAGAATTTGAATTAAAAGGATTGTCAGTAGCGTCTTTCTTTTGCTTAAAACAACGTAGGCACTGCAGTTACCAATCCTATAACTTTATCCAATTGTAACTTAAATTATCTTTTTCTTAATGAATTCTATACAAAAAACCGCTCCGAACAGCTGTCTGTAAAAAACAAAAAACAAGAAATAATTTCTATCTACCCTTCGCAGGTGGGACTCTTCGCACACCCGAACTAGTCCGGAAACACTCGATGATCCCCGAACTCGCACAAGCGCGTCTAACGCACGCAGAAATACAAAATGGCCGGCGACGAGCCAAAAGCGTGGACCTACCGGCGGTACAAGTGCCAGTTAGAATTAAACAATTGGAGGAGAGAAATAAATATTAAATGTATAGTTTTCAATACATGTTGACTGAACGAAATATGTATGGATTTATTTGAAGCGACCTATTACTAGTCGTACTAGTATCTGTAGGTATTATTGATACCCATTATAATAATAATAATCTATATATATATTAATACATAAAATATAAAATATCACAATATCACTGCTACAAAATAAATAAATTAATGAATATAAATTAAAAATGTCACAGATAAAAAAAAAACGAAAATTATCATACTTTCTAATCAGTATCGGTGTTACACCGGTACCAAACAAATATTTCCGTAAGTTTGAGTGAAAAAATAAAGTGACAACGTCGGTCTGATTCGGTAGGTATGAAAGTGATATTGCCACTTCACACTTCCGAACATGCATCAATATCGTTCGGTCAATATGTACTTTAGCTATTAGTTTTAGTAAATGACTCTCAGATTAGTAATTTAGTCGTTAGTCGATTTTGAAGTCGTTGTGATGGTAAATTAGTGTCAATTTTAGTTCACACCTGAATGTGAAACTTTTATTTTTGAGCTCTTTTGTTAACGTACGACCAGTCGTAAGGCTTCTCATCAGCTGTAAGACCTTAGACTCATGTCTTATTGCTTATAAAATGTCAACTGTCGACTGACAACGGACAGGTTACTAAAACTAATAATTTAGGGCACTATTTTATCAGTATGTGACTTTTTTTTTACTCCTAATCATCTTTACAAAGATCAACTTTAAAATTTTCACTACAAATCAATGATGCAAACAAAATCTTGTAGAACTTTGTTGGTTAGGTAAACTAGCCTCTTCCAAATGAATAGTTTTATCCTGTAACTTGCCTACTGCAGCACCCTAATTGTGTAACACACTATTACTGTCAATTTGAATCATTTTGAAGCATATTGCTAACCCATTGCTCGATATGTTCGAAAAGTGTGTCTGCTCAACAACGTAAATAACGCAATGAATGTTGTTGAACTGTCAAAATGAAACCCATTGCTACAGATAGTGTGTTACGCAATTACCCTGCAGGTCAAATGCCTCTTTCATTCAGAGACCAAACATGCATTGATCACCACGCTTGCTGACTGCGTGTTAGCAATCAGACCATAAGATTTCCTCGTGTAGTTTGTCTTTATCCAGCATGCCAGGTCTGGAACACTCACGAATGTAATAAAAGTAAATTAGTTTAGTCAAAATGACTCTCCCGACTGACTAAATGGGCTAAACCATAAGATACTTTATACTCTTTTGCTAATTCGCATCTAATACCGAAGAGAAAGGGTATCAAACGTATACTAAAATTATAAGTGCAATAATTAGTAAGTATTTATGTTTCTCATTATTATTTTTAAGTGTATTTTAACATTTGTAACATCTTGGCAAAACGTTAAAGAATTGATGTCTCACTAAAAATATTCGATGAAACGTTTGAAGTCGACCATTGTTCTTTAAGTATAATGTTATACTGTAACATCTTGGCAAAATGTTAAAGAATTGATGTCTTACTAAAAATATTCGATGAAACGTTTGAAGTCGACCAGTTTATACTGTAACATCTTGGCAAAATGTTAAAGAATTGATGTCTTACTAAAAATATTCGATGAAACGTTTGAAGTCGACCAGTTTATACTGTAACATCTTGGCAAAATGTTAAAGAATTGATGTCTTACTAAAAATATTCGATGAAACGTTTGAAGTCGACCAGTTTATACTGTAACATCTTGGCAAAATGTTAAAGAATTGATGTCTAACTAAAAACATTCGATGAAACGTTTGAAGTCGACCAGTTTATACTGTAACATCTTGGCAAAATGTTAAAGAATTGATGTCTTACTAAAAACATTCGATGAAACGTTTGAAGTCGACCAGTTTATACTGTAACATCTTGGCAAAATGTTAAAGAATTGATGTCTTACTAAAAATATTCGATGAAACGTTTGAAGTCGACCAGTTTATACTGTAACATCTTGGCAAAATGTTAAAGAATTGATGTCTTACTAAAAATATTCGATGAAACGTTTGAAGTCGACCAGTTTATACTGTAACATCTTGGCAAAATGTTAAAGAATTGATGTCTTACTAAAAATATTCGATGAAACGTTTGAAGTCGACCAGTTTATACTGTAACATCTTGGCAAAATGTTAAAGAATTGATGTCTTACTAAAAATATTCGATGAAACGTTTGAAGTCGACCAGTTTATACTGTAACATCTTGGCAAAATGTTAAAGAATTGATGTCTTACTAAAAATATTCGATGAAACGTTTGAAGTCGACCAGTTTATACTGTAACATCTTGGCAAAATGTTAAAGAATTGATGACTTACTAAAAATATTCGATGAAACGTTTGTAGTCGGCCATTTTTCTTTTCCAAGACTTCGGTAAATAGAATATCCTCTATCTTTATCTTTTCATTAATCAAAGTCATATTAGCAGAATAAAGCGTAAATACCATCGTCCCTGAAATTATTACGCAAGACGTTTAAAAATGTCAGTATCTTATCCGAGCTCTCCATTTAAAAAAAAAAAAAAAAGTCGTATACGTACTTATTCTACTCTATCGCAGTCCACTGCTGGACCATTGACTTCCTAATCAGCGCTCTAATTGTATAAGACACTATCAAGACAATCTGAATCATTGTGAAGTATACATATTGTAAATCGATTGCTTTACGTGTTCGAAAAAAAATGTTTTCTCAACAACAATGATGATGAGTGTTGTTGAACTGTCAAAATGAAAGCTATTGCTACTGACAATGTGTTACGCAACTAATCCGCAGGTAACCTAATCACCATACTGGGCCGGGCCATAATTTCATTAAATGTCTGAAATAGTCACTTTTATAGGTAATGCCTCTCTAACCAACTCCTTAATCTAAATAACACGAATTAAATTAAAAGGAAAATGTGTTATTAAAAACCTATTTTAAATAAAATTAGGGCCAACGTACATAATTATTCTATAAGTTATAAATGTGTGTACAGGTCCCAAAAAATAAAATAAAGCATAAAAAGTATGAACGAAATGAAAGGCTAAAATGGATGACCGAATCTAAAAGGTTGTATTGTGTTGCATTAATATAATCTACAGACGCCAGCACATCAAGCTACTACAATCTGTCAAGCTTCTTTAATAGATTTTCAACTTTATCGCTGATCCATAAGGTTCAAAGTTGATTTTGAAAATTTGACAGTTTCGGGTAGCTTGATGCGCTGGCGTCTGTACCATCGTCATTCTCCTGCCCTTAACCCAATTTATTTGGTGTCCTCGCCACATGTCTTTTTCTTCCATATTTCTCTAATGTATATCCCTTCTCATTATGTCTGTTACTGTGTCTTCAGCACGCGCCGCATGACCACCATAGAAACGGGTTGATAGATAGAATAGACAATATATCTACAATCTGTCATTTTGTTCATTCTTCTTTCAACAAAACCCGCGATGTTACGCGTGCAGAAAACAATTACATTATAAATGTCATATTATGAATAGGATACTTTATTTCTATTTTCATTAAAATCCTTTATGTAATAAATGGTGATTGAACAAATGTGCAATTGCATTGTAATGCATTCTTTTAACGTTTATATTAAAGTTGTATTTAATCATTGACTGTGTATGTAAATATTATGATTTTTTGTAATAAATATTTTGAAAGTAATTCATACAGTGCGTTTTATTTAATTTAATTATTTAAATACCGCAAGATAAGGAATTGAATATAGGTATTCCTGGGCTTAGTAATTAACATTGGAAAAAATATGAAATTAATCAACAGAAAGTCCAATCAAGGTCGCTCAGCGCGCTATGGAATGGGCCATGGCCCATGCTCGGAGTTTCTTTGATGGATAAAATCGACGTATAAAAGTAACTGACAAAGCTTGCAGAGTAAGTAAACTGATATGGCAGTGGGCTGGCCATGTTGGTCGAAGGTCCGATGGCCGGGAGGACAGGGTGTTGTGGCGCTGCCTAAGAGGACCATGATAAAAAATAGCACGGTACAAATCATTGCATGCAAAAAATATTGCAAGACAAATACAAAAGTAGTAAGTTAAACTAGATAGATTAATAATATGATTATTATCTACTGGAGGTATCGTGCATTTTGAATTAACAGTGAATTTTGAATTAAGTAACATTAGTCTTATTTTGGTAACAAACCATTGCTAAAATACAGCTACTAGGAATGGAACGTAATTATCAAACTGACTGACAGTACTAAGCCACAACTGTCAATGTCAAATGTCACAACACTCGCGACGCATAACCTAACCTCAAAATCAAATAAATAAAAGCGAAGGATTTACAGAATATTCTATTAAAATGTCGGCTAAAAGCATGTTCTTGAAGCCCGGATTCGTCCGGGCGCCGTTACAGAACGGTATTGGCCGATACGTGTGTCAGTTGCAACGAGTTGTGCTCAAATTCTGTAAAAGCAATGGATCTAGCCGTGGAATGAGGTAACTTCATGGATTATTTTATTTATCTAGGTTAACTCAGTCATAGCCAGTGTATTAGTTTTTCGTGATCACAGCACTATTTTACTTTGACAGATAAAGATAAACAAAAATTGTTTTGACGACTGATTGTGAGTCATTGTCCTATGCATTGTCCAAATAATTAATTATGCAACCTCAGTTTGCAACTCCTTAATCATTTTATAATATTAATTTTTTTTAAATCTACAAATTTTAGTAAATTTACCAAAAAAAAGAGTGGCACCCAGAACGCAACTGGTGCGTTGGTGGCATATTATAGGAATTTCATTCAACGCAAATGGTGCATTGGTAGCATTGAATGGGTTAACATTAGGCTCTTATTTCCAAAGCCTTCTAAAATAAATACTCTACCGTCTGTTATTGACAAAGATATTGGTTTAAATCAAACTTGTAAAAAATGACATAAATACAGTAAAAACGAGATTATAATATCCCGTTTGCACAGCATTATCCTGACTTCAAATTCGTTGTTTATTTACTCCATATTATAATTAGTTAACTGCCCTGTTGGCCTCGTGCTTGTAAAACGCGACTGCTGAGCGTGGGGTCCTGGGTTCGATTCCCGAGTTGGGCAGTGTTACTGGGTATTTCCATCAGGAATTTCTTAGTAACAGCCCAGAGTTTGGAAGTTGGCGTTGAGATAACCCCGTGCCTCGGAAAGCATGTGAAGCCATTGGTCCTGCGCCTGATCTCTCCCCACTTTTTTTGTCGCCCCATTGGACAATGAGAATGAGGGAAGAGAGAGTGCAGCGTGTCTGTGCTGTGTGCACAGACACAGCATTGTGCACTCTTGTGCACTATAATATCTCCTGCGCTGAAGGCTGGTCTCTGCTGAGATTGGTGGCTTATTTGGTAAAAAATCTTGTCTGGAGGTCTTCATTTATTTATTATAATAAGATATCCTATCACACCAGATGTTACCTAACTATCCTTAAAAAAAATGTCTCCTAATGTATGATATGTTTGTATTAATGCACCTATCAATTATTAGTATTGTTAAAAAAAAAAAATTGTATGAACGGCTCGCCAACATGCAGACAAACCCTTAGAGATTTCGTTGTGTGGCTAAAACTAAATTTGTATTAAGTGTTTTAGAAAATAAAATAATCAATAAATAATAATAATAAATGTTTCTCTGGCAATTTTTTTTTTTCAGAGATTTCATTGAACAAGACCTAGTGGAATTTGCGAAGGTGAATCCAGGTGTTGTTGTATATTTAAAGCCCCGAAGACACAGAGGACCTGTGGTTGTAGCTGAATATTGTAAGTTGTCTTTAAGCCGCGTTTCCACTGTGCAAGTGATTGCACGCAAGTATGACGTCACACTTGCGTACAAGTTACTTGAATTGGAAACTAAAATTTATGGAACTTGAACCTCGCATGCAAGGTTTTATTGGCATGCAAGTGTGCCAGTGTTCATCATGGGCGTGAGAAGTGCTGTGGTCACTGCTGCTTGCCGAGTTGTTTCTGAAGTGATAATCCTCAATAAAGATAATTGTTTTATCATTCCCCCATTTAGCAGTCATTATAATTTTCACTTTTTAAAAACTAACTAGTAAAACTATTAACTCGATACAATAATGCGCCTTCGTCACTCATTCACAATTTGCGACTGGCACTTGAGCGCGCAACTTGCATAACACTTGCACACACAAGCGTCAGTTGCGCATTTTATTTACAAGTTCAAAACTACCCGCATGCAACTTGCAGGTTGCATGCATGTTTACGTTTCCATTACTCAAGCTGCATGCAACTTGCACCTTGCATACAGGCTACTTGCATAATGGAAACGCGGCTTTACCTACGTAACCAACCCACAGCTCCTAGTAGTGTGTGGTGTACTACGGCCCACTTCCTCTCACGGAGAGAACACCTGCGCCCCAGCAGCAGGAACGTTACAGACTGATTATGATATTCTCTCAATCAAATCAAATCAAAAGTCATTTTTAAAACTAGGCTGAGAATCAGCACTTTTCGAACATCAAAATTACAAAAGACAGTCCCCCAAAACGCCCGCCCTTCACCACTTCCTAGTGCTTTCGCTGGGAGGAAAAATTGGCGCAACAAACTCCCCAGCAGCACAGCTGTCTGTTCAGTTAGAAAATACTGGATTGAATACAATACAAAGTATGCAAAGTAATAACATTACAAGACACAGAACGCTAAATTAAATTAATTTGCCATATGTCAGCTAGCTACGCCAATATACCAAGAAATACAATAAAAAAGCTATACATACTCAAGGAAAAAAATTAATAAAAGCCTCCAGGTGTAAAGGGCGTGACCGCTAACATATTTATGCATATTAGTAGGGGAGCCCAGGAAGGGATTTTTGAAGTGACTCGAGCGTGTCAGAATATTATATAGGGAGAATCCTTGCATCCTTTAAAGTACCTCTACCAAGTATGAACCCTCCATATGGTGGGGTGTGTTGAGGGGAACCCGTCTGATTGGTAAAAAAAATCGATCCATAGAAAAACTCGAGCGCGTCAGATTAAGAGAAAGTTGATTAATTACATTGAGAAGATTGTATATCTCAATAATCTGACAATTTGAGCGTGACATTAAGAAACAAGCGAGTCTAGAAGTTGTAAAAAAAAAACGTCACCTTGAAATACTCGAGCGCGTTTCAATTTTTTTTTATTTTGAAGGAAACAATATTAGAATTACAAAGAACTAATAATCTGACAGTTTTCATGGGACGATGTTAGTAGAATCGTGGAGCAAAGGTGAAGCGTACAGCGGCTGAGAGCTGTGTATTCACATTGACATTGATGAATTTTATATAAACAATGACATGGATATTTATTTTGTAAAGTATCTTATTTTTATTATTATTACTGTGAGTGTGAAGACTATGTGGGTCATTTCTTTTTTTCGGTTTTCCTTCTTAGTTAGTTTTAATCATGATCTGGCAGTTTGAGTCATTTATGCGGCCTACCCAAATGTCCTTTCATTGGCATTGTTCGTCGAATCGTAAGGCTCCTCAAGTTCTGAGTTGAGCTGCACGATTTTTGACAAATGCGTGCACTGACTGGACAGGTCCGCTCAATCTGTGTGGTTCGTTACTCAAAAGACCATTTCAGACACCAATCTACATGGTCTTCACATTATCTGACCAAGATTATGTCTGGACTTTAAAAGAGACTGTGACCTCTGAGTTTGTTTCGGCCTTTCTTCTCAGAGTAGTCAGATAGGAAACGCCGACCTCATCTAGTAAAAAAATATGATTGACATGTAAAAGTGTTTGTACAAACCTACTTACAGAAAATAAATCATTTATCATTTATTCCCCACTCCGCGTCTCACTTTCTTTCTCGCTCTTTCTCTATCTCTCACTCTCTCGCACCGTCCCTAAACTAACTAATGATCTATATTTAATTTTATATTAATAAATTAACCAATTTCTGTACGTAAATGCGGATATATTATTTCTAAATTTCCTTCAAAATGGTCAGACTAGCGATATCCCTCCATATAATTGTCAGATTATTATTCAGGAGGACTATGAAATCAACTTGACCCTCCTGCATAAAAATCTGACGCGCTGGAGTATCTCAAGATCACCTTTTTTTTTTACATATACAAAAATATATTATGAGTTTGTGTCATGTCCAAATCGTCAGATATTTTAATAGGACACTTTTTAAGCTTTAGTTGACTTACACTTTGAATGTCTGACACGCTCGAATAACTTTTTTTTTTTTTTTTTTTAACCGCTCGTTACGGCCAGCCCCCTTGAATTAATCGTCAGATTAATATCTAATAGTTACCAGAAATATAATGCGCGTACATACTGTAAATGACTGACGCGCTCGAGTTTTTCTAAGAATCGATTTTTTTTTACTAATCAGACGGGTTCCCCTCAACACACCCCACCATATGGAGGGTTCATACTTGGTAGAGGTACATTAAAGGATGCAAGGATTCTCCCTATATAATTTTCTGACACGCTCGAGTCACTTCAAAAATCCCTTCCTGGGCTCCCCTACTATATATTACGTATTTATTTTCTACTTTTGGGGCAGGTGGAGCATCTTAGCAAGGAGGCTGGATGTGAGTAGCCAAAGATTGAGTTCGATGGCGTGCTTTTGGTGAGACCTATGTCCAACAATCCGATGCTATGAGCTGATGACGATGATGATGCTATATGTACAGACGCCAGCACATCAAGCTACCCGAAACTGCCAAATTTTCCGATCAACTTTGAACCTAATGCTTTAGCGATAAAGTTGAAAATCTATTAAAGAAATTTGACAGATTGAAGTAGCTTTATGTGCTGGCGTCTGTACACTATGTTACCCAACTTAGCGAAATGTTTACTAAAACAATAACAGCCAACGGCGCCGATTCTCTTATTCACAAACTAAACTAAATTTAAGTTCAGTGCATCTTTTTCTTTCTATTTCATTATGAAAAGGACAAAAGATAAATATTAGTTTAGTCCTGTCAAATTAAGATACTCCATAGACAAGTTTAGACGTGATTAAAGAAATCCCTACTAAAAATACATCAATTTAAGTCAGGCGCTGACTAATTGCAAAATTTGTTGTTATTTCAATAATAATCGAATCAAAAAATGTCATTATTCAAAACAATAAATCTTTTCCAGTAAACGGAGACCGAGTATGGATGAACATGCACAACAAAACGCACTCAGAAATTACAAAATGGATCGACATCCTGCGCACACAACAAGGAGACAACTCCACGACACGGCTGCGCAAATACCAGTACACAGATTTCCCGTCCATCCAAGGACCGTGGACTCCGTTCACTTACAAAATACCCGAGTTAAACACTGCAGAGTTGCCGGACCCAGCGTTTGGAGCTAATAATAGGCTGCCTATTACGGCAACAGAGCAGTTGCGCTTAATGTTTGAGGCCCAGAAGCTGGGTGGAAAGAGTGAGGACTTGAAAACGGCTGAGTGAATATGATTATCTAGTTTTGTAGTGTTTGTATAGTTATAATAAAGTTGTTAGTAAGATTTTTGTTGTTTTTTTTTTTTTGAAGTAAAAACTTCTTTAGCATCGTTGTGATTTGAAACTCAATGAAACGAAAAAGCGACAGTAAAAAGAGATAAACACATACATCTATAGGATTTAACGTGCGAGAGAATGAGATAGAAGGCATTATACAGTGTTTCTTATATTTGTGATCTCCTCTTTGTGCGCTGTCCGTAACCTCTCTCATCTTCATAGGTTCGGGAATATTCATAAGTCTTCGTAGATTGCCGGTACAGCTCTGGGCGCCTTCAAGCAGAAACCTAATAACATTTTTGAAGGTTTCACTGGTGAACTGCATACGTTTCTTTTGTTTTTGTAATCCATTTGGCCGGTTTAATGGCTGAAGATTACAGCCGCAGCGGACCACAGCGTATCGAATTTTATTACAAAAAGCGCGGTGCGGCCCGTATGTACAGACGCCAGCACATCAAGCTACCCGAAACTGTCAAATTTTCCCAATCAATTTTGAACCTTATGCTTCAGCAATAAAGTTGAAAGTCTATTATAAAAATTTGACAGATTGTAGTAGCTTGATGTGCTGGCGTCTGTACAACCCGAAAGACTTGACTTGAGACCTGAGCGGCCCCTTCACCGAACCCCGCGTTGTTACCGCTCTCACCATCGACGACGCCTCAGTACCGCGCGCTTACGTCATCCGAGCGAAGTATCAAGTTAATTCTTGCGATATAATGATAGTGATGGATGTTACATACAGAAAAATACTTTTACGAGCCAGCGCAGACGACGGACATTTGTCCGCGGACTTTTTCGTCCGCCAAAATAGAGCGCTTACAACTGCATCAAGTAACGCACACGAGGGATTAAAAATACCACGGAGAAAAAGTCCGCCTCGTGTGCGTTACTTGATGCAGTTCTAAACGCTCTATATTGGCGGACAAAAAAGTCCGCGGGCAAAAAAAAACCAGACTCGTCGGGGATTTTGTATTTTTGTTTTTAGGGTTCCGTACACAAAAAGTAAAACTTACTGGCGGCAAATGTGTTAATCCGCCACTGCCGAGGATATGATACAGAACAGTTAAAAGAGGTTCTTTTATCTGTTCTGTGGGATATGCTAAGGAAGAGAAGGGAGTGAATCATAGCGTGACGGTCGGCGAGAAAGAATGGAAGAAGAAATTGTGTTGCACCGACCTGAAGTTACTTGGAAGAAGGGATGATGCAAGCAAACGCGGACAAAAGCTAGTAGATTAAGAAATAAAAACCAGCCAGTGTTTTCCAAATCGTTTATTTAACAATATAACCTATTTACAAAAATGTACAACGCTGAAATGAAAAATTTATAAATTAAATAATAAGAAATTCATCACAAACCATCGTCTTTATCTACGAGATAGTTTATATTGTTACAATTTCATAGAATTCGATTGCAAATCTTTTGAGAAAATTTTTTTTCTTGAATAAAGGGTAGCTGACATAAATACCGGACTTTCACTTCACGGTGCCGTGCCGTGGCACGTTGCGTCGTCATAACGTGTTTATGTGTTTGAGCCCTAAGGCACTGTTCAGACCAAACGTATTTTCGGCCGCTGACTGTGAGCCCGCGTTACGCAGTTTATCGCTTTTCCATATAAATTTAACTTCTCGTTCACACCGAACCGACTATACGCTATTACGTAGTGCGTTGTTGCTGAATCTCGGTGGCCGATTATTGTTCTACGCGTCTATGCTCGGCGGACGTGGATTGGCTACGTTGTCGAACGTAACAGCGTATTAGATTGCAGCGCCGCCGCGGGCGCTATCCACTCAAGAAACTTCAAATACTGAGTCCTATTTATGTGTAGAATAGTCGGCCGCTCAGCAAACGCATCCAGTGTGAACGTACACAAGCCTAATCTTTTGTTCACGCAAGTAGCGCATTGTACGCTATAGCGTATTGTCGGCTTGGTGAGAACGCATACTGCAGACTGAGTCCACGTTCACACTGGGGCTGACAGTGAGCATACTCACAGTCAGCGGCGGACAATACGTTTGGTATGCACGATGCCTAAGCGGTCGTTCACACGGTGCTGTTCTGTACGATATTTAACGATAAAAAGTTGAGATCACACGTCAACATCCTACTGTTCAGACAGTCAAAAACAAATGCAGTGTGAAACTACCATGTGATCCCAAAATTATACAGCAAAATATCGTACTGAATGACGTCGTGTGAACGTGGCCTAAGACCGCACCCGTCGTCGGTGACGGATGGCTACACGTCGTCGGTCGCGGTGAGCGTGTGGTCAGATTGACCGTAGCCGTGGGAACCACAGAACATATATACCCTAAGAGGGAAGAATAACTGCTCCGTACAAATTTTAGGAGGAAATTTTTCCTTAGCGACTGGCGCCATCTATATTCCGCCCACGAAAACTAAGGAGTAGAAGCTAGGGCGGGAATTTTGAACTACAGTGCATTTTATAGATACTTTGTATTGCATTTTATGCACAAGTACAGCGCGTTTCTCGACAGTTTCCTACAAGATGGCCAATTTTTGCTCAGCAATAATTGACATCAACAATCACTATCGAGAAACACACTGTACTTGTACATAAAATGCTAAAATTTATATATACAGAGCAGTCTAGTAAAACAAAGATTAGTACTTGACTTTTTTATTTAGCATGTGAATAATTATAATTTACATAACAGATTAATTATTATATTATGACTGATTTTACATGAACTACGAACTCATCACGAAATTAAACACAAAATCAAACAAGAGTCACTGTCTCAACACCGAGTCTATATCTCACAAATACGCACTTAATTTCACCAAAACATAGGAACGCAGGAGCAAGCTCGACTCAACGCTATCAATGTTTGTAGAATTAAATGGAACTAGTTTATTTATTACAAATAAATAAGTAAAAGATAAAATAGTGCGCAAGCGGCGGCAGACATTTTTCTTGTGACGTCAATATGACGTGCGGACGTTAGTGTTGCCACACATTACCCTCCATATCATTTTTTTATTATGTCTTAATCAATTACATATGTTATATTTCTCAATAAAATATATTTGTGTAACATCAGAATAATAGCTAACGGTTTTTTCAAGGGTAATTTATTTTAAAAATCAAATAATAAGCTCATTATTATGGAAAATACGAAATTGTATTTTTAGTGGCAACATTATTATATTCATCTCTTTTACTCTCATGGCGTTGTCTTTTTCTTGTTTTCAAGCCCACCTACATACAGTTCGTAGAACAAAGTTGACAGACCCTGGTGGGAACAGTCGACCCGTGTCGGAGGCATCACTGTGACCTTGACCTGCGGTCTACAATAAGTCGACGTCCGTCGTAAAAATATCAGCTCATAAATCGACAAATAAATAAATTTTTTACGAATTCATTTTGCAAACTTAAGTAAAAAAATATACAGCGTGTAACGGAAAGGGGGTATCAACCCTGAAGGAGGTGAATGTGCTCATGAAACTCAACAACTGTCCCCAAAGAACATAGGTCGAAATATGAAAAAAAAAATTGGCCCTCCCTTACAAAACTGACTACCAGCTGATTGATTTACTATGGGAGGGCCAAATTTTTTTTTCATAGTTCGACCTATGTTTTTTGGGGAAAGTTGTTGAATTTCATGAGCACATTCACCTCCTTCAGGATTGATACCCCCCTTCCGTTACACGCTGTATATCTATTGGCTTTGGGCCAAAATAGATGAGTAAATAATTTGTGGTCAGACGTAGCTGACGTGTTAATTTAGACTAATTTCAATAAGCAGTATCTAGGAAGACTGGAAATGAAAACGTACGACTGGTGCCGAGTATACACGATTCAGCTGCACCGACCGACTGGTGCCGAGTATACACGATTCAGCTGCACCGGCCGACTGGTGCCGAGTATACACGATTCAGCTGCGCCGGCCGACTGGTGCCGAGTATACACGATTCAGCTGCACCGACCGACTGGTGCCGAGTATACACGATTCAGCTGCACCGGCCGACTGGTGCCGAGTATACGCGATTCAGCTGCACCGGCCGAGTGGTGCCGAGTATACACGATTCAGCTGCACCGACCGACTGGTGCCGAGTATACACGATTCAGCTGCACCGGCGACTGGTGCCGAGTATACACGATTCAGCTGCACCGACCCAAGCATGTCGGTTCAGTTTCGTTCACTGTTTAGAAAGAGCGCAAAGTACGCCTAAAGAAGTTTTCACTTGAATAAAAATAATAAAACAGGGTCAAATTAGATTAGTTAGCTAAACTCTGCAGACGTAATGGATATCGATATCTAACCACCATCACCTGCTTAGCCTTTTCCCAACTATGTTGGGGTCGGCTTCCAGTCTAACCGGATGCAGCTGAATACCAGTATTTTATATGGAGCGACTGCCTATCTGACCTCCACAACCCAGTTACTGGATAATACGATACCCCTTGATAAGACTGGTTGTCAGACTTTCGGGCTTCTGACTACCCGTAACGACTGTCAAAGATCCACGAATGACAGCCGGGACCAACGACTTAACGTGCTTTCCGAGGCACGGAGGGGTCTCGGTATGTAAAGATGGTCACCCATCCACTGACCAACCGCGGCAAGCGTAGCTTAACCTGATCGATGACCTGTGCGGCTGTTATTATTTAGCCACGGGCCCCTCATCGATATCTAACCACCATAAAATAAAAAAGTTTAGAGGTTTTTTTTTTTGGAGGGGGGGGGGGGCGCTGGTTGTCTAACAACACAACCGGCGGTCGCCCGTCACCCCGTCAACCGTTGGTCAAAATATGTTTTATCGTGATTAGATATCGATACTAATCACTTCTGTGAAGCTAACACAAAAAAAAAAAAAACAGATTTTTTAAACTTTCATTTCAAGTAAATACACTAAATGCGGTCGAAGACCCCACTAAAGTTTCATCAATTTAATTTGTTTTTTCTAATTTAGACTAGCAACACTACTTAGGTTCTTTTATTCTATTAGTTAGTCTCACTGACATTATGATCAGCCGGGGGAGTCTGTAACCATCTCACCGTGAAAACTTGGATGAAGGCCTGAAGGGCCAAAACACATAACCGCGTTGCGGCGCCGCGCCGCTAAAATCGGCGGTTTGCGTTGCGGCGTTGCGGCGTCGCGAAAAAGAGCATTTTACTGTCGTATGGTAGGGTATCCAGTTCCTCGTGATTTTTTATTGTGGATAGACGTGTCTCTGCCATGGACCATCGTGAGAAACTTCTTGCTTATTTGTTATTAAAAAGACATTACTCTGTTTTAAATAAACGACAAAGAACACACTGGATACATCCATTTAATAAGGCTATGAATCCCGATGGCGAGTACTTTTCTCGAAAATGCAAAGCATTAAAGATAGACGAAAATAAATTTTTCGCCTACTTTAGAATGGCAAACAAAGGCGTTCCCGAACCAACGATATAAATAAATCGATGTCAAAGTCAGACATTTTAATTTTAAAACTACTTCCGGGTTTATTGACACGTGTTATTTGCTAGAGTGATAGAAACAAACTAAATCATTGTCAACAAGTATGACATCATAACGCTGGAACTAGCGCGGCGCGGCGACGCAACGCGGTTATGTGTTTTGGCCCCAAGTGAGCGTTAGCATTAGCATGACTCATAGCTCACTCTAAGCTCACTTCACCTTAGTTATCACGGTGAGATTTTTCTAGAATCGACCGGCTGGACTTTGAATCAGTACATGATTCAGGGTCCAAGGTCCCCGATCGCAAGTTTTTTTTTTCTTTTGCAACCGAACTCCGTTATTATTAATATCGTACTTAAATTATTAAGTACAGTTCTGTTTTAACTATAGAACTTAACCGTCTTAGTACTATTTCCCTTAGATTCATGTTTAAGCCTTCGAGCGAGTTTTGATTTCAAACTTTATTCCAAAAACGTTAAAGTTCTTATTACAAGAACTGACGGTAAATCCGAGTCTATTCTGGGTACGTACGTAGCACAATTGCTTGGGAATGTCTTTTGCCAATTCAAAATTTCATTTTGGATTTTTGAAACATTATGAAGTAATCAATGGATTAGCAATTTCTTTCAAAATCCTTAAGTTTTATTATCAAACTATTTCCCAACAAAGTAAATGTTCTAACTAAAAAAATTCACGTCAAACGATTCTAAATTTTCAATTTTGTATTAAGAACTTTACGGGAGTCGGAACAAATTTCAAACAAAATAGATACAGACGCCAGCACATCAAGCTACTACAATCTGTCAGATTTCTTTAATAGATTTTCAACTTTATCGCTAAAGCATAAGGTTCAAAGTTGATTGGGAAAATCTGACAGTTTCGGGTAGCTTGATGTGCTGGCGTCTGTACAATAACGGATTCGATTTTTGCGTTTGAAATGATTTTTAAACTCGTTTTGTAATTTGGCAATAAATAGTTTCTTGTAACTTCGTCTTTTTAAAAATAGTACTTAATTTATTATGTTCAGTCGCCAGCACATCAAGCTACAACAATCTGTCAAATTTCTTTAATAGATTTTCATCTTTATCGCCAAAGCATGCATAAGGTTCAAAGTTGATTGGGAAAATTTGACAGTTGCGGGTAGCTTGATGTGCAGACGTCTGTACCTTAAAACTCACGAACGAACGCGCGACTTGTGACTCTTATACCATTATTATAAGGTATAAAATGCATTGACTGACGCGCGTTTTTGACATGTATTTTTACAACTATACTAATTTGCTAACTAGTGTGTCACGCAGCAGGGCAAGCAGAGACTACAGAACGCCACGTGTTACGCTCCCTACATACTTCTTTTGCTACGTTTACGTTCATACATCAGACGGGCAAATCTCGTGATTTTAAGAACGTTCATAGTCTGATCTCAATCTGTCAAAAATACCTCTAATTTCCTTTCATTTTTGACAAGTTTTTGACATTGATTGTCGCTGAGATGACACTGCGAATAGATTTTGAACGTTTTTATCATCTGAGCTTTCTGAAGAACATTATCAATAAGTTTGCCTGTCCATTGACGTGGAACGAGGCTGCGGAGTGGAGAAACGGAGAAATATTAACCAATAGGATTGCGTAAAATCTCAATATCATTTTTCTATTGGTTAATATTTCTCCGTTTCTCCGTCAATGGACAGGCAGCATAAAGGCTGCTTATGCGTATGCCCTCCCCGGCCTTTCCACTCACCTCTTCCAGTACCTTTTGTCATTCGCCTTTAATTCATCTTCTCAACAAGAACAAACCATCGTAGCATACTTTTTCAATCCTGAATCTAATATTCATCGGCCATGATTAGGACTACTAAGGCCGTCCATCCGTTGAAGGGCTTGCAGCCCGACCCTTTGCCGTCTTCACTTGAATATTGCTCGAAAAGGTATCCCGTTCGCTTATATTCGTTTAGAATGTTACCTGTGGAAAGAAAATTAAACGTACATTTTGAGTACTAAAAGTGGGAGGTAGTTTATAGGAACCCGAACTCCATTTATTATAGCACTAGCGACCCGCCCCGGCTTCGCATGGGTGCAGTGGAGAAACACTGATAATTTTATAGCCATTATTTCTCGTAAACAGTATAAGATAAAAAATGGTTATTGTGGGTTATCCCTAAGAGATAGACATATACCATCGCGGACTTTTTTGTAGAACTTTTTAAGGTGTACAATACTGTAGTACATTATTTTGATCTATCTCGACGGGTTCAGCCAGCGTTTACAATGTAAGCGCAAAAAATGTGTTTATTTACGACATTACATTAGAAACCTCTAAAATTATCAGTGTTTCTCTACTATATTATGCATAAACATTCCTCTTGAATCACTCTATCTATTAAAAAAAACCGCATCAAAATCCGTTGCGGAGTTTTAAAGATCTAAGCATATATAGGGACAGACAGACAGGGAAGCGACTTTGTTTTATACTATGTAGTGATTAGAAAAATAACGGATATGACGCGAAGCTATTTCTAACCGCTCCCGTCACAATCCTCGCGCTTCAGGCGGAAACGCCTCTCGTTCCCGCCCGGCCAATGAGAGCGAGTCGA
This sequence comes from Eremobia ochroleuca, assembly GCA_949629135.1. NCBI lineage: Eukaryota > Metazoa > Arthropoda > Insecta > Lepidoptera > Noctuidae > Eremobia > Eremobia ochroleuca. The sequence continues at coordinate 7,718,772 of OX451413.1, read as the reverse complement.
AGCTTCTAGAACATTCTAGAAGCTACCTTTAAAAGACGTTCGACGCGCCCCCTTTTTTTTTTTTGACAAGAGTTGTGTGACGTCCGTCAACTGGGCTGCGTGCCGAAAGTGTATATTTTACGAGTCGTTATATTCACCCCAAACCCTATTGTTTTATACAACATTATTTTTAGTATACTGCAAACCTGAATATAGTTTGTTCAGAATAAGTAACTGAATCGATTCCAATAATTTTTACACCATGTTATATTTTGACCCAAAAATATTGAAAAATGGTAACAAGTTCGACACCGAGCGACACTAAGTACATATCCACAATCATATGCGCACAACTAGCGTTGAAAAAAGCAGGAAAAATTCCCGTTTCTTTCCAATTCCGTTGTTTTTTTCAATGTTTCATTCGAAAGTTTCAAGAAAATTTGTCAATATATATTTCATGTTTTTTTACAATAAAACCGAAAAAAACCGAAAAATATGAAAGAAACGGGAAACTTTCATGTTTTTTTTATTCAAATCCGTTCTTACTATATTTAACTTAAGATATTCTATGCTTTATCTCTTTCCATAATAATACGTACTAATAAAATGGAGGGTAGAATGAAAAAATATATCGGCGAGATAAGCGCGCTCCCCCCCACTTTTGTGCATCTGTGTATTTCACCTATTAAAATATATTTCAATTTCAATAAAACTTGTTTTTTTCAACTTTTCAAAACATCAAGCGAAACATTCGAAAGAATCCTGTTTCATTCCAAAGGATACCTTTCGTCAATTTTTCTATGTAACATGCGAAAAAAACGGAAAATAACCACAATTTGTTTTTTTTCGTGAAAAAAACAAATTGTTATTTTCGGCATTTTCAACGCTACGCACAACACAGGTCACAGCCGGTCGGCCAGTGGCGCGTGTTAAGTGGTAACCAACTTTTTGTACGGACAATCAGGTAACATAACAAGCTTATAACTTCGTGATTTCTCATGATACAGTTTTGGATTTTGTACATAATTATTTACATATAAATACTAGACACGTGTTTCGGGTTTGCCATATACTAAAAATAATATTGTATATATATTGTATGTTAAACGGCTAAATAACGACAGTTATTGTGTAATATTGTTGAAATAACTGCACATTAGAGTTATTTTTTTAAAGTGTATGTTTAATATACACCCACACCTTCACACCTTCTTCCCCCCATCGGCCATCTGCCCCGCCCACTGCCACTTAAGAAAAATCGAAATCCGCGGGGTGCGTGAAATACAGAACCGGTCGAAATGGCGGTGCGGGGAGTAGGCAGAAACCGCAGAACGCCACCTCCTCTGATCCTTCCATACTCCTTTCATGAGTACAAGTACTAGGCTCACATAAAATCAAGAAGTCTTAGTAATACTCACGAACAACATTATCCCGCAGTCTCGCGTTCAGCTCGGCCGCTCTCACCGCATGCGGGCCCTCCACACTCGCATAGTACTTCAGACTTGATAACGCGAGGTAGTTTATAGGAACCCAGATCTGGCCCCTCCAGTACGGGGGATCATGCTCTGTGTTCCTCTTCATAAATAGTGGAGCTGATTTTGAGAGAGATCTGGGAAAATTACATAGTATCAAAATATCTTCTGCCTGCGTTTTTTCATCTATGTTGGGGTCGGTTTCCAGTCTAACCGGATGCCCGTATTTGAGATAGAGCAACTGCCTATTCATATTCATTTATTTGCATACCATAATGTTTATAAAGATGTTACATAAAGCTTCAAGCTACAGTACAGTTAAGCCCCGGATACACTAGGGAACATTTTGTCCCGCAACATGACGCGCAACACAAAATATACGTGACGCTGCAACGTTGCATAGTGTCAGCAACATGACCCACAACATTTTACGTGACGCGGGACATGTTTCTTGCTCCCGCTCCGAGAGCGAGCGCACGGCGCGACATTCTCTCGGGACATTCACGTAGTTGCCGAGCGCCATGTTCCGCAACATGTTGCTCCATTTGTCCCCTAGTGTATCCGTGGCTTTATGGATCCTGTTAGGGCACAGCAACATGGTATTAACCTAATATTAAAATTTAAAAAATAAAATAATAACAATTCTTATAAAATTATGTGAACTTATAAATTATCTACGTATCAAAAGTTATAGATAGAAATTATTTACAATGATATAATTATTGAGATAATTTTAAAAATTATGGTTTTTATTTATTATTTAAGTATTCATTTATATTATAGTACTCGTATTCATATTCATCATCATCATTATCATCTATGAACAAAAAATTGGTCATCGTTTCCATTCACAAATTAAAATAACATATACACCTATATGACATCTAAGATCCAGTTAGTGCCCTTTCCCACGGCAAGATCCCGTTTTTTGCGGGTACGGTTTTTTGCAGCGTCCCGTTTAGTGACGTACGTGTTTAAATATATACAGGGTTATTTGTAAAACACCAACAACCTCTTAAGAGGTCATTGTACTCGTCATTATGAACAACTTTTACTATGGGACCAAACCTGAAATCTCGAAAAAAAATCAGCTGTTCCCTACATTTTGACGACTCGTACGAACATAAATGTAGGGAACAGCTGATTTTTTTTTTTCGCGATTTTCATATATATATATTCACACAAGCATCCTGTTTGCAGTGTCCGGAAAACAGGATGCCTGTCAGAAGCCCGAAAGTCTGACCACCAGTCTTACCAAGGGGTATCGTATTACCCAGTAACTGGGTTGTGGAGGTCAGATAGGCAGTCGCTCCATGTAAAATAACCAACATTTTACATACAAATATGAAAAAAAAAAAAACTTTGATTAATATGGTGGGCTTACCTTAAGCCATAAGGCGACCACAAAAGTTCAGGTTTGTCTAAATCTTGTAATATTTTGCCTAACTTCTCACTGTCTGGCTTCAGGACTTTAAGCAACATTGGAAACAGGCTGACGTATCCTGAAAAAAAAACATGGCGAATGTAGTTGTATTCTTTAAAGGCAACTAAAAAAAGGTAGGTATTTGTATTTACAAGGCAGATATGAATGGAAAAGGCGGATGGAGTCGCCCTAGAAGGGCATACAGGGTCGAATTAAATTTGCTAGAGAAACTTCGCAGATGTGATGGTATCGATATCAAAACACGGTAAAAAAAAAGAAATTAATTTGATGAAATTAATTTTTAGGATCAACGACAGCTGACAGTGCGGTTACTTGAAATAGCAGATTAAAAAACCTTTTTTTTTTTTTTTAAGTGAAAACTTCTTTAGCATCGTCGTGATTTAAAACTAAATGAAACGAAAAAGCGACAGTAAAAAGAGATAAACACATACATCTATAGGATTTAACGTGCGAGAGAATGAGATAGAAGGCATTATACAGTGTTTCTTATATTTGTGATCTCCTATTTGTGCGCTGTCCGTAACCTCTCTCATCTTCATACGTTCGGGAATTAATCGTAAGTCTTCGTAGATTGTCGGTACTGCTTTGGGCGCCTTCAAGCAGAAACCTAATCACATTTTTGAAGGTTTCACTTCTATCGCGTGTGACCTACACACGTGTTTTTTTTTGTGTAAACTTCACAAACGTGATGGGTAATATGACAAAATAAAACTTATTTTCTAAACTCACAAGTACTTCAAATAACTACATTACCAGCGGTCGTTGCCCCCAACCAAAAAAATCATTTTCATCGTGTTTTGAAGTTTTGGTATCGATACGTCACGAATGTGGAGAATATAATAGAATAGAATAGAATACTCTTTATTATGTACACAATATAAATTACAGACATAAATATAGAAATTTTACAAAGGGTGACACAATGGGCGGTCTTATCGCTAAGAGCAATCTTTTAAAGACAACCTTCAAGTTTCGCTATCTTTATGTCTTTTTAGGCTGAGGCTACATTACGCCGCGACGCGACCTGCGACACATGAGCGATTAAAACAAATAAATGAATGCTCACGTATATGGCTACACCGTACGTCAAATATTACTAGCGATCTTTGATTTCTTTATGCGATAGGAACAACATTACTGTAAACACGGCATCGGCTACATCAAAATATCAGCGACATTTAAGCGAATTTGTTAGAATATTTCTCACTTGCACGACTAGTTCAATAGTGCTACTAAATATGCGTGTGGCTACATTATGCGTACAGTAAACCGCGATGGATGATTTGATCGCATTCTAAGAAAACGACCGATTCAAATTGAGTCTTTGTTATGATAGCGGCTACATTAGACACGGAGTCGCCGCATGAGTCCGTCTTGCTAATTCGTTGTGTAGCATGTGTATTGTAGCCACGTCATCGCCGAACATACGCCGGATTTTCGCTTATAATGTAGCCATACCATGTTTATCACGTTTCGCTCTTCCAGTCGCATCGCAAATCGCTGCCTACTGTAGCCTCAGACTTAGGCCGTCCCCTACCGGCGTTTGCACTCACATCTACCTTGTAAATACGTTTTGTACGTCGATTAACTTACCAAACGCAGAGGTGACGAGTCTCGGCTGCGGAGGTACAGTAACAGTCCTGATGACCCTGGCACCCTCGGAGGGATTCTTAGGTTGCTGGCGAACCAACTTGACACCGTCAGTGTGGAGTCCTAGAAAGAAACACGTAGCATAACGTCACGCCTTTATTCTCCGAAGGTAGGCAGAAGTGTATACAATCATCTGCCTAGCCTTTTACCAACTATGTTGGGGTCGGCTTCCAGTCTAACCGGATGCAGCTGAATACCAGAATTTTACAAGAAACGACTGCCTGTCTGACTTCCACAACCCAGTCACTGAGTAATACGATACCCCTTGGTAAGACTGGTTGTCAGACTTTCGGGCTTCTGACGACCCGTAACGACTGTCAAAGATCTACGAATGACAGCCGGGATCAACGGCTTAACGTGCTTTCCGAGGCACGGAGGGGTCTCGGTATGAAAAGATAGTCACCCATCCACGGACCAACCGCAGCAAGCGTAGCTGAAGCAAGCGTAGCAACATGACATTGCTGCAAGAAGCAATGTCATGTTGCACGAGTAATGGAAAAAATCCGAAAAGCGTAAATTTGTAGTAACATTACAAAAAAGAAATGTTTTCGGAAGACTCGGTGCGTGAGTTCGGCTCGCACTTGACCGTTTTTTTTTTCTATTTGCTGTACTCATTTATGTGTACGTTTTTTGTACATCGTTCTCACATATAATTATCAGTGATCGGAGTAGGTAGATTGAAATGGGGTCATTGATCCGTATATAGTAATATGGACTTTCCTCCGTAATTTCGGAATTGGTTGATTATTAACAAAAAAAAAAACCGGAACTTAGGTAGGAATTGTGTTAAAATGAGCAATATTATATTCTTTATATTATTTTTTTTAACGGCACAGTCACGATTTGACACAACCCAGCGACCAATCAGAACAAAGGATCATGGGTGGTGCACTAACCGGTTATCAAAACAATGCGTACGCCCACCGACGACATGCCAGGTAGCTCACTCATTTACTTCGACTCGTAGAGTGCGCTTCTTTGTTTGTTACCGTGTTGTTAAAACGTTACTTGACCCTCGCTTGTGTACATACTGACTTCTGGAATCTGCTCAAAAATTGTTTTTATTATTCAAATAAATAATAAATGAATTTAGTTTTGATACCTACCTTTAAATTTTGAATTGAGTAGTAATAATATCACTACCAACATTAAAAATATTTAATCGGATCCGGAAATACCGGAATTGCTTTCCGGGAAAATAGCTTATCCATGTTATTCTTTCTGTGGGCATTTATGATACAAGTACCAAAAATCAATCTACCTCACTGATAATTATAAATTCAACATTATTAATGTAGTAAATATTTTTCTAACAATATAACTTAAAAGAGAGTTTCTTGCCCGTTCTTCTCCACAGGTACCTACTACGCTTTGGTATGGGTAACAAGCTTCACCTTTCTGACTGAGCGACCCCTTTTTTTTTTTTGGGGGTGGGAAATTATCAAATAACTTCTCCCGTTCTGGGCGGAACGGGAGGGTGTGTCAGACTTTTACTGACTAAAACCCACCCGTGTTCCTTCAGTTGCCTGTGCCAAGGGCCACGGTAACTCTTTCGAACAACCCGCGACCCTGGCAAGCATCGGCCCCAGTGGGCCCCGTCACTGCTGACATCTCTTTGAGGCGCGCGTGGAACACAACGCGCCGTCGACCCGAGCCTGGTCCTTACCAGACGGCGAACTGCCCATTGCTCGCCGTACTGAGCGACCCCTTGACAATTCAAAAGTGTCTGTAATTGGTTTACTTGAAATAAATGCTTTGAGTTTGAGTTTGAAATCCTATGAAATGATGACTTACCAAAATAATGACTTACCAAAATCAGCATAAGTTTGCGTGTGGGACGACCAATGTAGGTCGTTCAGTAAGTCCTCGTCACCGAGCTGGTCTTTAGTAGCTTCATACCTGGATAAGGAAAGTAAAAAAAACAAAATAAGCTGAGAATCGGCACTTTTTGTCCGGTAAAAGTTACAAAACACAGCAGCAACCCAAGATTCTTCACCACTAGAAAATAAAAAAAATAAAAAAATACGATAAACCCTCTCGTGTCAATAACACCTCTTCGTTAGCAAACGTACTAGGCTAGCATAAGTTACCAGTAGTTTTCACGTCGACGACGTCTCATTTATCCCGATATCTTCAATACTAAAAGAGGTTAAAAAGGTTCGATTCCCACCCAGGACAAATGTTTGTGTGATGAGCACGATCATTTTTTCTTTGTCTGTGTGTAATTTATCTATAATATGTATGTATTTAGAAATATATATATATGTATGTTTATCAGTTGTCTAGTACTCATAGCACAAGCTCTGCTTAGTGTGGGACTAGATGGCGTTGTGTGAAAGTTGTGGAATATTATTATTATTATACTAAGTAGAGAGGAACCCCCCCCCCCCCTCTTCCTTTAACAGGAGTGCCAGACCTCCCTCCCGCACTCTACCGCTCAAAATAATGATGATAAATGATGCTTTCTCATTAAAAAATGTACTAGGCGAGCATAGATCCCTAGCAGTTCTCAAGAGCCATACTTCTACGAATTTACTCACTTGCTAGAATCTCTGTGCAGCACATCAGCTATGGTCAATCATAGCGTCTGATAAATGACGCTTTCTCGTTGAGAAAAGTACTAGCATAGATCCCTAGCAGTTCTCGCGAGCCATACGTCTACGAGTTTACTCACTTGCTAGAATCCCTTTGCAGCACATCAGCTATGGTCAATCATAGCGTCAGATAAATGACGCTTTCTCGTTGAGAAAAGTACTAGGCGAGCATAGATCCCTAGCAGCTCTCACGAGCCATACGTCTACGAGTTTACTCACTTGCTAGAATCCCTGTGCAGCACATCAGCTATGGTCATCATAGCGTCTGCAGCCGCGTACATCCAGCATCTCAGGTCGACATGTCGCTCTATGTCTGACGGATGAGACGCTCTGCAATACAAACATTATATTGGCATTTATTAATAATAATAATAAAATCGTTTATTTATATAAAGAGGATACATTTACAGTTAATACCTTAACAATTACGATAGCGCACAGTTGCTAATTTGCCTGAACTAGGTTGAACCTGTGCTTCAGGCTAGAAAATGCATGAATACTTAATGTAATAAATTAACGCTGAGTTTAACGTAAAAACTAAATTAAAACTTAGATAAATAAAAGTAAAATAGTATGTTAGCAGTTTTATTTGCAGACAATAAGTAGGTCTTCTGTCTGTGCATAGTCGAGGGTTAGTAAATACTTAAGTATAATTTTTTTACAGTTAGAGTAATTTAGTTTATACAACGTGTAACGTTAAATGCGCAAAACCTCTGACACCCCAAATGATTTTTAATTCAATTGACCTATTTCAGAGAGAAAATAAGTCATTAAAAAAATTGTAAAGGTTTTATGTGCTGTTTTAGTTTTACTGGACATTCTGATCGTTTCTTGCGTCTGCGACGACGCTTTATTGAGGGTGGAGTCGTCACCGGGCCGCTGCGCCGCGCTGACCTTGGCTTGCTTGACCTATTAATAAATAGACTCGGCAACGTTTTTAGTGAAGATTTTTTGAAAAATGTGACCTATATTAAAAAGTGGTTCAATTAATTCTGCTCATAATTCTGATCAAACTATTTTCAGGTTTTGCGCATTTAACGTTACACGTTGTAGATACATAGTTTTCTATTTAATCTGTTGTACAGGAATGGGCTTAGGAAAAGGCATATTTCATCGAACCTCAAAATTTTACTATAACATTAAGAGGAAGTATCAGGGTAGTCCGCAAAATTCAAATTTTCTTTGGTTTTTTGCATTTTGCAGGTCAGTGGCGCCGATTGTCTTGTTCACAAACTAAACTTAATTTAAGTACAGTGTATATTTTTTCTTTAATTTTCATTAAGAAAAGGACAGAAGATAAATATTAGTTTAGTCCTGTCAAATTAATCAGCGCCTGACGTAAATTGACATATCTTTAGTAGCCAATTTTTTACCACGTCTAATCTTGTCTATGGAGTACCTTGATTTGACAGGACTAAACTAATATTTGAGGAGCGTCGGAACAAAAACCGATATGTCTTAATTAAGACATTATTTTTTTTTCATTTTTTTCTGTTACAAAATGTTTAATTATACACCCTTCAGGAAGGAAATCAATTAAAAAACAGTTACATCCATCTTAAAAAAAATATCAAAATACTGTGGTCAAATCAAACCCGACAAATACATTTTTAAATTCAACATGTTCTTGTTGTTGGATTAAAAACCGATAATTCTTTTTAAGTTTTACACAATTCAACAATGGTCGGTTCAAATTCAATTCAGTTCAATACCGACATATCCATTTTGGTTTCGTCAAAAACCGATATATCCAAATGATCGCGTCAAAAACCGATATATCCATACTTGTCCGCCAAGTATCTCCCTAAATTAAGTATCTACCCTCCGTCAAGTTTCACACATCAATCGATGTCACTTTAACTGCAAATTGACATGCTATAATTTTCCACTTTTGTAACATTAAAAAACTTACAAGCTTTTTTTTTAATTTGTGAAAAATATGGTAAATTCGATATATCGGTTTTCGTTCCGACGCTCCTCATTTATCTTCTGTCCTTTTACTAGTTTGTGAAGAAGGGAATCGGTACCAATGTCATTGTATGTTGATAAATATGATTCCCGACAGTAACAAATATGACTTTGCACAGAATTATAACACAGTAGAGCGTCGATTATCCGAACTAATTGGGGACTTGGGTGTTCGGAAAATCGGTATTTTCGGACAATCGAACTACCTATATGTATATTGATTCAGCCATACATATTTACGTACAGGTTAATGAAAACCATATTTACTTTTACATAACAAATCGACAAGTCGTGACAAGTGACTGCCGCAAGCACTGTAGCGCGGGAGGCGGGAGAGAGGCACGCGTGAGTCGGGCGGCCGTAGTAGTTCGGATAAGCGGTCGTTCGGTTGAGCGACGTTCGGATAATCGACGTTTCACTGTAATTAAAATCATCAATACAATTCTCTAAGTTATAGGCATGCCCCCATTTATTGACATTTCATGAAATAATCAAACTAAAACTAACCTGCAAATTGAAAAAACGTACGAAAATTTGAATTTGGCGGGCTACCTAGCGCATCCCCCTTAAGCGTACAAATTATAGGGAAGCCTTAGAATAGAATAGAATAGAATAGAATACTCTTTATTATCAGGGTTCCCAACTTAGGGGGTTTTCCCCCCAGATTTAGGGGGTAAATAAGTGAGATGGGATTTTTTTAGGGGTCTGAATTTTTTAGGGGTATTTTCAGGGATTTTTTGACTCTTTGATATTTTTAAATTAGTATTTATTTCTTGACCTAGCGACTTACAACGACATCTAGTACGTAATTCTAAAATCACTCTGTGGTGCAAAGCATCATGATGGTCCGATTTACTTTAAATCGAAATGGTGGATCTTGTACAACATTTAATCCATCCAATAAAATGTTAAATTTATTCAATGTCAACATGTATGATTTCAAAAAATCTGAATCTTCAGATGAACCCGAAATATTTTATGTATTACATAACTTATAATAAAAAGACTTTTGAAACATATTACAGCATAATATTTCTAAATCATTATGAATTTATATTTATATATTTTTTAGGGGGACAACTCAATAATTAAGGCGATTTTAGGGGTTTTTGACACAAACTTGAGGGATAAATATTTTTGAGAGTTGGTAACACTGTTTATTATGTACACCATATAGATTACAGATATAAATATAGAAATTTTACAAAGGGTGACACAATGGGCGGTCTTATCGCTAAGAGCGATCTTTTAAAGACAACCTGTTCCATCGCCGCCCGTTCGATGTCCACCGCGCACAGGATGGATGGGAAGCAGCACATTAAGTAATTTTTTGCTCCGTTGGTGTAATTGCTGTATGGCGTTCCAGTAGGAGGATAAATAAATAAATAAATAAACCTTTGGATGGATTGAAAAGGGAAGGAGAGACAAATACTGTAGGTAGTCTGTGGTGTACTATTTACACGATAAAATAAATACACACATAAAGTATATTATACCAATCTAAGTAAATATATACATATAACAATAGACATGAAACAGGAGTAAAGAAAATATAATGGTGCTGTTTAAGGAGAGAGGAAGTGATTTTTTATCATAATTTTAAAAGTGGACAAAGATTGAGCACGCCTTACCGACACGGGCAAGTCATTCCATAACCGTACTGCTTGAACAGTAAAAGATTTGTCATAGAAACTGGTGGAATGCATCGGCATCTCTAGTCTCAGGTTTTCCGATGACCTCGGATATCTATTATGTGTGTCTTATAGTTTGTAAATAAAATAAAGGATAATCGTTAAATAATATTACTATGTAAGTATTGTTAATAGTAACACTATGTATGTTTTCGCAGTGCCCCACAAATTAATAAGCACTTTTACGCCTGCAGCACAGGTTCTACCTAGTTCAGGAAAATTATACAACAGCACTTTTTAGACTATAAGCAAATTGTTGTAAAATATGTACCATATCTTTATAAAATGAATGATTTATTTTAAACTAGCTGGGGTACCAACATATGAGATTGTGTGGTAGTTGGAATAAACTTTACAACAACAACTTACACCACAACGTACAACAACAACTACATCAAACAACACATACAACTAAAACTTTACAATTTTTTTATTGAAAATACATTCTAACTACAATACTTGTTTATAAACAACATTTTTCATTTTTCCGGGGTATGTATGTATGTATAAATTTTTCTAATTTCCTACTTAATGATCAAAGATGCTCCTGAATACTCTCGAATGTTCCCAAACATTCCAGAATGTTCTTGAATGTTGTGGAATGCTCTCGAATACTCTCGAATGTTCTGGACTGTTCTAGAAATTTCCAGAGGGCAAAAATTCCAGCCATTGGCCTAGCCCTTTTGAAGACAAAAGCATGCCCTTCTGGTAAAAACGGGAACCTTCTTCATGGACAGGAGATATAGGGTTACCACATATATAACTTATTATTATTATTATTATAACTCCCTTGATAGTACCGGGACTCATTTCTAAGTTTCAGCGGCACGCACATTGTACACTTTCTTTTATAACATAATATTGATGATTTAACCAGCTATCTAACAAGGTTCAAAAGTAAAAAAGAATATTAGAAGTTCAAATTTGGATTTCCTAAAGATATTAAGTATTGAATACTTTAACATAATGAATGCGCTGTTTTAGTGAACATCTAAGGGCGCTTTCAATTTAGGCGGTTGCTGCCGGACTGCTGCAGTCCGGGTATCATACTGCGCACGGCCGGTTATGAAATCAAAAATCAAAATCAAAAGTCATTTATTCAAACTAGGCTGAGAATCAGCACTTTTCGAACGTCAAAATTACAAAAGACAGTCCCCCAAAACGCCCGCCCTTCACCACTTCCTAGTGCTTTCGCTGGGAAGAAGAAGTGGCGCAACAAACTCCCCAGCAGCACAGCTGTCTGTTCAGTTAGAAAATACTTGACTGAATACAATACAAGGTATGCAAAGCAATTAATGATTTTTCATACAAAATGTCTCGACGCAAGGTCGTGCGAGAGATGAAAAATCATAACCGCCCGTGCGCAGTACGATACCCGGACTGCAGCAGTCCGGCACCAACCATCTAAATTGAAAGCGCCCTAATAATTCCCAGTTTGGGGTCCTAAAAGTAATAAATAGCTAAGCCACCAACTTGGATGCGGCTCGTGCTTAGTTGGTCACTCTTCTAACCTAGCTTATTGTATCCCAGATTGTGAATGACGATGATTATGCAACTTATCTGTCTTATTACCTGGGATAGTCATCAAGTCCTGATGTCAAAGTCTTGGGGTTCAATTGTAGCCCATCATCATCCCGCCCCCTCCATCGGTAGGAAGTTGGTTCATCACCTCTCTGAGATATTTGGAACCATTGGTACCAGGCCTGCAGAAATACCAAGAAGGAATATTAGGAATGATTGTTGTTTTGTTACTAATTGCTGTACTTTGGACTCTTTTAACGTGTACGTCTTTTTTTTTTACATCGTTCTCACATATAATTATAAATTCAATATTAATGATGTAACTAACATTTTTGTAAAAATATAATTTAAAAGAGTGTCCATGGAGTTTCTTAGTCTGTTTTTCTATAGGTACCTACCACGCTTTGGAGTGGGGCAAGTAGCTTCATATTTTAATTTTGATATTTTTTATAATGATTGTTTTATTAATTAATTAGGTATTATTTGTTATTTACTTACATATTATTTTAATGCTAAATACATTGTAACAATGTTTCATAGTACCAGGGTGTCATAAGTTAGTAGGAGACTTCACCGCCATAAAAACATTTTCACTAGAACTCTGGCCTGATGCTACCAGGTTATCATAGCTCATAGGAGTCATAAACGATTGATTTCTGGTAATTTTCGCCAGAGCTTCCCTGCCGAAGTACCAGGCTATCATATCTCTACAACGTGTCACGTTAAATGCGCAAAACCTGAAAATAGTATGATCAGAATAACGAGCAGAATTAATTGAACCACTTTTTAATATAGGTCACATTTTCAAAAAATCTTCATTAAAAACGTTGCCGTGTCTATTTATTAATAGGTCAAGCAAGCCAATGTCAGCGCGGCGCAGCGGCCCGGTGACGACTCCTCCCTCGATAAAGCGTCGTCGCAGACGCAAGAAACGATCAGAATGGCCAGTAAAGCTAAAACAGCACATAAAACCTTTACAATTTTTTTAATTACTTATTTTCTCTCTGAAATAGGTCAATTGAATTAAAAATCAGTTGGGGTGTCTGTGGTTTTGCGCATTTAACGTTACACGTTGTGTAGGAACTTACCTGCAGTCTACTAAACATCCTATCCAGCGTGCTGCGATACTTGGAGCCGGTGACGAACAGCTCGGGCCGTATCTTCACCATGTGAGCTAGTTGTATTAACAGCATAGGAGGGTTTGCAGCAGCATTGCTTTGTACTACAAACTCCTTCGGAACTCTTGCTAACGCCTCCGACCCTGGTACATGAAAAAAAAATGTTAAAAATGAAGTGGATGAAAAATGTTAGGGCGCGTTCCCACTTTGTCGTGACGACAGATAATCGTGTAGTTTTAAGTGTCGTGGCTTATATGTTTAAATGGAGGTGTTCATATACAGAACGATACGATTTACTGTCGTCTACAACATTTTTTGCAGTGACAACAGATTGTCATTACAGTGGGAACGGCTAGCACGACAGTCGTAAAACGATAAAAAATTATTAAGTACGGCTAAATCTTGACCGCAAATCAACGATGAAATGTCGTCGCGATCCAATGGGAACAGCTAGATACGATAATCGCTAAACGATAAAAAAAAATGACAATAAACAATCGTATTAAATGATAAATGATTTATTTTCTGTAAGTAGGTTTGTACAAACACTTTTACATGTCAATCATATTTTTTTTAAACTAGATGAGGTCGGCGTTTCCTATCTGACTACTCTGAGAAGAAAGGCCGAAACAAACTCAGAGGACACAGTCTCTTTTAAAGTCCAGACATAATCTTGGTCAGATAATGTGAAGACCATGTAGATTAGTGTCTGAAATGGTCTTTTGAGTAAAGAACCACACAGATTGAGCGGACCTGTCCAGTCAGTGCACGCATTTGTCAAAAATCGTGCAGCTCAACTCAGAACTTGAGGAGCCTTACGATTCGACGAACAATACCAATGAAAGGACATTTGGGTAGGCCGCATAAATGACTCAAACTGCCAGATCATGATTAAAACTAACTAAGAAGGAAAACCGAAAAAAAGAAATGACCCACATAGTCTTCACACTCACAGTAATAATAATAAAAATAAGATACTTTACAAAGTAAATATCCATGTCATTGTTTATATAAAATTCATCAATGTCAATGTGTATATAATGGGAACAGCTAGAGACGACAGTCGTCCAACGATAAATTAATCGTTACGACATAGTGGGAACGCGCCCTTAGATTCTAAGAATATTGGCTGTCTTGTTGTTCAGTGGTCGCGAGCGTGACTGCTGGGCGTGGGGTCCGGGGTTCGATTCACAGGTTGGGCAGTGTTATACAGCATGCTTTTTTTTATCGTCTCCAAATTTTTACAGGGTGTTCCAACCATGAATATGAATAACTTTCACTATGGAACCAACTCTGAGATCACGAAAAAAAAATTTGCTGTTTCTTAAATTTTGTCAAGTAGGTATTGAACTTTTGTATTAAACAGCTGATTTTATTTTCGTGATTTCAGAGTTGGTCCCATAGTGAAAGTTGTTCATATTCATTAGTAGAACAACCTGTAAAAATTTGGAGCCTGAAAAAAATCATCCAGTATAGTTTTTTGGTTAAGAAGAAATTTCTCAGTAGTAGCCCCCCGGAGTCTCGATTTAAGTCACGGTTGAGATGGCAAAAGCTGCAAATTGGTTCCGTACACCAGCTTCTGAAGTTCCATAAGTGTCCCATGTAATTTAATGTGATATAAAATATTTTGATTTTGTTTTTTGTAGGAAGTTAGCTCATCCCCCTCTGAGATATCTGGAACCATTGGTACCAGGCCTGCAGAAGAAGCATGTGAATAGAATAGAAATACTCTTTATTATTATTGTTTATTTATTTACTTTTTAAAGTTTTTTTTTTTTATTTTTTTATTCTCTTCCAACAAATAGTTTGCGCTTATAACGCGCAATATGCCAGCCACATTGCAAGGGATAACATAAAAATGTAACTTTCTTTAACCCTTTACTGCATGATATATTAAATAAGTGACAATTTTTTTTTTATGTTAATGTCTTTATTAAAGCTTCAGAATTAATTGAGGAGCGTCGGAACGAAAACCGATATATCGAATTTACCATATTTTTCACATATTAAAAAAAAGCTTGTAAGTTTTTTAATGTTACAAAAGTGGAAAATTATAGCATGTCAATTTGCAGTTAAAGTGACATCGATTGCTGTGTGAACCTTGACGGAGGGTAGATACTTAATTTAGGGAGATACTTGGCGGACAAGTATGGATATATCGGTTTTTGACGAAACCAAAATGGATATGTCGGTATTGAACTGAATTGAATTTGAACCGACCATTGTTGAATTGTGTAAAACTTAATAAGAATTATCGGTTTTTAATCCAACAACAAGAATATGTTGAATTTAAAAATTTATTTGCCGGTTTTGATTTGACCACAGTATTTTGATATTTTTTTTAAGATGGATGTAACTGTTTTTTAATTGATTTCTTTCCTGAAGGGTGTATAATTAAACATTTTGTAACAGAAAAAAAAAATAAAAAAAATAATGTCTTAATTAAGACATATCGGTTTTTGTTCCGACGCTCCTCAATTATAGTGTGTTTTTCTTTTTTTATTTTTTTTTTTTATTTCCAAGTGGTATGTGATGATAGACCAAATAGTTGTGTTTTATTATTGCTAATGATATGAAAAACAAACCCCATTAGGATTTATACGCTAGTTTTTTTATTTTTTTAGAGTAAATAAACTGTAAACATGTCAAACCATATATGGTTTCCTATGCGGTAAAGTGTTAAGCAATGTCTTTAGATATTTATGCCTGTGGGGGGGAGTTCCTGGTGTCCTGAAATACAAGTCACGGCTTAGTTTAGACACCAGTCTCCCACAAACGAACACTGTTCTAAATAATCATTATTATTATTTTTATTTTTTTTCATTTTTTATGTTTTAGTTAATAGGTGTTATTTGTGGAAGAAAAATAAGCATTTTTATCATTTATTATTATTATGTACACCATATAAATTACAGACATAAATAAAGAAATTTTACAAAGGGTGACACAATGGGCGGTTTTATCGCTAAGAGCGATCTTTTAAAGACAACCTTTGGATGTGAGTGACATAACAAACAATCCTGCAAACTTACCCAATATCTGTTCCCTAGGAATCCAACCCTCAACGTTGATTAAGTCCATCCAATGAGCTGCTATGTCCATCTGAATGTCCGGAGACCAGCGGCCGATGAGTAGGCCGTGGAAACCCTCGTCCCAGAGGAAACCCCGAGGGAAGAATGATCTGGAAAAAAACAAAAAAACACATAAGTCATGCAAAAAAGTCCCTAACCTCATTAACATTAAGTTGAAATTCCCGGACACCGAAGTAATCGATTGTCTGACTAACATCATCATCTGCCTAGCCTTTTCCCAACTATGTTGCGGTCGGCTTCCAGTCTAACCGGATGCAGCTGAATACCAGTATTTTACATGGATCGACTGCCTATCTGACCTCCAACACCCAGTTACTGGGTAATACGATACTCCTTGGTAAGACTGGTTGTCAGACTTTCGGGCTTCTGACTACCCGTAACGACTGTCAAAGATCTACGGTTGACAGCCGGGACCAACGGCTTAACGTGCTTTCCGAGGCACGGAGGGGTCTCGGTATGTAAAGATGGTCACCCATCCACAGACCAACCGCGGCAAGCGTAGCTTAACATGATCGATCGACCTGTGCGGCCAAATTTTTTTTTCATATTTCGACCTATGTTCTTTGGGGAAAGTTGTTGAGTTTCATGAGCACATTCACCTCCTTCAGGGTTGATACCCCCTTTCCGTTACACGCTGTATATCGCCATAAGGAACAAACTCCCTGACCACCGCTAAAGAAATTAGGAACATTTCACTTGATGATCTTTTGTTACTAAGGACCAGGCAGGCATAATCCAGTTGGAGTCTGTTTTTCACAGAGAAAATTCTTCAAACTACAATTTTGCCAAACATCTCGCATCAAAATACCAGGCTATCAGAACTCAGTAGGAGGCTTCACCGTCGTCATTACCCCGACTGTCGAGTCTACGCAAAAATAACAACATACACTATCATCAAAAGGCTCAAACTCCTAGTCAGCTTCGAAAAAGTAGTAAAACACCTTACTTTCGAGTCCACAGGAAAATAACCCTTAGCTCTATACAACGTGTAAAGTTAAATGCGCAAAACCTGAAAATAGTTTGATCAGAATAACGAGCAGAATTAATTGAACCACTTTTTAATATGGCTCACATTTTTCAAAAAATATTCATTAAAAACGTTGCCGTGTCTATTTATTAATAGGTCAAGCAACCCAATGTCAACGCGGCGCAGCGACCCGGTGACGACTCCTCCCTCGATAAAGCGTCGTCGCAGACGCAAGAAACGATCAGAATGGCCAGTAAAACTAAAACAGCACATAAAACCTTTACAATTTTTTTAATGACTTATTTTCTCTCTGAAATAGGTCAATTGAATTAAAAATCAGTTGGAGTGTCTGAGGTTTTGCGCATTTAACGTTACACGTTGTAGAGACAAGTGCCAAACTCACCTGCTAGGTACTCCAGTGTATAAGGGCGCTCTCCAATACGGCACTGGTTCCTTTGTGTATTGAGATTGCACTCTGCTTGCCCCAAAGAAATATCCCACACCGCCGACCATATTGGACAGCGCGGCACGGGCTATAGCCACATCGTTGGGTGGGTAACTGGAATGAAATAATAATATGGGCAGGCCTGTTGGTCTAGTGGTCAGTGGCCCTGACTACTATACGCAAGGTCATGGGTTCGATTCCCACCTAGGACAAATGTTTGTGTGATGAGCACGATCATTTGTTCTTCGTCTGGGTGTAATTTATCTATAGTATATATGTATTTCGAAATATATATGTATGTTTATCAGTTGTCTAGTACTCATAGCACAAGCTCTGCTTAGTTTGGGACTAGATGGCGTTGTGTGAAAGTTGTGGAATATTATTATTATTATTTATGACCAGCATGTCGATTCTGTAAAAAATTCAGCGTGAAAACTTGCGTGGATTTCCTTGTTCACAAACTAAACTAAATTTAAGTTCAGTGCATCTTTTTCTTTCTATTTCATTAAGAAAAGCACCATTATATTTTCTTTACTCCAGTTACATGTCTATTGTTATATGTATATATTTATTTAGATTAGTATAATATACTTTATGTATGTATTCATTTTATCGTGTAAATGGTACACCACAGACTACCTACAGTATTTCTCTCCTCCCATTTTCAATCCATCCAAAGGTTGTTTTTAAAAGATCGCTCTTAGCGATAAGACCGCCCATTGTGTCACCCTTTGTAAAATTTCTTTATTTATGTCTGTAATTTATACAAGGTTTAACTTAAATAACGCACAACCTCTTAAGGGGTCATTGTACTCAGCATTATGAACAACTTTTACTATGGGACCAAACCTGAAATCGCGAAAAAAAAATCAGCTGTTCCCTATATTTATGTTCGCATAACTCGTCAAAATGTAGGGAACAGCTGATTTTTTTTCGCGAATTTCGGTGTTCCCGTAGTAAAAGTTGTTCATAATGATGAGTACAATGACCCCTTAAGGGGTTGTGCGTTATTTAAGTTACACCTTGTATAGTGTACATAATAAAGAGTATTATATTCTATTCTATTGACGTATTTTTAGTAGTAAATTTTTTAATCACGTCTAAAATTGTCTATGGAGTGTCTTAATTTAGGCTGATTGTCCTTGTAAAACGATTAAATGAACTCACCCTTTCTCATCCAATTTGAATTTCTCCTCGAATTCAAGATCAAACGCCATCTTCTTAGCTTCCAGAGCCTTAGTATATTTATCCCCCTTTAAGGGAGGAGTGGCTAGATCCTCTGTGGTATACACTATGTCTATACAAAATGGAGTTTCGACCAACATCTGTATTGGTACGAAGTTTATGTCTTTTTCCTGTGGAAGAGAAATAATATCATAATAATTAAGGAAGGAATTGTTATGCACATATTTTTAAGGTAAAAACATTCTGCACGTATTTAATCTAACCTGAAATAATTCCTATTTTGTTTTCTTAAAAATATTATTAAACGTCCTAAATACAGGGTGTAAAAAGCGACACATACGCATTCACGCATTTTACGCATTCTTTACACCAAACCAAGTAACATCATCATCTGCCTAGCCTTTTCCCAACTATGTTGGGGTCGGCTTTCAGTCTAACCGGATGCAGCTGAATACCAGTATTTTACATGGAGCGACTGCCTATCTGATCTCCACAACCCAGTTACTGGGTAATACGATACCCCTTGGTAAGACTGGTTGTCAGACTTTCAGGCTTCTGACTATCCGTAACGACTGTCAAAAATCTACGGATGACAGCCGGGACCAACGGCATAACGTGCTTTCCGAGGCACGGAGGGGTCTCGGTATGTAAAGATGGTCACCCATCCACAGACCAACCGCGGCAAGCGTAGCTTAACCTGATCGATCGACCTGTGCGGCTGTTATTATTTAGCCACGGGCCCCTCAAACCACACGCACCAAACCAAGTAACATTACACATAAATAAGCTGTATTTGCTGGGAAACGACTTTTATTTTTGGTGTGAAAATTGGCTGTTTGCGGTAGTGCGCAATGTGACGCACGCAAAACATTGTGCTTGTGGGTGCATGCAACGGTGCAGGGGTCGTGAAAAAAAAAGTAAGATTCTCCTTTTTTTTTTCGGTGGGAAATTATTAAATAACTTCTCCCGCTCTGGGCAGAGAGGGAGGGCGTGTCAGACTTTTACTGACTAAAACCCACCCGTGTTACTTCAGTTGCCTGTGCCAAGGGCCACGGTAACTCTTTCGAACAACCCACGACCCTAGCAGGCATCGGCCCCAGCGGACTCCGTCAGTTACTGCTGACATCTCAATCAGGCGCGTGGAACACAACGCGCCGTCGTGTGTTAATATATACCTTAATATGAAGCTCATCGTCTTGTCCTAGGACAGCTAGTTTCCCGAACAAGGAGTGTCTTTCAATCTTCAGTAAGGAATAGAATTTCTCCTTAAGTAGATGGAGCCCTGGTGCGTTGGCCTCTGAATATGATGTGTGGAGGAGCTTCCCTGAAAAAAGCGTCAATGAATTATTAACAGATAGCCCTTCTTTGAAGTTGGGTAGTAATAATAATAATGTTTTTTTTTTGTTCTTATATTATAAGAAATATTTAAAAATATAATAAAATAAAATAAAGAAATGAATAAACTATATAATAATAATATTCCACAACTTTCACGCAACGCCATCTAGTCCCAAACTAAGCAGAGCTCGTGCTATGAGTACTAGACAACTGACAAACATACATGTATATTTCTAAATACATACATATTATACATAAATTACACCCAGACAAAGAACAGATGATCCTGCTCATCACAAAAACATTTGTCCTGGGTGGGAATCGAACCCACGACCTTGCGTATAGTAGTCAGGGCCACTGACCACTAGACCAATAGGCCTGCCTAAATAAATAAACGTGAAGGTAACATTTTTGATGTTGCGGAGCAGTTTTTTTAAAAAAAAACATGTGCGGTCGGGGGGCCCCGTTGGGAACGAAGTTCCTTACGCATTATTTGCACGCACAACTACTCGTTTATAATAGAAAGAGAATGTGTGAATTTAATACGCGTTTTTAATACAACGCCATCTAGTATAAGTTTTTAGAAGCTCTCGTGAACTCGTCGCCATCTTGGATTTTCATTTAGACCCCGCCATCGGCTTTTGCTTACACTGACTGAACTGTATGTCAATTCTGTAAAAATCTCACCGTGAAAACTTGCTTGGAGTGAACTGTCAGTGTCATCCCACTGATGCTAGGAATTGACCAAGCAAACATTTACAATCATAATCGAGATTTTAATCATATTTTTTATGCTAATTCTATTGATCATTTTATATAATTTCAAAGCTAGTATTATATTTGTCAAAACATTACCATTTTGTTTTAAAATAAAATAACAAAACAGAAACTCAGTCAGAATATGAACCTTTTTTTTTTCTTTATTTTCCTAGATTAAAACCCCACAAAATAGTAATGTTTTTAAATAATAATGTTATTACAAAATAGTAATGTTTTTCAAATTTATTTTATTTGTTAAGTATGCATACACACGTCACGTTCCAGTATAAAACTGATATACATCCATTACCTCACACATCTGGTCCAGTTGAAAACCAGCGTCAGGCACCAGTTGTCTGGCATTTTTGCTGAACTGGGCCTTTTTGGCGCAGCCGTGAGGCACACTTTCCAGTTTAATTTCTTACATAGGACTTTACACTTTGTTATTTGATTTTTATTTGCTTTTATCTGATGTATGTCTCAGGTGTACTGTGTGTCTTACAGTCTGTTCTAAATAAATGTATTTTCTTTCTTTCTTTCTTTCTTATTATGATTGTAAATGTATACTTGGTCAATCCCTAAGGATCGCGGAGTGAGCTGTCAGTGTCATCCCGCCTGATACTAATATCAGGCGGGATGACACTGACAGCTCACTCCGCGCTCACGGGTGCAATCATTGTTGCTTACCTTATGACTTGCTTACCTTTATGAGGCACTAAGTTGACTCTAAAGTTGTGCAGTTGTGGAGTATGTCCCAGTATGGAACCATCTTCATACCACAACCTGGAATGTGGGGCTGCAGGACCGAGGGACTCGTCCAGCGCAGCGTACCAGATCAGCATGAACGGTACTTTGGCGTGACCCTGAAATTATAATATTACAACCTCCTGAGTCCGACAAATTATCGTATGTCATAATGTCCTGATTGTATACGTCCTGACATATATTTGTAATAACCGGACGTACTTCCAACACACATACAACGTGTAACGTTAAATGCGCAAAACCTCAGACACCCCAACTGATTTTTAATTCAATTGACCTATTTCAGACAGAAAATGAGTCATTAAAAAAAATGCAAAGGTTTTATTTGCTGTTTTAGTTTTACTGGCCATTCTGATAGTTTCTTGCGTCTGCGACGACGCTTTATCGAGGGAGGAGTCGTCACCGGGCCGCTGCGCTGACATTGGCTTGCTTGACCTATTAATAAATAGACACGGCAACGTTTTTGATGAAGATTTTTTGAAAAATGTGACTTATATTAAAAAGTGGTTCAATTAATTCTGCTCGTTATTCTGATCAAACTATTTTCAGGTTTTGCGCATTTAACGTTACACGTTGTATTAGTTTTTCGTTTAAAATCGGTGCTGCTACACCTGATTTAGTCAATATCAGGACTTAGGGCCCATTTTGTCCGTTATTAAGTAAAACCGGTCTTTCCGACATCTGAAGTATAAATATAAAAAAAAAAAATTTAAAAAAAAAATCTTTTTATTTCAGACATATTTTGCCCATAATATTGTAAGTTAGTAGTAAGACTTAAACAACTATGTTACATGTAAAAAATCAGAATTAAAAATCAAAATTAACATAAAATTAAGACCAAGAATGAAATTAAAAAAAAAAAAAATATTTGATTACATAAAAAAAAATAATTTAAAATAAAATATAAATATAAAATAAATAAATATGGCGGACTCAGGAGGATAATCACGTGAAAGCTAAGGAAGATAAAAAAAATCAAGTATCTTGACTTAGTACACGAGGTTGTTGACTTGTGGGACGTGGACTCAGCACTGTACCGATAATCATCACCTGCCTAGCCTTTTCCCAACTATGTTGGGTTCGGCTCCCAGTCTAACCGGATGCAGCTGGATACCAGTATTTTACATGGATCGACTGCCTATCTGACCTCCAACACCCAGTTACTGGGTAATACGATACTCCTTGGTAAGACTGGTTGTCAGACTTTCGGGCTTCTGACTACCCGTAACGACTGTCAAAGATCTACGGTTGACAGCCGGGACCAACGGCTTAACGTGCTTTCCGAGGCAGACAGAGTGCAGTTCAATCCAGTGAAATCCGGTATCACGACGACGTATGAGTTTGTGCATGGACGGCTAACCATGAATGAATATAGTACTGACATTATGGTTATCTACAGACCGCCAAGTACAAATAAAATAAACTTTGTGGCAGAAATCAGAAGTTACATCCGAAGTATACCAAAACGAAATAACATAATTATGGTCGGGGATTGTAATATCAACATAATGTACACCAACATGGACTCAACAGCTGACAGGTATCTGAATGCATTATCGGAGTGGGGATTGCAGTGCGGCATACGCGACGTAACTCGGGATGTAGTGACTAGTGATCGCAATGTGACGTCCTGCCTCGATCATGTGTTTGTACGGACTGAGAAGGCCTGCGTGCTGGAAGCGTACACGGTAACGACTAAGATCGCGGATCATTACCTAACGGGATTATCAGCTGATGTGAACATAAAAGAATGTATTCAATTAACCAGAATGACCATTCAAAACAAACTGGTAAGTAATAAACTTTGCAATGTTGACTGGCAACAATTATTAAACAAACATAATCCTATTGAGTTATACGATAATTTGTACGCGATTTTTAGTGACATTTATGAGTCTTCCAAACAACCATCAACAGTTGGAAACCGTGATAGCCAAGCGTGGGTTAATAATACACTACAAAACATGATTATACGTAAAGATGACTTATTTAGACGCTGGAAAATGGATCCAAACAATAACAATCTTAGATTACAATACACCAAATATAGAAATAAAACACAGAAACTCATAAGTGTGGCTAAAAATCGATATAGGCGTGACGAAATAACAAAGTGTAATGGGGACATGCGTAAGATATGGGGTAATATTAATAACTGGCTGGGTAGAAGTAAAGTAACAGTAGATAGCGTCATAATGAAATATTTACATAGAAAAGAATCTCTGGTAACCATTTGTAATAATTTCTGTAACACATTCACAACGGAAATTGATAGTATTAAGCATAAATGTAAGAAAACGTTTTTAAATAGATGTGATTACGTTAAACCTTGTAATGTTAGTTTTAGATTCAATAAAGCAACGCCCTCAGATATTGCAAGGATAATAGACTCACTGGACTGCAATAAGTCGCCGGGGTCGGATGGCATTAGGGTAAAAGATCTGAAGGCAATTAAGAACTTTATTAGTCCTGTTATAGCACATTTTATAAATTTAAGTGTAAAAGAAGGTAAATACCCGCATAGGTTGAAAGAGTCAATTATTAGGCCAATTTACAAACAAGGATCACATCTGGAATACACAAATTACCGACCAATAGCTATTTTAAATACAATTAATAAGATTATGGAAAAATTTATAGTTAAGCAAATCACAACTTTCTTAGACAAAAATGATCTTATTACCGACATTCAACATGGTTTTAGACCAAACAGAAGTACGGCAACGGCGCTCGCACGATTCACAGATGACGTAAATAATTACCTTAATGATAAAAACGTAGTGGTAGCAGTTTTTATTGACTTCAAAAAAGCCTTCGACACCCTTGATCACGACGGCTTATTGCAGGCCATGGATGAGTGTGGGATAAGTGGACCAATTAACAGATGGTTTGGTCAATACTTAGAGTTAAGAACTATAAAAGTACGGGTTGCTAATGCTGAAAGTATTGAAGGCAATGTTAAATATGGTGTTCCTACCGGATCTGTATATGGGCCTGTTGGTTATATTATACATGTTAATAGTATGTGTAATGTTATTAAAAAGTGTAAAGCTTATATGTACGCAGACGATACTTGTCTCCTATTCAGTGGTAAGGACCAAACCTCCATACAAGAAGCGATACAAGACGATCTGGACAATGTAATTAAATGGGCACACGACAATGGCATAATTATTAATGTAAGCAAAACTAAGTGTATGCCAATACATTCTCCATATTCATCGATCAAAAACATCGACTTGAATATTAAAGGTCACAGTTATGAATGTTTACACAACGGAAAATCTAGCTGTCATTGTATTAACTTAGAACAGGTAAAAACGTACAGGTACTTAGGTCTGACTATTGATACTACATTCGCATGGAACATACACATAGACACGGTCTGTAATAAAATTCGGTCAGTTCTGGGTAAACTGTATGCGTTGAAGCCTGTAGTCAAGAGAGGATTATTATATGCACTGTATTATGCACTTGCCGATTCAATTATCAGTTACGGGTTGTGTGGTTATGGACTTACTTTTAAAACAAACCTAGATAAAATTAAAGTACTACAAATACGACTTCTAAAAATGTTAGTGAGCAAAAAAAGTAAACAAAGTTTGAACAAGGAATATGAAAAATTATTTAAGAAATGTAATATATTACCAGTAGAAATGAAAGTTAAATTGACAATGATTCTTGAACAACATAATGTTAACAAACACAAAAAAGAAAAAGTACATAACTACCCAACCCGACTTGCAAAGAAAAAGAAACTACATGTGCCAAATGTAAATATAAATAACTATTATGGTAGACGTACGAGACAATGGATTGTACCTACATTAATTAATGACTTACCTGAAGGAATAATCGATCGTGTCAGTAGTAAAAATCACCTAAAAAATGTCCTGATGAAACATTACCTGTCGATGTGTCCATAGTGGCTGCGGTCTATCGGCGGCCTCGGTCGGCTGATGATGTGGGTCTTAAAATCACTTACCTTACTAAGTGCGTAGATACGATGAGGTGGACTCATAGCGTTCGTTGGCTGATGCCGCTGAGTGTTTTAGATACGATAGTATTTACCGACAGAACCATGGCCTTAGTTTTTAATTTTTAAATGTTAATGAGATGTTAAGAGATGTTAAGAGTTAATGTTAAATTTAATGTGTATTTTATGCAAAGATTCGTGTAAAATCCACGAGAACCTACTGCCGACAAACTGCTTTGCAGTTTGGCAGGTGTAATGTTAAATTAAAAAATGTAACATTTCGGATTAGATCAATAAATAAAAAAAAAAAAAAAAAAAAAAAACATAGAGCGACTGCCTATCTGACCTCCACAACCCAGTTACTGGGTAATACGATATCCCTTGGTAAGACTGGTTGTCAGAATTTCGGGCTTCTGACTACCCGTAACGATTGTCAAAGATCTAAGAATGATAGCCGGGACCAACAGCTTAACGTGCTTTCCGAGGCACGGAGGGGTATTAGTATGTAAAGATGGTCACCCATCCACAGACCAACCGCGGCAAGCGTAGCTTAACCTGATCAATCGACCCGTGCGGCTGTTATTTCTCAGTCACAAGTCCCTCTAAGCACTGTACCGATAATCATCACAGTAAATGGCCTAATAGCGGAGAGCCTCGTCCAACACTTCAGGAGGCTCTCATTTTCAGTAAAATAATGCCTTGAGAGTGTTGTAGGGCTGCCTCGATATTGTAGCGCGTCTGGTATGTTTGTGGAAGCGAGGCTAGATGACTTTTATGCCGTCACGCGCAAGTGATGTGCGTCTATACTGAGGCGTTTCAGGGGAAGTCCTAACAACATACTTGATTGACAGTTGGTCTGCTCGAACCAGCAAAAAGCACGTTGATGGCGCCATGCCGTTGTATGGTGGCGGCGCCGCGCCGTGGCGATGGGGACGGGCCCTAAGACCCTGTTTCTGATGCCGATGGGCCACAATTTTTTTTTTTTTTTTTTCATAAAGGTGAACGGCAGGCTTGTAAGGGAATATCGTACCGCTAATAAAATTTCGTGTTTTTGGATAATTTTTGTTTTAATTGGTCGTTAATATGATTGAAAAGCCCTATTTCAATTCTTATATTTTTAGAAGTTGGGATGTAAAAGTTATAACCAGTTTTATTTTTTAAGGTTATGTGCTAGTGTACCAATGTAAATTGTTACTTATAGGTCCATAAACATTGTTTTGGTGATAAAGTAAATGTACTAGATTGCTTGTCTCTATCTTTGTAGTGTTTTACTTACCGTTAAGTAGGTAGATTGAGATGAGGATTGTACAGACGCCAGCACATCAAGCTACCCGAAACTGTCAGATTTTCCCAATCAACTTTGAACCTTGTGCTTTAGCGATAAAGTTGAAAATCTATTAAAGAAATCTGACAGATTGAAGTAGCATGATGTGCTGGCGTCTATACCTACTCAGTGGGGTACAATACGAGATAGAAATCTATGTCCAGCAGCGGACTGCAAAAGTTTGATAATTATGAAGTTCTGTTTGGGTTTGAGTGTAGGTCATCATCATCTGCCTAGCCTTTTCCCCAACTATGTTGCGGTCGGCTTCCAGTCTAACCGGATGCAGCTGAATACCAGTAGGTATTTTACATGGAGCGACTGCCTATCTGTCCTCCACAACCCAGATACCTACTGGGTAATACAATACCCCTTGGTAAGACTGGTTGTAAGACTTTCGGGTTTCTGTCAACCCGTAACGACTGTCAAAGATATACGAATGACAGCCGGGACCAACGGCTTAGCGTGCTTTCCGAGGCACGGAGGGGTCTCGGTATGTAAAGATAAATAAATAAATAAATAAATCCCTGGACATTTCACACAGCACCATTTGTCCCAAGCTAAGCAACCTAATGCTTGTGTTATGGTAACAAGATGGCTGATAAACTACTTATATACAATTTTTTTTTTTTTTTTTTTTTGTAAATACATACATATTATAGATAGAAAAACACCCAGACTCGGAACAAATACATGTAGGTCATACAAATATTTGTTCCGTGCGGGAATCGAACCCGCGACACGCAGCGCAGCAGTCAATCGCTTAACCACTGCGCCAACCGTGCCGTCAAAGATGGTCACCCATACACAGGCCAACCGCGGCAAGCGTAGCTTACCCTGATCGATCGATCTGTGCGGCTGTTATTATTTAGCCACGGGCCCCTCGTTGTAGGTAAATAAAACAATACTTTTTGTAAGTATGTACATTTATTTTATTGTAGGTACTTATAATTAATTGCTTCTTAATATTACTTCATCTAAGAAGGGGGCAGGTCGGGTAAAACCCTCATGGCGTGCGTAGCTGAGGTACCAAACAATACTCATCACATGTGAGCAGCACCCTACTGTTCTTAAACCTACAATGCAGTTACAGCAATAGCTTCTGATTGCGTCCCGACCATTCATGTTTGTTTCTGCAACTATAAATACAAAATAAGTTTTTGCAGAAGAATGGCGGGACTTTATTTTAGCACGAAGCAACATTGGGTTTATTCCCTCTAAACCATTTATTCTCTCTCGGGTTATCTCTAATGTGTATATTCCATGAAAGCGGAAATGCTCACCAACATATGAACGGGCCTGGCGAATTTGGTATACACCACATGCAAATAATATCAATTCCTCCATGGATAGCCGCGGAAAAGATAAGGTTGTCGCATCTATTGGTACAAACCAGGAACCGCGCCTGTTTAAATTATGTTCCATAACTAACTCGGCTAAAGTATTAGTTAAAAACAGGCGCTCATTTATGATTGAGACAAACTGCTCTGCATGTATATTGTCTGCGAATGGCGGAGTAAACGCATTCAGCAGAGCAGCTGCTATTTTAAAATCTACCATTAGATTGCGACAACCACGGTTAAAATATTCATGGCGGAATATTTTAAAATCTCTCTTAAAACGGCCATTCACAGCTTCTACTACCCACCTGTTTATAGTTACACAGCGAGATCTGTTGGCTTCAAGAGTGGATAGCTGTGAGTGGCCGTCTTCTTTAGTTTCAGGCATATGTCCTATGTATCCTTTCTCATGCAGACTATCCATGCAGTCACGAAAACCTCTATCTAGAATAAAAACATCATTTTCTCTATAAAAATCATTGAATTCCGTTTCATTTAATAAATCATTCATTATGGTCGCATCATTTGTGGTAGCACTATATGGTCCACGTACATCTATGATATATCCATCAGAGGCACAGAGGACAAATGGCTTTAATAAATTCCTATATTTATATAGGGAATATGTATCCTTTTGGAACAAGTAATTACTGCTTTTTTGTGTATATATATATGTTGCATCAGCTAATGTAATTGTGGGTTTTTGTTCAGCTGGTGCATCAGGCTCACCAAAAATGTGATCGGCAATGTAAGAACTTCTTGCTGCCACCTGCTCCCTTCTTAAATGAGAAAAACCTAGAAACTGTGGAACAAAGTCTTCTAACAAGATATTTCTTGCTACAGACATTAATGTTTCTAGGGTCCTTCTTGGTACTTGAAATAAGCACGACAATCTGTCTCCTGAATCTCCAGTCCTTAACTTGCACAATAAGACTGTCAATGCAAAACTACCCCGATGCATATTCCTAAGCCTGGGTGTTGCTTCTAATATTTGTAGATGTTCTTGTTTACTTATGCCTATAAAGTACTGCACTTGGTTCTCAGGGTAGTTTTGGATATTCTCATAAGAGATGTTATGAAGTCCTTCCATTAATATAAAAATAATCTCTTCTATGTGTATGGAAGTAAAGATATTAAGGCTGTACTCAGCAGTATACAGATTTCCATAATTTGCCTCCTGTATATGCAGAGAACAAATACGAGCACCTCTTGGTATAAAATATTGATACCGAATTAGTACTTCTCGCCTGGTTTCTTCGGGCACAACATTTCGCTCTGGCTCCATGCATTCATGGAAAATGCAATGCCTTGGTGTTTCAGCCGCTCTTCTTATATTGGGCAACACAATATGCTGGGGTCTTTCTTGTGGTTCTTCTGAGACATGCAAGCTCAAATCTCGAGCTTGGTCCCAGCAAACTCCACAAACTTCATTCATTGATGACATCTGTAAATAATTAATTTCATGAGATGGCCATAGATATCAAAATAGCATTGATGAAATACAAATTAAACACTAAGTTCGATAGACATAAGTTGTGCCCAACATGTTCAAGCCTAAAAGAAACAAACAAAAAAGAGGTAGGACACAGCGAGAATCCTGATTGAATCTGAGCAACCCAAGCTGGAGAATGGTTCTTGAGATACAATAATTGGTTTCCTTCACCTTACAGAAAGCCTTAACCAAATAGCTATGTTGTGTTACTATGAGTGAATAAGTTTATTGATCATTGGAGTAGAGGACAAGGGCTCATTTGACAATGGAAGGACCAGTATCCTTTTGTTGTTGGTAGAGCCAACCTCGTGAGTGTCCCAGAGTTAGTAACATAAGAGGAATGCCCTTTGCATGGCAAGTGTTTATAATCTAGTTACTATAAATATATTATCACATATATACCTGCTGGTGCTCCAACAAACGGGCAATGTTGTTGGGATTCCACTCTTTATCTGATGTTGTGGTGGACAGACTCTGACCACATACAGCACACATTAAGACAGAGTGATCACCATCCACATGAACAGGTGAAGGGGGTTGAAAGTCTTCAACTGGTGGAGCAATCCTAGTTCTTCTAGCTCTTAGCCAACATGGCACACAAGCTTCATCTTCAGAATGAAGCTAAAAAATATAAATAAAGAAATGCTTGAATTCAAACATACATGGTAATAATGTGAAATAATTTATATTATTTTATTTCTTAATTTAAATCAAATAAAGATAATTAATAATAGTTATAGTAGGTACATGTTTTTATACCTCTCGTGGTTGGATCCAAGTAGAAACCGTATTAGCCAGTCTTTGTTCTTCTTCATTTGCCCCTTCAATTAAAATCCTACGTCGACTAATTCTTAGTATGGATCGTCCGCATACAACACAAACACTTTGATGGCCAAATTGTCTTCTCGGAATATTGTCAGAGGAATGTGAATGGGTAGCTAGCTGCCAGCATGCATGGCAAACATGGTCAGCAGGTGTTATCTGGAAATAATGAAGTTATTTAGAGTACTTTTCAACATTATTTTAAATACTTTCCTCTCCTTTTCAACAGTCACACTATCAGAGTAATACCTATTCTAACACTCTTAGGCAAACCAAGTAAAATATACATGTAAATAACAATTTCTATGTTATACCTACACATAACCGAGTTTGTTAGTTTATCGAATAGTATTGAGATTAGGTTTAGCAGACATACATATTTTAGTGTGGTATTGTGTGGTTTAAATGATAAGGACGGCTTTTCAACACGTAAGATTTATCACAGAGTTCGTTCATTCAGTCACTGGCCCATTCATAAGCAAAATGTTATTTGTAAACTACTTACATCTCTAGGATATGTCCACAGTCGAATAGTATTGACGAGATCTTCGCTCTCATCGGATAAAGCGTGCCTTCTTATTCGGGACAAGCGAACGTTGCAATTAACACATTGCAAACTCGTCATTTTAATTAAAGCACGTACACACACACACACAGCACAGTTAATAAAGCGTCCTTTCGCGAAACTACTATCAAGATAGAGTACGGAGGAGCAGATGCTCAACTCAACGTAACAACGGCCAGATAATTCGCTAAATTGCTCAGATGCAGTCACAAACCACAATCCAAAACAACAGCAAAGAACTGAACTGAGTGAGAAACAGATTTTCTTTACCTGTCAATAAATAATTGCCATAAGAAAAAAATATTGATGACGAAAATCATTCTTATCATTAAATCATTAAATATTAGGATTTTATGCAATAATTATGCATTTTTAGGTAAAATATATAAGCGTTTCATAATATTTAATGTTATTTCTATTTATAAATATTTAATTATAATTTCAACATTTGTGTTATTTTACATATGGCAACTTCTAAAAACATAACTTCGTTTACTTTACGATTATGATACGTTTAGTTATTAAAATCTTTTTATCGATGTTATTAATTAATCCGAAGTTCTAAAAATAGCACACTTACATGAAAATAAATGGCTTAGTTGCCTTAATAAGTGGTACAAATTATATTACAAAACAACAACAAAAGTATCCGGTACGAAATCTGCCATTCTCCTTTAATCGACATGTTTGAAAAGAAATAAACAAAAATAAGGAAGTATAAGTATTTTTTTCAAAAATGAAAATTAATGTATTCTTCTGTGCATATGTCACAGAGCTTCTCCTAAACAGCTGAACCGATTTTGATGATGGACGCGGGAAGCACAGAACCGGTCGAAGTGGGGGTGCTTGGGGGAGGACTATGACCAGCAAGGGACGTCTTTCGGCCGAAATGATGATGAAAAAATTACCTTACCTTAGCAGTAATATTAATCCTAACTGTCCAATGATGATGATGAAAAAATCCTTACTTTAGCAGTAATATTAATCCTAACTGTCCAATGATGATGATGAAAAAATCCTTACCTTAGCAGTAATATTAATCCTAACTGTCAAATGGTGATGATGAAAAAATCCTTACCTTAGCAGTAATATTAATCCTAACTGTCCAATGATGATGATGAAAAAATCCTTCCCTTAGCAGTAATATTAATCCTAACTGTCCAATGATGATGATGAAAAAATCCTTACCTTAGCAGTAATATTAATCCTGACTGTCCAATGATGATGATGAAAAAATCCTTACTTTAGCAGTAATATTAATCCTAACTGTCCAATGATGATGATGAAAAAATCCTTACCATAGCAGTAATATTAATCCTAACTGTCCAATGATGATAATGAAAAAATCCTTACCTTAGCAGTAATATTAATCCTAACTGTCCAGTGATGATGATGAAAAAATCCTTACTTTAGCAGTAATATTAATCCTAACTGTCCAATGATGATGATGAAAAAATCCTTACCATAGCAGTAATATTAATCCTAACTGTCCAATGATGATAATGAAAAAATCCTTACCTTAGCAGTAATATTAATCCTAACTGTCCAGTGATGATGATGAAAAAATCCTTACCTTAGCAGTAATATTAATCCTAACTGTCCAATGATGATGATGAAAATATCCTTACCTTAGCAGTAATATTAATCCTAACTGTCCAATGATGATGATGAAAAATCCTTACCTTAGCAGTAATAATAATCCTAACTGTCCAATGATGATGATGAAAAAATCCTTACCTTAGCAGTAATATTAATCCTAACTGTCCAATGATGATGATGAAAAAATCCTTACCTTAGCAGTAATAATAATCCTAACTGTCCAATGATGATGATGAAAAAATCCTTACCTTAGCAGTAATATTAATCCTAACTGTCCAATGACCCCCACGTTCACCCCCGGGGGTCTTAATAAACGAGGTAGTGATGTTGTGGGGGAGATCTGTGATCAGCTGCTCGCCGAATGTGACCCCATCGTGTCTGAGCCAGCCATATGTAGCTAAATTGTCGTTTTGATCACACCAATGTCTGTAAAAAGGTTTTTTTTTTTTAAAGAAAAACTTTTATTACATCGTCTCCAACTTTTTCGTCTGTATGTTGCATGTCGCGTGACGGTCGGCCGCGGAGTAGGGATAAAGTGAAAGGCGCTCGTCAGCTGACCGTGTAGTGTATAGACTATTACTCATTTGTGCCAGTGCCCCACGCTATTTTGTTTGTTTTTGTCGGTGTTTAATGTAAATGTTGTTATTTATTTGCTTTTGGTAAAAATTTTAATTTTAATTTAAAATTTTAATTTTTATACCCTTAATGGAATATTGTTCCGAAATTATTTAGTTAAATATGAAAAAAAGTTTCACTTTTACCGTGGTTTCATAAAAACCAACCAATCCATTTTTTTTTAACGTGTTTCTTTAATGCGACTTGCGACAGGAGTAAACTGAGAGGAATTGTCACGAAACGAAAAAGTGTTATGCTCCCCTCCATACGAATTTTTATCTCTCTCTGTGTCTTTTTCCATTATATTAGACGAAGAGAGAGAGAGAGAGAGAGAGAGAGAGAGGGTGAGTGAGAGAGAGAGAGAGAGGGTGAGTGAGAGAGAGAGAGAGGGAGAGGGAGACAGAGAGGGAGGGAGAGAGAGAGACGGAGAGAGAGAGGGAGAGAGAGAGAGGGAGAGAGAGAGGGAGAGAGAGAGGGAGAGAGAGAGGGAGAGAGACAGTTTTTATGGTTTTCGAGGGTGTGAAAGCCGATGGTGAGGTTCAAAATAAAAATCCAAGATGGAGGAAACTTTATAAGAGCTTCCAAAAACTTATACTAGATGGCTCTGTATTAAAAACGTGTTTTCAATTTACTTGCTTTCTTTCTCTCTCTCTCTCGCTCTCTTTTTATTATTTACGCAGCACCCTACTTGCGTAACACACTCAACCACAATCTGAATCATTTTGAAGGATATTGCCAATCCATTGCTTCATATGTTCGATAAATGTGTCTGCTCAACAACGTAAATAACGCAATGAATGTTGTTGAACTGTCAAAATGAAAACCATTGCTACTGATAGTGAGTTACGCAATTACGCTGCTGATCGGTGAAAATAATAGAATTCTTACCGTATTCCCTTATGTGTTGATGCGGACAGCTCATACCACATCATGCCGAAAACTGGGGACCGCGGCTCTCGGCTTTTCATGCCCATGTACACACCGGGTCTGTAAGTACCCCAGTACCGCTGAGGGATTTGTAGACCGGTTTCTTTTACTACCTAGAAGAATGATGGGACAGTTTTAATAGCAGATTGTGTCATAAAGGTGAACCCACACTCATCCGAGCCGAACGCGTCAAATGAATCGAAGTCATGGAGGCCTCGCACACACATCCGCACCGAAAGAATCGATCGCGCCGAAGACAAAACAATGAAGAAGTAGTTCTCGCCCGTTGCTCTGTCGTACGCAACTGATAGAATGCGAGCGCATCGGTCGAGTCGACCGCATAAGCCGCGCCGAATCTGATGACATCATACGAATTCGTCTAGGAATTCTGGGGTTCTTCCAGATTCGGACGATTCGACGCGGGGAAGTGAGCGAGGTTTGCTAAGATTTCATATAAAGAATTCTAAAATTCGTTTGGTTCGATGCGTTCGTCTCGGATAAGTGTGTGTTCACCTTAAGGGAACAGAATAATTGTATTCCCTTAAGGTGAACACACACTTATCCAAGACGAACGCATCGAACCAAACGAATTTTAGAATTCTTTATATGAAATCTTAGCAAACCTCGCTCACTTCCCCGCGTCGAATCGTCCGAATCTGGAAGAACCCCAGAATTCCTAGACGAATTCGGATGACGCACCTGCCCTGATGAACATAGGCTACTTTTTACAGCAGGAAAATGCTTCATTCCTACGGGAAAACGGGTAATAGGGTTTAAACGGCGGGAATTCCGAATCCTATGCAAACAAAGTTGCGGGCGGATGCTAGTTTACAAATAAAATAGAATTGATTCTAGTCCCCCTTCCAAACGTTATTTTCCTATGGAGAAGATTGATAAGAAACTCCAACGTTACTCTTTTAAAAATGTTTTATAATATTTTGTATACATTAATCATTATTATTTTATGGGTAGTCAGAAGCCCGAAAGTCTGACAACCAAGATAGGCAGTCGCTCCATATAAAATACTGGTATTCAGCTGCATCCGGTTAGACTGGAAGCCGACCCTGACATAGTTGGGAAAAGGCTAGGCAGATGATGACCACAATCTAGGGTTGCCATTTTTATTACAAGAAATAGAGTATAATATGTATCTGATTTCAAAGGAGGTAAATAAAGAGTATGGACTTATAAAAAAAGATTACAATTTATTTCAAAATTTTAAAAATGTGGTTTTGGTACTTTTTGCAGCACGTAACAATGTTTCATTGTTTTTAAAAGACTACAATACTATATTTTAGAGCATGGTAGGCAACACTACCACAATCATGGTCACCGGCAAGTTTATTTTCAGGGGGGTGCATCTTCAGCTCAATGAAGCAGGCTCCATCATTTTTGCAGTTCACCTATGACATAGTGAATATGTTACATTATCATTTGTCCATACATACAAGGAGCCACTTTGTCGACTTAACTCAATTAAATTTTCAGAAATAGGAGTTCGGTACTTTGTTGACTAATGCACAAAACGTTTAGAATTGAGAGATTGCAGAACACAATCGAAAATTTTCGGATCTCGCCTCAAATGGGTTGAGTTTTCTATTAATCTATTAAGCATATTCTGATATATTTAGTTTTTAATGTTTTTACACCCATAATAATGTTATTTTGAAGCCAGAGATGAGGAGAACAATAGGTAAAAAGCATTAAAAATAAAACAATGACAGATAAATATATTTTGTGATAGCTACATGGAGCTACCGGTGCATTTACCGGCTTAAAAATGATCAAACAGGAGAAAACAATGTTTAAAAAATAGTCCCACTTTTCTCACCTTATCATCGTCGAATGGTGTGTTAACTCGCGTTTCTAAATACCCTAAAGTGCTGATATATACAGCAATTAAGAAACAAACAAAGCCGACGCCGGTCTTCCAAACAGAAAGAAATTTAAACGTTTTACTACCGAAAGACGACGTTTCGCTACTTCCCGAACTACTGCTAGTATCTACC
Source organism: Eremobia ochroleuca (assembly GCA_949629135.1). Classification (NCBI taxonomy): domain Eukaryota; kingdom Metazoa; phylum Arthropoda; class Insecta; order Lepidoptera; family Noctuidae; genus Eremobia; species Eremobia ochroleuca. The sequence goes on along the minus strand of OX451413.1, from coordinate 7,682,118 downwards.
TTATCCGTCTTAAGTGACACTACTTTTCTATGTCTAACCATGTTCAATTATTAACTAATAACTAATCTACAATCTGTATGTGGAATTGACACGTTTTCTTGTATAATTTATCTGTAAATTCGTTTAATATTTTTATCGGCGAACGCGAATTACAAGCGTCAATACACGATCGCGTTTGACGTTTCGATTTGATAGTGATGTGCCATGGCTGCTAAAGGCCACTAAAAGAAAACTCGACTTCTTCATTGAAGACGAGCAATATTCATTGATATAAATATTATGAGATGTTGAGTTACTTGAGTTTATGAAAATAAAACGATGCCCATTACAAAATTTTGCTAGTTTAAGCCGCTTTTTTATAAAAAATCGGTTTAATGGTCCCGAACATTTATTAATAATTCACTGTATATCGTGTATTGCTATGTTCCCAAAGGTGACACAGAGGACAACGTCTACGGATACTCTCCATTAGTCCCCTTTGCCTTCGGTCTTGATCCTGAGATTCGTGGTTAATTTCGTTGCTAGGTTTGTGTTACGGACGTCGTCGCTTCATGATTGTATATGATATAAATTAAGATTAGACATAAGGATGATTAAATAAAAACCATTTGATAGTAGGGAAATTACTAATGTTGACAGAATAGGTTGTTTTATTATCCTGTAGAAGTAAGACGTCAAAGTACGACATTGTAAAGAGGACACGAACACATTCGTACAGGTTTGGACAGGTCGAAACCTGTCCGATCTCCGCCATGATTAAACTCCGAATAACGAAATGTGATTGGTTGAATAAATATATCGTGTTCGCCTCCTCCCACTACTTGCACCCTGTAAAAATGATATATAATCAGGGTGGTTAGTCGCAAAATTGTAGTTCAATAGTTCAGCTGCAGTCGTCTCTTAAAAGTGAAAAGTGAATCAAAACTGTGAATCAAGAATAAATCAACTTATCATCAAACCAGGTATTTTATTCCTAAGGAAATTACAGTCCACCTTGACAGTTTGGTCCTTCGAAGACGGATTTATTTGGATCATCACTTGCCTGGTAAGTTGAAAATCAAGAAAATAGTGCAGTGTTCCTGTAATCATGAAGACGAGAAGTATTGCGGCGAAAGAAAGTGAGGCGGAATCGGGCTACGACAGCCGACGTCCTCGAACATTCGAAGAACCGCCAAGATCGCCATCAACAGTTGCGTCTGTTTTGCCCCGCGCCCCGCATGAAGTGCCAGTGACCGCACCCCCCGTCACCGCCGCGACGGGAAGGGTTGCGCCGTCGTATGATGGTGCGTCCGCCGCGCTTACCGCACCAGCTCCTCATCGCGTACCGGTGAGTCGAGCAACCGCGATCGCGAGTGTAACAGTGCGTGAAGAACAACTCGCCACTCCAAGCACGTCGCTCCAGTCAAGAATACAGGACTCTGCCAGGACAATGACGGCAAATATGTCGGTAAGAGACACTGCAAGCACGATTAGATCAAGAAAATCCTACAGCAGTGATGTGGCAAGAGTGAAACTAGCAGAATATGAGGCACAAAAAAGAATTGCTGCAATAAGGAACGAGCAATTAGAGATAGAAAAGGCTCTAGTGAACAAGCGGTTCGAATACGAAGTATCGGCGATTGAAGCAGAGGCAGAGGCTCGCGAAGAGGGCTCCGGACATAGGAGTGAAGACAGGGTGGATGAGTGGCTGCAAAGTATTGACCAAGGCCACCCACCAGTCACCGAACAAAGAACTCAGCCGCCGCATCCCACCGCCCAAGAAACCGCTGCAGAGCCGAACACATGTGTCGACGCTACAACTCCTGCCATGCCACGAAGGAGACAACGTTCGACCTCACGTTCGCCCACAAGAGGGGAACGTCGAGTAGGAAGAGGTATCGAACAATTGGCCGACACGCTAGACAAAATGATGCGTGTACGCCCGCCGCCACGACAAGTGACAGAACTACCCTTGTTCACCGGAGCGGCTACGGAATGGCTACCATTTAAGGCAGCTTATGAAGACTCATCAAGTGTCTACAAATTCACCGCAATGGAAAACCTAGCAAGACTGAGGAACTGCATCAGAGGTCCAGCAAGGGAAACTATTTCTGCGCTATTGTATTCTGCTTCTGACCCGCGAACAATTATGAAAACGCTGGAACAGTACTATGGAAGGCCGGAGATATTAATGGACCACGTGATGGAAGACATAAAGAAGTTACCTCGACTTACTAGTGTAGCAAGTGAACTGAACTCCTTCGCGGTGAAACTACAAAACATAGTGTGTGTGCTATCCAACGTGGACAATCGTGGATACCTGTGTAACCCTATGTTAGTGCGTGAAATCGTAGAAAAATTAAGCCCGCACGTGAAAGCAAGATGGTGTGACTACGCTTCTGAGGCTGTGGAAACATCAGGTGAGCCTGAAATTATGCTATTGTCTCGATTCCTGATGAGAGAGGCTGACCGTGCCATGAGGTACGCCTTCACAAACCCGACGCCCACGCCCGCACCGAAGAGAGAAATGAAAAATGTGGTGCAAGCTAGTACTAAAAGAAAAGCGGGCCGAGAGGTCATCTACACCACATCAGAAAAGGAAGGAGAGAAGAAACGGGTATGTTTGTGTTGTGGTGGTGACCATGAAGTACCTAAGTGCGCCAAATTTTTAAAAATGAGTGTCGACGACAGATGGAATTGGGCACGAACAGAAAAGGTATGTTTTAAATGTGTTACTAATCGCCATCGACGAGAGCACTGCCGAGCTAAACGATGCGGCAAAGAGACATGCACCCGCCCGCATCACGCGTTGCTTCACAAAGACATAAGAGAGGTGTCGCAACAAAAAGAAGAAGCAACGGATGTCAAACCCGTAGCAGAGTCCGTGATGTCTGTCTCAGCAAAAGGTAATGCACCACATCGTGTACTTTTAAAGATGTGCCCCGTCATCTTGTATGGACCAGGTGGTCAAGTGAGCACATTCGCGCTAATGGACGAAGGATCGACGACCTCACTCATCGATGAAGATTTAACACGCCGTATCCAAGTAAGAGGGCCAGTCTCTACACTTAGAATACAAGGAGTGACCTCACAGCCACACGAAGAACATAGTCAAGAGGTTAAGCTGCAAATTCGTGGCCAGAACGAGAACCTCCAGGAGTTACGCGCACGAACAATAAAGGATCTGCGACTTCATGGTCAGACAGTGGATAGATCGATATTAACTAAATATCCACATCTTCGAGACATACAACAGGATGCATTCTTTGAGGAAGCCACACCAAAAATATTGATAGGTGCGGACAATTGGCACTTGATTGTGACTCGAAAATTACGCATGGGCAAGAAGAACGAGCCTGCGGCCTCATATACCCAACTGGGATGGGTAATCCATGGGACAGCGCCGCGCTCAATGTTGACTCAAAAGGAGGGTCAACTGGTGCTTCACATCTACGACGTGTCTGCAAACAGACAGACAGAAGATGTACGGCGCGTAGAAGAAATAGTGAAAGCACACTTCAGAATTGATGCCCTAGGAGTCTCCCTGGCGAAGAAAGTCAGACCGGAAGATCAAAGGCAATCGACGTGGTCCAACGAACAATGAAGAAGGTTGGTGAACACTTCGAAGTAGGTCTGCCATGGCGAGACGAAGACGCTCCGATGCCTAATAATTATCACTGTGCCTTGAAGAGACTAAAAATGATGGAAAAGAAGATGGATTCTTCTCCAGACTTCGCAGCACAGTATCGCGCTCAAGTAAGGAACCTCCTCGATAAAGGCTACGCTCAAGAGTGCGATGGACAAGAGGGAGAAAACAATAAAATATGGTATCTGCCACACTTTCCGGTCGTGAATCTTAACAAGCCGGGAAAGATGCGGTTGGTTTTTGACGCGGCACACCGATACAGCGGAGTGTGCCTCAATGACCACTTACTAGAGGGACCTGACCTTTTGAGATCGCTACCAGGAATCCTCTTCAGATTCAGAGAACGTCAGGTAGCCATGACAGCAGATATTCAGGAGATGTTCCTCCAAGTAAAAATAAGACCACAAGACCAAGCAGCTCAAATGTTTCTCTGGCGAGATGAAGAGCGTGAGAAGCCACCGAAGAAGTACAAGATGGTATCAATGATCTTCGGGGCCTCGTGCTCACCATTCATCGCGCACTCAGTGAGAGACGCCAACGCGAGGCTTTACGCACAAACATACCCCAACGCTGTGCAAGCAATAACGTCGAGCCACTACATGGACGACTACGTCGATAGCTTCACGACAGAAGAAGAAGCCATAAGAACAGCACAAGAGGTCATGAAGATACATCAAAACGCACACTTCAACCTCCGCGGATGGTGCTCTAACAAACCCAATGTAGTGGACAGCGTGATTACAGAAAAACGAGGGCTCAATGCCGAAGTGAAGCTTGGTCAGAGACAGGAAAACTCTGATAAGACGCTCGGCTTGCTCTGGCATACAGAACGAGATGAGTTAGGCTTCAACACAGGACTTAGCCGTCTAGCACCCGAAGTAAAGATGAGAGACAGAGCACCGACGAAAAGGGAAGCCCTCGGAGCAGTGATGGCCGTCTATGATCCCCTCGGTCTCATCAGCCATTTTACTATCACTGGTAAAATTATACTACAGAACTTATGGAGACACGGAGTGGGATGGGATGAAGCAATTCCCGAAGAAGACTTACAACATTTCGAGGAATGGCTTCAAAGTCTAAGCGTGGCAACGAAACTACGCGTCCCAAGGTGCTACGGGAAGAGCTCGGAAGACGAAATAGAGCTCCATGTTTTCTGCGACGCGAGCGAGCAAGCGTACGCAGCAACTGCCTATTGGAGGATCCTGAAACCAAATGGAAGAGTGACAGTGAGCCTGGTTGCGGCAAAAGCAAGGGTCGCACCATTAAAACCAGTAACCGTCCCTCGACTCGAACTCCAGGCAGCAGTAATCGGCGCACGATTAGCAGAAACAATCACAAGGGAACATCGAGACAAACCCAAAAGCGTGACGTATTGGACAGACTCACAAACAGTCCTACGTTGGATTGAAAAAGATGCCATCAAGTACACACCCTTCGTGGCACATCGCTTGGGTGAAATAGCAGAACTGACCGACGTCAGTCAATGGAGATGGGTGCCCACAGAACAAAATGTGGCAGACGATGCGACGCGCCCTAATTATAAACTACAGATGAAACCAGAAGATAGATGGTTCATCGGACCTGAGTTTCTATATAACAATGAAGACCTCTGGCCGAAAGAGAAAGCCAAGAAAGAAGACCAGGAAGAAGAAGTGACCTACGTGGTCACAGAAACTGAAAAGAAACACGCTTCTTATCTGCCCGACATAAGCAGATTCTCCTCTTATGAGAAGCTAATACGAACTACAGCGGTACTCTTTCTCTTCAAGGAAAAGTGCAAAAGCCGAGCCAGCCAGATGACAGTCGACCTGATAGAAAAGGCCGAGAAGACATGGATAAAACAAGCGCAGCTCGACGACTACGCAGAAGAGACAAAACTATTGGAAAAAGGAAGACCAGTGCCCAAATCCAGTAGCCTGTATAAACTGGACCCTTATCTGGAAAACCAGATTCTCAAGGTAAGAGGGAGGATCGGGCACGCTGCAGTTCCAGACACGAAGAAGATGCCTATCATCTTACACGGCAGACACCCATTTACCAGACTACTAGTAGAAGACGCCCATCGAAGAGCCGGCCATGCAAATAATGAACGCGTGGTCAATGACCTAAGACAAAAATATTGGGTGGTCAATCTACGCCCTACAGTAAGAGCCATAGCGCAGCGATGCCAACTCTGTCGCATCAGAAGAGCGACACCTATAAAACCGGTCACCGGAAACCTACCGATGGAACGGCTAGAAAAGACACAGCGACCCTTCACTCACTGCGGAATCGACTATTTTGGGCCGATGACAGTGGTCATAGGAAGAAGACATGAGAAACGCTGGGGAGCACTATTCACCTGCCTGGAGATTAGGGCAGTCCATCTGGAACTAGTGGCAAGTCTGTCCACCGACTCGGCAATAATGGCCATAAGGAGAATGGCAGCAAGACGAGGATGGCCCCGAGTCATGTACTCGGATAACGGCACCAATTTCCGAGGGGCGGACACGGAGCTACGAACGGCTTATGAAAAATGGGCCAAAGAATTCCCTCACTTCGGGCTCTCACACCGAATAAAGTGGAAGTTCATACCACCAGGGGCGCCGCATATGGGGGGAGCGTGGGAACGATTAGTACGCTCTGTCAAAACGGCGCTAGGAGCGACACTATATCAGCGGGCGCTAAAAGAAGAAGTGCTGCTGACCGTAATGATAGAGGCCGAATACTCTATAAACTCTCGGCCTCTCACTCACGTTTCCGTTGATCCTAAGGATCCGGAGGCGTTAACTCCGAACCACTTCCTTATCGGGACCTCCTCAGGCCTTCCTCACACTGGGCCTTGCGAGGAGGCCAGCCGTAAGCAATGGAGAGCTGCCCAAGCGCTCGCCGACCATTTCTGGCGGCGCTGGGTAAATGAATACCTGCCGACGCTCGTGCCCAGGGGGGCATCCGACGACCAACGACGACCTCTACGTGTTGGTGACCTGGTTGTCATCATCGATCCCACATTGCCACGAGGAACGTGGCCCCGAGGCGTCGTGGAGACTACGTACGTCGGTCCAGACGGCAAGGTGCAATCAGCCGACGTCAGGACTACGGTGGGCATCCTTCGGCGACCCACGACGAAGCTCGCCGTCCTCTGCGTGGAAGATAAGGCTACGGTAGCCCTGCGCCGGGGGGAGGATGTTACGGACGTCGTCGCTTCATGATTGTATATGATATAAATTAAGATTAGACATAAGGATGATTAAATAAAAACCATTTGATAGTAGGGAAATTACTAATGTTGACAGAATAGGTTGTTTTATTATCCTGTAGAAGTAAGACGTCAAAGTACGACATTGTAAAGAGGACACGAACACATTCGTACAGGTTTGGACAGGTCGAAACCTGTCCGATCTCCGCCATGATTAAACTCCGAATAACGAAATGTGATTGGTTGAATAAATATATCGTGTTCGCCTCCTCCCACTACTTGCACCCTGTAAAAATGATATATAATCAGGGTGGTTAGTCGCAAAATTGTAGTTCAATAGTTCAGCTGCAGTCGTCTCTTAAAAGTGAAAAGTGAATCAAAACTGTGAATCAAGAATAAATCAACTTATCATCAAACCAGGTATTTTATTCCTAAGGAAAATACAGTCCACCTTGATAGTTTGTTTGAGACGAAAACGTTTCAAAATTCTTAGGTACAGACGCCAGCACATCAAGCTACCCGAAACTGTCAGATTTTCCCAATCAACTTTGAACCTTATATTTTAGCGATAAAGTTGAAAATCTATTAAAGAAATCTGACAGATTGTAGTAGCTTGAACGTCTGTACATATTCCAATACCAGCTGCCTAAGTCTGTAACACACTCACACGCTCGTTCGCTTTCATTTTGGCAAGTCAACAAGATACATTGCGCTTTTTACGCTGTCGAGTATTTTAATTATTATCAAATACATTGAATGGAAAAATAAATCAAGTCGACCTAAAACAAAGTCAGTTTTTAGTCGACAATCAACTGATTTGGTCGATATATTAAATTCGCAGGTAAGATTAGTAATAAATGTTCCATCACTAATATCAATACGTGTGGCTTGTTGACATTTCATTTGATTTGTATCATTTCGTTCGGAAATTATGTAAGTTAGGTTTCTATCATAAATTACATAAAATGAAAAACTATTTTTATAATTTTTCAGTACTGCATGGTGCGTATATTCGTATGGGTATAACTATGTAAATATATGTTTTCATTTATTTGATAACGAAGCAAGATCTAAACTTTCTTGTTTGTGCCTTTTAACAAACAAACCATGACAGAATATAATTTTAAAAAAAATCGGTTCCGTAGTTTTTGAGAAAATAATATTGCTAATATTACATACGGATTGAATGCCAGAGCTTCTTTTTTTTAAGTTGATTAATAGGTAACAAGATACGGTATAAACTATGAGCTATTCTCTTCAAACTTGGCATCGATAGATACAGTGAATAATTCTTCTGACTGATGTTTTTCATAAATTAATTCCTCTTGTGATCTACTGCAAATAGACTAAAAATAGAGGCGTCAGTGGAATGCCTGCAGTAAGCACGAAAGACAAGCAAAGGAAACGGGTTGGTGACCGCTGAGTAGTGAACACTGAACAGTGTGGCTCTGACAGCCGCAGAGACCGTGTCAGATCGCCGACCGATGACGATGCGAAGCGGCTTAGCAATCCCAATAATCGTTTTTAAATGCTGGATACTCACGACTTAGGCACTAATTTTCGCGCAGAAATCCTCTTAAATTGTGTACATCGCATTGATCTAAGCATAGACATGTCATGTAATTTCTTTCTCGACGAAAAAAAATAAACAATCTTGGTTTTCGTCGAGCACTTCGAGCAAAGATACACAAAAGCGCCACCTATCTTACTAGAACAGTAATCTTAATTCTATGTATTTTAACATAACATTTTTGAATTTCTGCTAAACTTACTTAAGCTTAAGCTTTAAGTTTAGTTAATGTTGTAACTAAGTAAAGTCAGGTGTTCTACAAAGTACAAAGCTTACAAAAAGTTATATTTTTTTATTTTTCTGTCCGTGACAAGCGCATCACTGACGTTTGGACATACAGCCTAAAAAGCGCTTTATTTCAGCCGACTGCTTAAATCGGGAGAGTTATGTTTTGAACAAAAGTAAGTAAGTGTATCGCCTACAGAAGCTACTGAACCGTTTTTTACCTGTACACTATTCGTTTTATTTGCAATAAAACAAATAACGTTTTTACAGTTTCCGTCGATTTAGAAATTCCGAATTAGTAAGTAGCTTATGCGGAATTTCTTGGACAAATATTCACGCTTTCTCTAAGATTTTCACTTTCATATGGTATCACAAGAACGAAACCATTTCTATGTAGGTTACATAATATGTGTCTATCCTGCAGGTATCACATCAAAAAGTATGACACCTAACTAAATTAAAATTATTGTAAATTATTTAACTATCTTTGTCCTTTTTGTCTTATGTAGTGTCCGTACAATAAAGTTTTAAAGTAATAAATATAGTATATACATACTGAAAATTATTTGCTTACTATTAAAGAACTTCGCTTTTTTCTACAAAAATAACAACTTTTGGTATGGAATCTTTAGTTCCTGGAATCTGTAGTCACTTTTAAGTTCCTTTTCATAAGCTAAATAAAACAATGAATCAAAAATCATCAATAAAAATCATGCAGCTGTATGTCTAAAATAATCACTCGCTTCAAGCGCTTTCTTCCTTCGAGCCACCAACCGCGCCACCTGTCCGTTCCAAATGTAGATAAAACAGTTCAGAAATACCGTGCGTCGGTAAAACAGGCGTTCCCCCCGCGACGGCGTACCCGACCCCCTCCGAGGGCGCACGAAACCAGTGCGATCGAGCGACACGTACCGCGCGTACCTGCTACAAACAGTAAACGCGCCACGCTACGCGATTATGATGAACCGAACACAACATTACACGCATTTATTCAGTGAAATAATGTAAATAATAACGTTAACCAACATTTAGTATAGTTTTAGTGTTGTGTAAAATCCGTGAGCATTGTTTACCGGCCGGCGAACGCACGCGACAACGCTCCCCGAAAAAAAAAACTCCAATGTCGGTGGAAGTGAGGATGCTTGTGTCAGTGTAGTGTATTAAAATAGGTAAATGTATAAACGGCGTGCTATGATCGTATGAGGAAGAAAAGCACAAGGAACATTGTAAGTGAGAGCGTGTGGCTCAGTGTTATTAAGTTGTGTTTGGCCAGAAATGCGGGGTAGCTCGCCCCAGACCACGGTTTTATCCGAGTGGGGCGGCCGCTGATCAAAAACGGAGGTACGGAGGACTATCCCTCATGTCCTCAGTGTTTTTTTTAACCGAAACAGGTCCCACGTAACCCCTTTTTAGTGCGACGCGTTTTTTTTTTGGAGGGAATGTTTACGAATCGATACTCTTGTAGGTTATAAGCGCCTAGTACTCGCGTCCGAGTTTCTACACGCGTTTTCGATAAATAAACACAAAAAATTCGATCGGTCGATCCTTTTTTTTTTTTTCGAAAACAAAGTTTGTTTTTTCCGTTTTCGGCTAACTTCGGGTTCTACCGTTCAAAAGTTTAGGATAACTCGTATTGGTACATGATTCTGTACGTTTAACTTTTATTCGTCGTATTCAGTAAATTTTTTTGATCTATATGGACCTTAGCTGTTGCTAAATAAAAACAAACACACATTGAAGTCTATAATTATACGTAGTTTGTTTTTTTTAAGGATTGGGAAGAATATAAATTCATAACTGTATCTTACCTTTACTTCAGCAGCTTATGCGGAGTTCTATTCTCTAACGACTCAATTTAATTTTGAACCACAAACTGCCGGTCGATTCTGTAAAAATATCACCGTGAAATCATACGTGAAGTGAGCACTTAATAGTGTTAAGCTCACTTCACCTAAGTTCTCACGTTGAGATTTTTACAGAATAGCACTGTTGTTCATTTAAAAAAATCTCCTGTTTGATCATGATAGCCTAGTACCTACCTTGAAAAAGCCGTGAATTAAAACTAAACCTAAAAATGGACTTGCACCTTATAGATTTTTATTGTCAAAAGAAAAAGGAAAGAATCTCCAATTTTCTAATGACCTTTATCTGATCGCCATTTCTTTCGGCAATCGTAGTGGTAACAACATAAAGTCAAACCCCGTATTACAAAATAAGGTTCGTCTTTAGATCAGGTTTAAACCTCCGAGCCAGTTTTTTAATTAAGAACCAAACTATTATAGAAATGCACTTCTTTATACAAAATGACAGCTTAGTTCGGTGGTAAGTTGTCATTTTAGTAGTATTTAGAACGTTGCCTAAATCGAAATAAAGTTCGAAATACAAATTCTGGCTCAAAGATTTAGGCTTGAACCTCAGTTATATTTCGTTTTGTAATAAGACAGAAAACGTTTATTTCAAAAAAGGCTTTTTGAATGCCATTATCTTAAAAAAAAAAGAGGAATTGAATCTAGTTGCGCCTTCCAAAAGGTACTTTCGTATGGATGGATGAAGAATGAGCGAGAAACACCATACACACAAAACGACAGCCGCACAGGTCGATCGATGAGGTTAAGCTACGCTTGCCGCGGTTGGTCAGTGGATGGGTGACCATCTTTACATACCGAGACCCCTCCGTGCCTCGGAAAGCACATTAAGCCATTGGTCCCGGCTGTCATTCGTAGATCTTTGACATTCGTTACGGGTAGTCAGAAGCCCGAAAATCTGACAACCAGTCTCACGTAGGGGTAACGTATTAACCCAGTAACTGGGTTGTGGAGGTCAGATAGGCAGTCGCTCCGTGTAAAATACTGGTATTCAGCTGCATCCGGTTAGACTGGAAGCCGACCCCAACATAGTTGCGAAAAGGTTAGGCAGATGATGATGATGCTGAGACACAGACCTCATCTCCTCGAGAGGGAATGGGCTGTAATCCACCAAGACACCCCAGTGCGGGTTTCCGTTCACCGTTTTGAGAGCAGTGGCGATAAAATAATTTACACTAAGTAAAGCGCCTGTCTGCGTTCGAACCTACGGGCCCTTTCCCACGGCAAGAACCCGTTTTTTGCAGGATCCCGTTTAGTAGTATACGTGCACAAGCATCCTGTTTGCAATATCCACTAGTAGTGTTAGGGTCAACTCACACCGAAAGAGCGGCGAAGGGCAGCGCAGCGCAGCGACCCGCTCGGTAGAGAGGCGCGTGGATTCCCGCGACTTCTCGAGAAGTCGCTGGAATGCTCGAGCGAATGTTTTTCATGCGATAATAAGTATTATAGTAATGAAAATAAAGTTAAAATTCATATGACACTGAAACTGCGCTCCGCTTCGCTGCGCTTCGACGCTCTTTTGGTGTGAGTTGAGCCTTAGTAGTAATATGTATATTCAAACACGTACACTACTAAACGGGATCCTGCAACAAAACCGTACCTGCAAAAAACGGGATTTTGCCGGGGGAAAGAGCCCTGCGACCTACACAACTCGTAAGTCGCAGCCGTTACCACGTGACCACCACTGCTCTCAGAAACTTCATACCTTTGATGATTCTGACTAGAACCTAGAGAATGTTACAGTATGATATCATGCCAGTAGTGGATAGGCAATGCAGGCAGAGGCGTACCTATACTAAATCCACACCTGCAGCTAGCTATCTTGCAGCTCCAATAAGGACCAAGCCTTGGTCACTTAATAGGCTAGGCTTTTCCCAAATATACAACGTGTAACGTTAAATGCGCAAAACCTCAGACACCCCAACTGATTTTTTATTTAATTGACCAATTTCAGAGAGAAAATAAGTCATAAAAAATTGTAAAGGTTTTATGTATGTTTTAGTTTTACTGGCCATTTTGATCGTTTCTTGCATCTGCGACGACGCTTTACCGAGGGAGAAGTCGTCACCGGGCCGCTGCGCCGCGCTGACACTGGGCTGCTTGACCTATTAATAAATAGACACGGCAACGTTTTTAATGAAGATTTTTTGAAAAATGTGACCTATATTAAAAAGTGGTTCAATTAATTCTACTCGTTATTCTGATCAAACTATTTTCAGGTTTTGCGCATTTAACGTTTAACGTATTGCGGTCGGCTTACAGTGTAACAGGATGCAGCTGAATACCAGTATTTTACATGGAGCGACTGCCTATCTGACCTCTACAACCCAGTTACTGGCTAACACGATACGTCTTAGTAAGACTGGTTCTCAGACTTTTAGGCTTCTGACGACCCGTAACGACTGTCAAAGATCTACGCATGACAGCCGGACAGTAACAGCTTAACGTGCTTTCCGAAGCACGAGGGATCTCGATACACTCGACCCATTCACCAACCGCGGCAAGCGTAGCTCAAACTTCGATCGACCTGTGCGGCTGTAATTATTTATCCACGAGTCCCTCACCTAGCCTTAGCACTACCGGGCACAAATTCAAACCTCAGAGTTTCCTAATAAACATAGCAAAATTTCTTAAAAGAAAAATCTGAACTCTTCTCGGCCCAGGAGACCCAAAATCCTTCCGGTCAGCAGTTGCGTCATTGTTGCATCATAGACCTCCAAAAATGTAAACAAAGAGCCTCCAGGAATTATAACGTTAAGTCCACCGCACTGATAGCACTTGTCTTACGAAAATAACCCTTACCGCTACGAGAGAAATGCGCTATCAGACTGGCAAATGTTCAATTCAGAGGGTCATCTAAGGCTTTTTTGTGGTATGGTTTTTCTTCAGCTACACTCAATAGTTAGTGCTGATAAGAAAGAAGGAAGACTTTCCCACGGCAAGATCCCGTTTTTTGCAGGATCCCGTTTAGTGGTGTACGTCAGTGGTCTCGAACGTCGTAGAGTGAGATCGGTAGATCGGTAGGTATTTGACAAAAAAATACAATATTACACTTACTACTACTACTAATTATTACAGACTAATTTATAAAAATCATACTTAAGTATGATTGTTATAAATTATGTGAGCCCATATCGGTAGAAATACCGAAAAATCGGTAGGTTCGAGACCACTGGTTTATGTGTTTAAATATGCATATTCACACAAGCATCCTGTTTGCCGGATACTGCAAACGGGATGCTTGTGTGAATATGTATATTTAAACACGTACACTACTATACAGGATCCTGCAAAAAACCATATCTGCAAAAAACGGGACTTATCTACATCTCTCTATCTAATGTCCTATCGCAGGTATGCTGGAAGAGATTTCTTATGAAATAAGCATCACTTTTGTACCTATTTTTCTGTTCTGTTTGTTCTTGTCTGTTTATAAAACGTGTAACGTTAAATGCGCAAAACTTCATACACCCCAACTGATTTTTAATTCAATTGGCCTGTTTCAGAGAGAAAATAAGTCATTAAAAAAATTGTAAAGGTTTTATGTGCTGTTTTAGTTTTACTGGCCATTCTGATCGTTTCTTGCGTCTGCGACGACGCTTTATCGAGGGAGGAGTCGTCACCGGGCCGCTGCGCCGCGCTGACATTGGGTTGGTATTAATAAATAGATACGGCAACGTTTTTGATGAAGATTTTTTTTTAAATGTGACCTATATTAAAAAGTGGTTCATTTAATTCTGCTCGTTATTCTGATCAAACTATTTTCAGGTTTTGCGCATTTAACGTTACACGTTGTATCACCACTTTCTTACGAAACCAAAGTTTAAGCTAGGCACGTGAACTTACCTTGGTAAAAAATACGAGCCCAAAACAGGCCGACACACGCCGAAAATACACTCCAAAAACACGCCAAAATGAGGCCGAAATTACACCAAAAATCATTTTTACCCAGGTAGCTTTGTTTTTAGTATGAAAATGTAGGCGGGATCGTCCACTACTACCAATTTATTTGGGGTTGACGCAACGTACCGTTTTTTTCTTCCATGCGCTTTTCTAGTAATCGTCATCTCGGCAGTCACTCCCTTTCTAGACATATCTTCTTTCACACAGTCCATCCATCTTTTATTTGGTCTTCCCGTATTCAGATCCCTCTTGAAACATCTCATCATCACCTGCCTAGCCTTTTCCCAACTATGTTAGGGTCAGCTTCCAATCTAACCGGATGCAGCTGAATACCAGTAATTTACATGGAGCGACTGCCTATCTGACCTCCACAACCCAGTTACTGGGTAATACGATACCCCTTGGTAAGACTGGTTGTCAGACTTTCGGGCTTCTGACGACCCGTAACGACTGTCAAAGATCTATGAATGACAGCCGGGACTAACGGCTTAACGTGCTTTCCGAGGCACGGAGGGGTCTCGGTATGTAAAGATGGTCCCCCATCCACAGACCAACTGCGGCAAGCATAGCTTAACCGGATCGATCGACCCGTGCGGCTGTTATAACGGGCCCCTCTTGAAACATCTATTATTATTATTATTATTTTAAACGTCTTAGACTTATTTCGGGACCCTGGGGTCCGGGACCTTTGGAAGGCGTACCAGGGAACTAGCAGAGGTCTCTTAGACAATTTTAAATGATGAGAAGGCACCAACCGACGATTTTCCCTGTATGCACTATGCAAGTGCACCCAAGGACAACCCCCCTGTGGGTGTAGGACTTATTATTAGCCTGAGATGTCCCACTGTAAGGTAAAGGCCTCCCCCAAATCCTTCCAGGCATCCTTTTCTAGACACACCTTAATCCAGCCCTTGCGGTACGCGTCTAGGTCGTGTTGCCACCTCTTCATCTTTATAATATTAGTTTAGATTAATATTTAACTTAATAATTAATCATCATCTGCCTTTTCCCAATTATGTCGGGGTCAGCTTCCAGTCTAACCGGATGCAGCATACAAGCCAGGATCTTCTGCCCTATAAAGGGTTCATGAATTGTTCGCCGAATGATCAGCACTGACTACCCACGACGAAGTATAAAAGTTATCATGCTAAAGGCTGATTTTTCAATCATCTGATAACTTTATTCTAGAATAATTTTGAAATTTTGACAGTTATTTCATACGAAAAGTGTCAAACGTCAATTTTATTCCTCGAAGAAATGTTATCTGGCGATGAAAAAGTCAACCCTTAGGACTGAGTTTACCAAATTCAGATATCTTTTATCCGCGGAATAAAATTGACATCTGACGGTTTTCGTATGGAAAAACTGTCAAAAATTCAAAATTCAGTCTCTGTACTTCGTTGTATAAAACTTTGGTGGAATTTATCCTGATACACATTTAATTTATGATCAAAAATCATTACGAGGTGCCAAAAACCACTAAACGATATCGCGGTAGGCCGAGTAGATTGTAGAATCTGCCGTGCGATTCTGTAACCATCTCACCGTAACACTTGGGTGAAGTGAGCGTGGAGTGAGTCGTCAATAGTGTCAATCCCTAGCATCAGCATGACTCACAGCTCACTCTAAGCTCACTTCACCTTAGTTATCACGGTGAGATTTTTCCAGGATCCACCGGCTGTACTAATAATAAAGTTAAAGATTTTGTTTGTTTGTTTGAACGCGATAATCTCTGGTACTACCGATCGGATTTTAAATAATATTTTTGCATCTTTAGCCCAATTCTTGAGGAAGGCTATGTAACATCAGGTGAAGACTTAGCAGGCGAGCATAAAGTAAGAATGAATGCTAAGGGCCAAAACACATAACCGCGTTGCGTCGCCGCGCCGCGAGAATCGGTAGTAGCGGCACTGCCGATTGTAGCGGCGTGGCACCGCAGCGTGGCGCTAGTTCCAGCGTTATGATGCATACTTGTTGACAATGATTTAGTTTGTTTCTATCACTCTAGCAAATAACACGTGTCAATAAATCCGGAAGCAGTTTTAAAATTAAAATGTCTGACTTTGACATCGATTTATTTATATCGTTGGTTCGGGAACGCCCTTGTTTGCCATTCTAAAGTAGGCGAAAAGTTTATTTTCGTCTATCTTTAATGCTTTGTATTTTCGAGAAAAGTATTCGCCATCGGGATTCATAGCCTTATTAAATGGATGTATCCAGTGTGTTCTTTGTCGTTTATTTAAAACAGAGTAATGTCTTTTTACAAATAAGCAATAAGTTTCTCACGATGGTCCATGGCAGAGACACGTCTGTCCACAATCAAAAATCACGAGGAACTAGATACCCTACCATACGACAGTAAAATGCTCTTTTTCGCGACGCCGCAACGCAAACCGCCGATTTTAGCGGCGCGGCGCCGCAACGCGGTTATGTGTTTTGGCCCTAAGCGAAAACGCAGTAATAGCGCAGGTAGGCGGTCGGACGGCTGGATAGTTTTACGAAGACGAAGTCCCGGGCAGAAACTACTGATATTTGTGGCCAAGCGTTTGTATAATGGATTGGCCATAAATGTCAGTATGAGGAAACTGAGGCTAGAAGAAGAATAAAATGTAAGTGTTTTGTAATGTCAAAACAACAAGTTTAGAAAAAAAAAATGTTTTTTTTATATTTTTTTTTTTTTTTTTTTTTTGTTGCTAATTTTCGAAACGGTTGGACCGATTTTGACAGGACTTTCACTAGCAGATAGCTGATGTTATAAGGAGTAACCTAGGCTACTTGTGTTTAAGAAAAATAGTTAGGGTTCCGCGCAAAAAAAAATATACAACCGACTTCCAAAAAAAACCCTACAAAGTGAAAAATAACTTTCAATTGCGGAAGTCTTCAAAGTCTTCGAAAAATGTTCAACCGAATTGAGAACCACCTCCTTTTTTGTTTTAAGTCTGTTTTTTGAAAACCCATGAAATCCAATTTGTTTTCCGACATGCACTCGAACGATGTCGTGGGCACAGCTAGTCCAAAATAATAATAATACCTATGAAATTGCCGTTTTGTGTGAAAAAATTGAAACGAATTTTTTTCATGTATTTTTTATTTGTATTAATCGAAGTAATCACCCATGCAATCAATGCATCTTTGCCAACGCAGTGGCAGTTTATTGATGCCCTTCTTAAAGAAATCAGCTGGACGGGAGGCAACAAATTCTTCAAAGGCATTTTGTACTGCCTCTCGGACATTGAATTTTTTTCCCGCCAAGAAGTTATCCAAATTCTGGAAAAAGTAGTAGTCTGTAGGCGCAAGGTCTGGTGAGTAGGGCGGATGACGGAGAGCTTCCAACCCCAGTTCTTGCAACTTGGAGACCGTCTGCTGTGCAGTATTTCAGAAAATATGAAATTATAGCAAATTAAGTGAAATAGTACTCGTAGACCTCGCCCCCTGATGTATTTCGTCACGCTTCCCTTGTCACTTAAATCATAATATGGCCGAACCACTGTCTCTTATAATACAGGTTTCCCTAGTGTAAGAGGCAGGGTTTACATTGTCTGCGCATAGATATAAGTTATCTTGATTTAAGTTCCACACATATGTATATGTTTTTCTTTTCTTTTATCTATGTAAGTTTTGTGAAAATAAACGTTTTTATTATTATTATTATTATTATAGTATGAGGTCGCACGTTATCGTGCAGGAGCAGCGGAGACGAGCGATTGACCAATGCTGGTTGGAGATGTGCCAGCTTCTCCATCATTGTGTTCAGCTCTTCACAGTAGACATCTGCAGTAATGCTCACCCCGTTTGGTAAGAAGTTGTGATGAATCACACCGGCGCTAGACCACCAAACAGTGACCATCACTTTTCTAGGGGTAAGTTTTCGTTTAGGGCATTGTTTAGGTGCTGAACCAGGATCCAACCAACTTGCTGAGCGCTTGCGGTTATCAAACAGAATCCATTTTTCATCGCAGGTAACGCGGTTCAAAATTCCTTCATTTGTTTGTCTGTTGAGCAGTGCAAGGCACGTCTCGACGCGTACTTCGCGCTGGCGATCATTGAGTTCGTGGGGCCCCCATTTGTCAAGCTTTTTTACCTTGCCAATTTGACGCAAATGGACCAATATTGTTTTGACGCTAACGTCGAAAGCTGCTGCTAATTCAGCCGTAGATTGTGTATCATCAGCTTCCACAATCGCCTTTAATTCGTCACTGTCGACGAAAGTCTTCGGACGACCGCGAGGTTCATTTTCAAGTCGAAATTTCCAGAACGGAAGCGAGCAAACCAATAACAGGTAGTGCGTTGGTTTGTAGTGTTAGCTCCATAAACGTCGTTGATGTTGCGTGCCGCTTGTGCCGCGTTGCTGCCACGACGGTACTCATATTCCATAATTACTCGAATTTTTAACGTATCCATGATGACGAAAAAGATTGAAATGCGATGAAAATATAACACTAATCAATAAACAAATGACTACTTTTGGAAACAAAATTCCATCTTTTTAAAATACAATTAATTTGAAATTAGAATTATTAGCCAAACAAAACTTATTTTGATTTGAAATGGCCAGTACTGCAGAACGGCAATTTCATAGGTAAAGACCTAATATATCACACTGTTCAAACCACAAATAATATCAAGTAGGTATCAGGCATACAGTATCGCGAATACATAAGAAATCAATAATTCGCTTAGCTAGTAAAAAAACTGGAACGCCGACTGTTTAGGTAACCCAAAAACTGGTTTTTACTAAGTACGTGCCTACTTCGCACATTGCTATGACGAAATTATTTAGCCTTAGTATTACAACCGCTTGGGTTTATGGGGTAGACAGTGTTGTGAGAACTGTGGTAGCCCAGTGGTAACGGCCGCGATAGGTCGTAGGTTCGAACCCTGACCGGCGCGCGGCGCTTTAATTTGTGTAAATTATTTTATCGCCACTGCTCTCAAAACGGCTAAATTATTTTTTCTGTTCAACCCCCTCATTATGGGTAATTATCAAAAGAATGTCAATGATGTAAATAATGTTAATAGGGTAATAATAATAATGCCATGGGGTCCGAGTGCCCACCTAGTATTTCGAGATATCGCCAAGCGGTTGGTCGACTCTTCACGTGACCAGAGGGCGGGCCTATTTTTTGGCCAAAGAATCAGCATTGCCATGTAACGTGGCAATGCTGCCAGCCTTGGGTACGTTTCCTATTGACAGCTATGCGGACGAACTTTTGAATCCCCCTTTGATTATTTACACCTCCTTTTTTCCTTTACATATTATTATTTTAAGACTGTTAATAAGGTAAATAATGTCAATAGATTAAATGAATAAAATAATGTAAATAAATAAACAAACTTACCTTTTTATTTAAATAAAAGCTTGTTTTAAAAAAATATATATACAACGTGTAACGTTAAATGCGCAAAACCTCACACAGCCCAACTGATTTTTAATTCAGTTGACCTATTTCAGAGAGAAAATAAGTCATTAAAAAAATTGCAAAGGTTTTATGTGCTGTTTTAGTTTTACTAGCCATTCTGATCGTTTCTTGCGTCTGCGACGACGCTTTACCGAGGGAGGAGTCGTCACCGGGCCGCTGCGCCGCGCTGACATTGGCTTGCTTGACCTATTAATAAATAGACACGGCGACGTTTTTAATGAAGATTTTTTGAAAAATGTGACCTATATTAAAAAGTGGTTAAATTAATTCTGATCGTTATTCTGATCAAACTATTTTCAGGTTTTGCGCATTTAACGTTACACGTTGTATATTCATTTTATTCCGACATCTTCAACAATCATCGTCATATTATTTTTCTAATTTACACAGAACCTTGAATTAATTATAAATCCTAACCTTCCTCATGAATTTATCCATCCATTGGTGAAGTCTGTCTGTGGGGGGAGACTGTCTGAAAATATGTACAGATATGAAGTACAGCTCCCGAAAACGTGCTCCAACGTTGCTTTGCAGGTTTAGACTGCACCAGTTTCAACTTAGAATCCTTTGTGTGAAAAAAGGACAGATAAGAAAACTGGGGATACTTTAGTTACTATAAACTCTCGTCTGTGACCCCTGAAGAATGACAGTTATGTCATACTCGGAGTCACCAGTTTAGAAATATGAGTAACAAGGTGTAAAGTTCACTTATTCTCCATAGAAAAGGGAGGATCTTCCGACCAGACGGGTGTCGCGGCTGGTGGGTCCAGCTCGACGATTGATGTCGGGACGTTGTGTATATGCTAGTTGGGCGGCAAACTCTGCTTGCGCGATGCAGGATCGGGATAAAAAGTATCCTAATCCAGGTCATGGTCTACCCATGTGCCAAATTTCATCCAAATCCGTTAATCCGTTTTAACCTGAAAGCCAAAGTTACAAAATATCTAATCTTTTCACTTTATAATATTAGTATCTATCTACACTAATATTATAAAGAGGAAAGATTTGATTGTTTGTTTGTATTGAATAGGCTCCGAAACTACTGGACCGATTTCAAAAATTGTTTCACCATTAGAAGCCGACATTGTCCCTGATGAACATGGCTACTTTTTACTGCGGGAAAATGCTTCATTCCTACGGGAAAACGTACAATAGGATTTAAACGGCGGGAATTCCGAATTCTACACAAACGAAGTTGCGGGCGGATGATAGTCACTATCACTACATAGTATAAAACAAAGTCGCTTCGTTGTCTGTCTGTCCCTATATATGCTTAGATCTTTAAAACTACGCAACGAATTTTGATGCGGTTTATTTTGATAGATAGAGTAATTCAAGAGGAAGGTTTATATGTATAATACATGCATAATATAGTAGAGAAACACTGATCATTTTAGAGGTTTCTAATGTAATGTCATAAATAAACACATTTTTTTGCGCTTACATTGTAAACGCTGGCTGAACCCGTCGAGATAGATCAAAATAATGTACTACAGTATTGTACACCTTAAAAAGGTCTACAAAAAAGTCCGCGATGGTATATGTCTATCTCTTAGGGATAACCCAGAATAACCATATTTTATTCTATACTTTTTACAAGAAATAATGGCTCTAAAATTATCAGTGTTTCTCCATTGCACCCGTGCGAAGCCAGGGCGGGTCGCTATAGATTATAAATGGATTGTATGATTTGAGACCAAGAAGGAAGAATGACTAGATTTTAAAGAACAACAAAAAAAGGCTAGTCTGCTGCCGTGTTGGCTCATAGTACCTATATAATATCAGTAATTTTAAAATGCTAGCCTACATTTTTTTGGCGTCAGAAAATTGGGCGTGCTTGGGTCAACGGTCGAAAGAGTCTGCAATCTGCAATACGGTTATA
This sequence comes from Eremobia ochroleuca, assembly GCA_949629135.1. Lineage (NCBI taxonomy): Eukaryota > Metazoa > Arthropoda > Insecta > Lepidoptera > Noctuidae > Eremobia > Eremobia ochroleuca. The sequence continues at coordinate 7,660,450 of OX451413.1, read as the reverse complement.
CTGGCTGAATGCCACAGAAACTTCGCCCTATTCAACTTTTTTTTAAACTTATCATAAACAGCTGCGGTGTAATTGCGTAACACACTAACGATCACTTTGTTAAAACGATACAGGGGGCCCTCAATGGCCGTCAACGAAGATACGTAGTTCAATACTTCGGAATGAACCAAACTTCTGAGTAATTTACTTTTTCGGATGCGCATAATCACATCCGGTGTATATCGTGTTGTCATTCATTCTTATGTCGGACTCTAAACTAATCTAACATCCGTGGGTGTCACGGAGAAGGTAATGTCCGTAACTTCGGGAGAAACTACGGATTTCGTGCTCCGGTAGTGAACCTCCAGAAACGCGACTACCTACCGTCCGTTCACAGTAATTTTACCTCTGACTAAGCTGTGCCCGGGACTTCGTTCGCGTGCACGTCGAAAAACAAATTGAATTTCATGGATTTTAACTTTTTTACGCGGAACCCTAATTACTTTTCTAAAAATTAAAGTAGCCTCTGTTACTCCTTATAACATCAGCTATCTGCCAGTGAAAGTCCCGTCAAAATTAGTCCAGCCGTTTCGGAGATTAGTCGGAACAAACAGACAGACAAAATTGTTTTAAATTGTTTTTTTTTTGTGTAAGTACCGTATATACTTTCATATGCATTTAGTAAAAATCCGTTATTTTGGGATTACAAACAGACTCTTCAATTTCATTTATTTGTATTGTTCTTTATCGTCATAGCAATAAGGTTGCTATTCGGTTGCTGCTGTCAGAGATAAAATAACTGAGAACACTATGTAGCTTTTGACGCGGTAGGGCGAATCTATCGATTTAAATCTTTGTCACCATGCTTTGCAAAATGATAGGTTTTTGAAGGCAAGTGACGTTTCTAACAAGATAATTTCAAGGTGGCTGTGTACCGCTGTTCATTAGATGTAATGCTTTGAACATGAGAACTACAAAAATAACCTTTTGCATTTCTTCTAAATAACTTAACCGGTCAAGCACCGCGAGCGGGCTCTTTTAGATATACAGGGTTATTTGTAAAACACCAACAACCTCTTAAGAGGTCATTGTACTCATCGTTATGAACAACTTTTACTATGGGACCAAACCTGAAATCGCGAAAAAAATCAGCTGTTCCCTACATTTTGACGACTCGTACGAACATAAATGTAGGGAACAGCTGATTTTTTTCGCGATTTCAGGTTTGGTCCCATAGTAAAAGTTGTTCATAATGATGAGCACAATGACCTCTTAAGAGGTTGTTGGTGTTTTACAAATAACCCTGTATACAACGTGTAACGTTAAATGCGCAAAACCTCAGACACCCCAACTGATTTTTAATTCAATTGACCTATTTCAGAGCGAAAATAAGTCATTAAAAAAATTGTAAAGGTTTTATGTGCTGTTTTAGTTTTACTGGCCATTCTGATCGTTTCTTGCGTCTGTGACGACGCTTTATCGAGGGAGGAGTCGTCACCGGGCCGCTGCGCCGCGCTGACCTTGGCTTGCTTGACCTATTAATAAATAGACACGGCAACGTTTTGAATGAAGATTTTTTGAAAAGTGTGACCTATATTAAAAAGTGGTTCAATTAATTCTGCTCGTTATTCTGATCAAACTATTTTCAGGTTTTGCGCATTTAACGTTACACGTTGTATATAGCGGACGATTTTAAGCCTTATCTTTACTACAAATACAGTTTTAAATCGGTCGGTGTTTACTGGCACGTTTTTGTGCCGCTGGGGCTCAGGCAATCAGTCTATACTGTTCCCACTGCTGGGACACAGGCCTCCTCTCTGTGAGGAGCTGGTCGTAATCCACCTCGCAAGCCCAGTGCGGGTTGGTAGAGGTCGGATGTCTTCGAATTTGAGGGTCTAGAACATGCCGCCGGTTTCCTCACGATGTTTTCCTTCACCGTTTTGAGAGCAGTGGTTGTTGAAATAATTTACACAAAGCAGCTGTCTGGGTTCAAACCTACGAACAACAACTTCAGTTAGCACACGCGGCCGTTATCACTGGGCCACCACTGGTCTATTACTACCGCGTGCAAACCATGAGACAGAAAAAGAGTGCCCGCTTAGGGTGCGTTTCCACAAAAGCGGAGCTGGGCGGAGCGGAGCGGAGACGTGTAGGAATCGTCGAATTAGAATAAAATGACGCAAGTGCCAAATCACTTCATTGCTAATTACGAGAAGACCAAGCAGAAAAATAAAAAAATAAATCGTCACGATTTGAGATAATATTATTACCTATCTATTAGATTAAAAATCATAAATTCCTTAAGGTTTCAGAGATCTAACGCAAAATAAGTACAAAACGAGGTTTTTCGTTTTTTTTTTTATGCCGAATCATGTTTTTGCTTCAACAGATTTTAAGATTTTAAGTCCAAGTTTAATGTGTCGAAATAGCAAAGTCTTAGGTCATATAGATACTGAAATCCAGAACTCATCAATATCACCAAAACACCACGTTACGATCATTTAGATCCGAGCAAAAAGTCTTAAAAAATGCTCTGCGAAAACGAACTAACGGGGCACAGCTCAAAATATATTTTTATGTTAAAACAAGAAATTTCACGCGAACTCGCGGGCTTGTTAAAAAATATATCCTCCGATCTAATTCTAGAAATCGCGAAGCAAATCAATCAAATAAGAATATTAAATCTAGTTTCTGACCGAAAAACCTGTTAAAATTAGAAATTCTATCATTTCTTTCTTCTTTTATGTAGCCGCCTGTTGATTAATAGAGACGGATATTTTGACTTCGTTAAAAAAAAAAAAAATGATTGCCACTAGTATAGTTTAGCTAGCTGAGGTGATTCGTACTATCATTTTAGGGGTTCAAATCCAATGTTTGCACAAACGGCCACAGTAATATCCTCCCGACAGATTTCGGTCACAGTGGCCAATCTCAACGGAGATTAGCCAGGGACGCAGGAGATATTATAGTGCAGGCGTGTGTGCGCAAACACAGGTGTACTTTCTGTTCCTTTACTCTCATAGTCCTCAGGGACGGCAATCCGACACGACCGGGGGGAGATCAGGCGCAGGACCAACGGCTTTACATGTTTTCCGAGGCACGGAGGTATTAAACCGCCAACTTCCAAACTCCGGACTGGTTCCCTACCCTGGTAAAAAATACGGGCCGAAAATACGCCGAAAACAGGCCGAGGTAGTGAATAAAACGCCGAAAACACGCCGACACGCTGAAAACACGTCGACACACGCCGAAAATACGCCGACACACATTGAGGTAGTACATATTACCTCAATGCCGACACACTCTGCCCTGGCGGCTGAGGGTATGTCATGCTCACTCAAATGTCTCGCTGGTGGTGGCGTGTGTGTTGGATCATTGAGTTCCCTTCAAAATGGTTGAGCTAAATGGTGCTGATCCATACGTCATGTTCGTGAATGGGCGCCGCCAGTAGGGACTGGTCATCTCTTAGCTGCCAAGGCTTATTTTAATTTTAATCTAAGTATTTTCATTTCTGAATTGTTATTTTTTTGTTTTTGTTTTTATCTTTTTTAGTACGGACGCTTTTAACGTGCACGTCTTTCTACATCGTTCGCACATGTATTATTTCAACTTGAATGATGTAACCAAAATTTTGTAACGATTTTTATGATTTAAAAGAGTGTCCGTGGAGTTTCTTGCCCGTTCTTCTCCACAGGTACCTACTACGCTTTGGAATGGGCAACTAGCTTCATCTTTCTGACTGACCGAACCCTTGACAATTCAAAAGTGCCTGTAATTGGTTTACTTGAAATAAATGCTTTGAGTTTGAGTTTGAGTTTGACTCCAAAAACACGCCGAAATGAGGCCGAAATCACATCGAAAATCATTTTTACCCGGGTAATGGAAAACTTAATAACACTTTGTATGTACCTCAAGTTTCGAACGTTCAATGAACGAAATGTCGAAGTGGAAACAGACACAAATTGAAATAAGTGGTCAGACACATTTTTTTTAAACAAAAATGCTCCATTAATTTATCTATTTCTTCATTTGACATTCAGGATTTTTGTCTGTTTTTGTGTGTTTTTTCTGTTTCCACTTCGACATTTCGTTCATTGAACGTTCGAAACTTGAGATACAGACGGCAGCACATCAAGCTACCCGAAAATGTCAGATTTTCCCAATCAACTTTGAACCTTATGATTTAGTGATAAAGTTGAAAATCTATTAAAGAAATCTTGACAGATTGTAGTAGCTTGATGTGCTGGCGTCTGTACATCAGTTTGTCCGACCCGGGAATCCCACGCTCAACAGTCACGCTTGCAACCACTAGAACAACCACTACAATAGGGAAGGTTCTTAGGCCACAACAAAACGCATTTCCTCTCCTGTTCTAAGACATCCACCGACCCGCATTGTGCCCTCGTGATGGACTACGACCGTGCGATTCTGTAACCATCTCACCGTGAGGTGAAGTGAGCGTGGAGTGAGCTGTCATTCGCTAGGGATTAAGTGCTCACTTATGATTTCGCGGTGAGATTTTTACAGAATCGACCGGCTGGTCCCTTTTATTTATTTATTTATTCCTTTATTTCAGGCAACTACGGCCCATAGAAAAAACAATACATACTACTACAAATATTAGAATACTTATAAACTAATACATAAAAAAGTATCATAAATACAATACTATAATCACTATCACTACATAGTAGTATTATAAAACAAAGTCGCTTCCCTGTCTGTCTGTCCCTATATATGCTTAGATCTTTAAAACTACGCAACGGATTTTGATGCGGTTTTTTTAAATAGATAGAGTGATTCAAGAGGAAGGTTTATATGTATAATACATGCATAATATAGTAGAGAAACACTGGTAATTTTAGAGGTTTCTAATGTAATGTAATGTCGTAAATAAACACAATTTTTTTGCGCTTACATTGTAAACGCTGGCTGAACCCGTCGAGATAGATCAAAATAATGTACTACAGTATTGTACACCTTAAAAAGGTCTACAAAAAAGTCCCCGATGGTATATGTCTATCTCTTAGGGATAACCCACAATAACCATTTTTTAGAGAAATAATGGCTCTAAAATTATCAGTGTTTCTCCATTGCACCCGTGCGAAGCCGGGGCGGGTCGCTAGTAGGTAATATAACTTAAAAATACTATAAATACATACAACATAACAAACTAATAACTACTGCTAAAGAGGAGGCCTAAATCTGGGAACATCATACGCTGATTATGATAAGTGAAACTTTGTATTAAACTATTGATACTATACCTATTTACTTTCATTATTATTTTACTTATGAATTTGCATCACAGTGATGCTGTAATGTTATCGGGCTTCTGACGACCCGTAACGACTGTCAAAGATCTAAGAATGACAGCCGCGACCAATTCCGAGGCACGGAGGGGTCTCGCTATGCAAAGATGGTCACCCATCCACGGACCAAACGCGGCAAGCGTAGTTCAACGAGCCCCTCCAGTCTCGTGTAACCCGTAAATATGATTGCCACGCTAGGTAGCTCCTTATCATACTGCAAGTAGTAAGTCAAACTAATGAGGAAAATGAACGAAATACTAGACTGGGAAGTTGATAAAATTGCAGCTACTGCGCAGTTTCGTCCAGCACGTGCCAAATAGCTGCAACACAGTATAGTCAAACTATTGGGGTATTCCTCGAAGCGCACCAACTTTGAAATGCAAATGAAGCACACCAAAATTACTCCTCGAAACGCACCATCATTTTGAGGAATACTTTTGGTGCGGTTTAAAGTTGGTGCGCTTCGAGGAATACCCCAAACTATTACGCCCCCACTGCTGGGACGCAGGCCTCCTCTTTGTGAGAGAGAGTGGGCCGTAATCCACCACGCGGGCCCAGTGCGGGTTGGTGGGTGACATCCAACAACCCGAACTAGGCCCGCTTAGCCCTACAGTGCATGATTTTTCTTATCGGCTTAAAAAAAATACATTAGCCTGCAAATATGATGTCATTTCTCGAAAAAATATTTAGAAAAATCATAACTCAATAGAAACGTACGATTTTGTGCATGGCACATCATGCAATATAATGTGAATCTGTGTTACGTAGTATCAATGAAATTACAAGATTACACGTAAAATGACAAATATGAACATGAACTTACCTCTACTAATTATTTTGACCCTGAAAATTCTATCATTTTAATTTTATAATTTTTTTGCGATTATTATACGCCGCTCGTTAGAGCCAGCGCAGACGACGGACAATTGTCCGCGGACTTTTTTGTCCGCCAATATAGAGCGCTTGGAACTGCATCAAGTAACGCACACGAGGCGGACTTTTTGTCCGTGGTATTTTTAGTCCCTCGTGTGCGTCGTCTGTGCTTAGCTTTAGTATTTAATTTGTGTGTAGATCAAGGAGTCTTCCCAGATTTAATGAAATACAGTAAGGTTATTCCACTTTTTAAATCTGGGGACAGCAAAGACACCAATAATTATAGACCAGTATCCGTGTTGCCAGTATTCAGCAAGGTATTCGAAAAGGTAATGCTCAATCAAATGCTTAATCATTTTAACAACAACAATATCTTACACGACCAGCAATATGGCTTCATCAAAGGATGTTGTACAACTGACGCCGGTGTCACTTTATTAAAACACATATTTACAGCGTGGGAGGAGGCCCAAGATGCCATAGGAATCTTTTGTGACCTCTCCAAGGCATTTGACTGCGTTAATCATGAAACCTTGCTCTTGAAACTTGAGCATTACGGACTAGGTAAACTTGCGCTCAGTTTAGTAAAATCTTATTTAAATGATAGACAGCAAAAAGTTCAAATAAACGGGGTCAATTCACTTGGTTTAAAAGTAAAAATGGGTGTTCCACAAGGCTCGATATTAGGTCCTTTCCTCTTTTTAGTATATATTAATGATCTACCCCATTTATTAAAAAAACAACCAAAAATGGTGTTATTTGCTGACGATACTTCCTTAATTTTTAAGATAAATAGACGTGCATCAAATCTTGACGACGTAAATAACGCCTTACTGCAGGTGCAAAATTGGTTCACTGCTAATAATTTAGTGTTAAATGGAAAAAAAACTAAATGCATAAGATTTGCTTTACCAAATGTTAAAAGTATTGATTGTGACATAATATTGAATAAAGAGAAACTAGAATTCGTCGATAAAACTGTTTTCCTGGGAATCACGCTCGACTCAAAGCTGCAATGGGGTCCTCATATAACATCTCTTGCAGGACGGCTAAGTTCAGCAGCATATGCTGTAAGAAAAATCCGTCAATTTACTAATGTAGATACCGCGAGACTAGTCTATTTCAGTTACTTTCATAGTATCATGTCTTACGGTATTTTACTATGGGGACGGGCTGCAGATATCGAGTCTATTTTTATTCTGCAGAAAAGAGCCATCAGAGCAATATATGGCCTCCGCAGGCGCGATTCTCTAAGGGAACTGTTTAAGGATATTAATATCATGACGGTACCTTGTCAATACATCTATGAAAACATCATGTACGTAAGGAAAAATGTAAATCTTTTCACTAAAAGAGGTGACAGACACACCTATAGGACCAGAAATAGGGATCAATTAGTTCAACCAGGTTTCAGACTGGCTAAAGTAGACTCATCCTTCATGGGGTACTGTTTAAAATGTTACAATAAAATACCTCCCCACATACTCCAACTCAACGAAACTAAATTCAAATCTTACATAAAACGCACACTATGCAGCCAAGCATATTATAAGTTGGGGGATTACATCGCTGACAAAAATGCTTGGTTCACCGCTGGTCCAGCTCCACAAGGGCGCATAAACTAATTAATTAGCATTCGAAAATATAGTTGTGAGCTGCTGAAGATTGAAAAAACTATCTTTGTATTGTATAAATTCAATCTCTTAATATTGTATAATTGCATAACACACGTGTGAGCACTATGCACCTAAACTGTAAAGCTACCATTTACTGGGTACGTCTTTCATTGACTTGAATGTGCCCTGGCGACTGAGGGTATGTCATGCTCACTCAAATGTCTCGCTGGTGGTGGCGTGTGTGTTGGATCATTGAGTTCCCTTCAAAATGGTTGAGCTAAATGGTGCTGATTCATACGTCATGTTCGTGAACGGGCGCCGCCAGTAGGGACTGGTCATCTCTTAGCCGCCACGGCTTATTTTAATTTTAATCTAAGTATTTTCATTTCTGAATTGTTATTTTTTTGTTTTTGTTTTTATCTTTTTTAGTACGGACGCTTTTAACGTGCACGTCTTTCTACATCGTTCTCACATGTATAATTCCAACTTGAATGATGTAATCAAAATTTTGTAACAATTTTTATGATTTAAAAGAGTGTCCGTGGAGTTTCTTGCCCGTTCTTCTCCACAGGTACCTACGCTTTGGAATGGGCAACTAGCTTCATCTTTCTGACTGACCGACCCCTTGACAATTCAAAAGTGCCTGTAATTGGTTTACTTGAAATAAATGCTTTGAGTTTGAGTTTGAGTTTGAAATACAGAATTAGTGCCCTGACTGCGAAGGTTCTTAAAATTACGAGAATTGCCCCTCTGCTTTCCGTATTTATATCGATACTACTAATCGCTCAGTATTGGTCGTGTTGGTAACTAGCGCATCACCTCAAGGTTCAAAACCCGTTTCGGCCGGTTTTTTTTTTCTGTCCCTTCGACCCTTGTTGTTAAAAATTCTCGAGAACAAAGTGGGAATAAATAAGTACCGTTTGTAAACGCTCCCACAGAAAGACGCGACGAGATTCGGGTAGAACAATTTCCATGGAGTTTTCATAGAAATTGTTCTACTAGATTTGCGTCGCGCCTATCGATGGGAGTCATTCATTGGTCAGTCTAAAGCTCTTCTGAACTCTGTGAGGAGTTGAGCACCCTAATTGCGTAACACACTATCAATATTCATAATATTAAGCATGTTAAAGGATATTGCTAATCCATTGCTCCATAATGTTCGAAACATTTGTCTGCTCGACAACGCAAACAACGCAATGAATAGTGCTGAACTGTCAAAATGAAAGCCATTACTACTGTTAGTCATCATCTGCCAGCCTTTTCCCAACTACGTTGGGGTCGGCTTCCAGTCTAACCGGATGCAGCTGAATACCAGTATTTTACATGGAGCGACTGCCTATCTGACCTCCACAACCCAGTCACTGGGTAATACGATACCCCTTGGTAAGACTGGTTGTCAGACTTTCGGGCTTCTAACTACCCGTAACGACTGTCAAAGATCCACGAATGACAGCCGGGATCAACGGATTAACGTGCTTTCCGAGGCACGGAGGGGTCTCGGTGTGTAAAGATGGTCACCCAATCCAAAGACCAACCGCGGCAAGCGTAGCTTAACCTGATCGATCGACCTGTGAGGCTGTTATTATTTAGTATTTATTCTTTACTACTAACCCCCTCCATTACTACTGTTGGTGTGTTATGCAAAAACCCCGCTGTTCTTGCTGTGGTAAATTATTTTATTTATTTTTTATTTATATATTAGATTCGGACAACAATATAGTCCATTTTGTTAGTAAAAATATCTTATAACTAGTGTTAGTAGTAAACAGCCAAGAAACAAACAACAAAGTAGGTGTCTGAGGCAGAATGTGCAGAGAACGACAAAGTGAGGAATGAGCTACCCGACCATTATCCCCACATAGTGCCTCAGAATCGGGGAGTAAGGACTCTCCACAACTGTTTTCAGGATGCTATTGTCACTGCCCCGCGTTCTACGCATCAGTGAGGCGACTTTTTTACGAATCACTGCATGGAAGCCGTCAGTTCGATTCTGAGCGAATATCTCCGATGCGCTACAGAAACGGGGCAGTCCCAACAACATCCTAAAAACATTATACGAATTCAAAATTATACGGCATGATTTTTTTTACAAGCTCCAAATTTTTACAGGATGTTCTACTCATAAATATATGAACAACTTTTACTATGGAACCAACTCAGAGATCACGAAAAAAAAAATTAGCTGTTTCATAAATTTTGGTCAAGTAGGTATTGAACTTTTGTATTAAACAGCTGATTTTGTTTTCGTGATTTCAGAGTTGGTCCCACAGTGAAAGTTGTTCATATTCATGAGTAGAACACCCTGTGAAAATTCGGAGCCTGTAAAAAAAATCATCCAGCCGGTCGATTCTATAAAAATCTCACCGTGAAATCATAAGTGAAGTGAGCACTTCATAGTGTCAATACCTACCATTACGGAATGAGAGAGCTCACTTCCCGCTCACTTCACCTAAGTTCTCCCGGTGAGATTTTTGCAGAATAGGACTGCTGTATGTTCGCCGATCAGTAATTTCACTAATGAGCAACGGTGGCCCAGTAGAAACGGCCGTGCGGCTCCTATTGGTCGTAGCTTGGTGTTAAATAGCCTTAAATACCTTCCTCAAGAACCGTGCTGTCAAATGAAAAAAACAAAAAAACAAATCCGACTGAATATGACTGGTACTTGCAGAGATTGGCGCGTTCAATCAAACAAACCCTTTACCTTTATAAGACGGACGTATTGGGAGACTGGTTTATGCTGTTTCGACGTTCATAAACTGCCGGTCGATTCTGGAAAAATCTCACCGTGATAACTGAGGTGAAGTGAGCTTAGAGTGAGCTGTGAGTCATGCTGATGTTAGGGATTGACACTATTGACGACTCACTCCACGCTCACTTCACCCAAGTTTTCACGGTGAGATGGTTACAGAATCGCACGGCTACTCATTCCCAGCCTAGTTTGAATAAATGACTTTTGATTGATTTTGACTTTAAATGCCAAAAATAACTTGCACAGTTTGTACAAAAACCAAATGTTTGTTTAAAAAACAAATACTTTAACCGCTGTTTTATCGGTCCAAATGATAAATACCTATAATCTGTTTTCACGGGACTAAAGTTTTAGCAATGCTACAGGTAGCAAGTGAGTCATACCGACCTTCGAAGTGATACATGATTTCTTATTGTTTTAAGTTATGCTGACCGAGGGGTAAATTCTCGTAATTTAATTTTAAGAACGTTCACAGTCTGCTGAGTAATTGTGTAACACTATCAGTAGCAATTATTTAATTTTCATTTATAATTTTTGCTTGAGTACGTATAGTTTTTTATTGTATTTCTTGGTATATTGGCGTTGCTTGCTGACATATACATATGGCAAATCATTTAATTTAGTGTTCTGTGTCTTGTAATGTTAATTACTTTGCATACCTTGTATTGTATTCAGTCAAGTATTTTCTAACTGAACAGACAGCTGTGCTGCTGGGGAGTTTGTTGCGCCACTTCTTCTTCCCAGCGAAAGCAATAGGAAGTGGTGAAGGGCGGGCGTTTTGGGGGACTGTCTTTTGTAATTTTGACGTTCGAAAATTGCTGATTCTCAGCCTAGTTATAAATGACTTTTGATTTTGATTTTTTTTTTATTTTGAATTTTGTTGTGACAGTCCAAAAAAAACTTTAAATTCGGAACAATAAGGGTCGGTTCACATCTGACGGAAGATACGTCGAGCGTATCATCGGTCGCGTCTATTCGGTCAAATAGGGTGTTTTCATATCTGACGGAAGATGCGTCGGGCGTAACTTCGTTTTGCCACATTATTACGCGTCTATTCAGTTTCTGCATTCAGTATCTTCAGAGCGGTTGTGTTGTGTGATAGTTAATTCTAAATTGAAGCCCATCGAAATAATAGCTATTTGGGAGGCTTCAAAATACAAGTGGCGCGACGTTGCCGCTCTTACGTCGTCCGATAGTGCCTTGACGGAAACGGAATAGACGCTGTTCGCTCGACGCACTAACGCATCATCGGTTAAGTGTGAAAGGTTGAATGTTTTCTCAAATATGTCTGTTCTGGCGTTACGCGACCGATAGATAATACGCGACGCATCTTCCGTCAGATGTGAACCAACCCTAAAACAAGATTTAGACGCCAGCACGTCAAGCTACCCGAAACTCAAAATCGACTTTGAACCTTATATTTTAGCGATAAAGCTCAAAATTTATTGAAGAAATTTGACAGATTGTAGTAGCTTCATGTGCTGGCGTATGTACAGCAAGTAAAACGACTGCACAAATACAACGTGTAACGTTAAATGCGCAAAACCAGAAAATAGTTTGATCAGAATAACGAACAGAATTAATTGAACCACTGTTTAATATAGGTCACATTTTTCAAAAAAATCTTCATTAAAAACGTTGCCGTGTCTATTTATTAATAGGTCAAGCAAGCCAAGATCAGCGCAGCGCAGCAGCCCGGTGACGACTCCTCCCTCGGTAAAGCGTCGTCGCAGACGCAAGAAACGATCAGAATGGCCAGTAAAACTAAAACAGCACATAAAACCTTTACAATTTTTTTAATGACTTATTTTCTCTCTGAATTAGGTCAATTGAATTGAAAATCAGTTGGGGTGTCTAAGGTTTTGCGCATTTAACGTTACATGTTGTATAAACACTGTAGCGCAGCTAACAACGCCCTTCTCCAGATACAGAATGGAATGATAAAAGCGCTTAATCGGTAGTTTATTTAATTAATAATAAAAACAAAAAAATAAACAGTACAGGACATAAGATTTGGGATGTATTTTGACGTTGAGTTAATGTGATGAGTGTGGGGTCAATGTGTGTGTGGGTGGGTGTTTGTGTTGGTGTGTTAAGCCACGGATACACTAGGGGACAAATGGAGCAACATGTTGCGGAATATGGCGCTCGGCAACTACGTGAATGTCCCGAGAGAATGTCGCGCCGTGCGCTCGCTCTCGGAGCGGGAGCAAGAAACATGTCCCGCGTCACGTAAAATGTTGCGGGACACTATGTAACGTTGCAAGCGTCACGTATATTTTGTGTTGCGCGTCATGTTGCGGGACAAAATGTTCCCTAGTGTATCCGGGGCTTAAGTTCAACAACATTTATTGCGTTATTTATGTTGTTGAGCAGACAATTTTTTCGAACATATGAAGCAATTGATTAGTATTCTAAATGATTGGGACTGATAGTGTGTTACGCAATTAGGGTGCTGCACCCTAATTGCGTAACACACTATTACTCTCAATTTGAATAATTTTGAAGCATATTGTTAATCCATTGCTTTATACAACGTGTAACGTTAAATGCGCAAAACCTCAGACGCCCCAACTGATTTTGAATTCAATTGACCTATTTCAGAGAGAAAATAAGTCATAAAAAAAAAATTGTAAAGGTTTTATGTGCTGTTTTAGTTTTACTGGTCATTCTGATCGCTTCTTGTGTCTGCGACGACGCTTTCGCGAGGGAGGAGTCGTCACCGGGCCGCTGCGCCGCGCTGACATTGGCTTGCTTGACCTATTAATAAATAGACACGGCAACGTTTTTAATAAAGATTTTTTGCAAAATGTGACCTATATTAAAAAGTGGTTCAATTAATTCTGCTCGTTATTATGATCAAACTATTTTCAGGTTTTGCGCATTTAACGTTACACGTTGTATGTTCGAAAAATGTGTCTGCTCAGCAACGTAAATAACGCAATGAATGTTGTTGAACTGGCAAAATGAAAGTCATTGATACTGATAGTGTGTTACGCAATTAAGGTGTTGATCTTAGTCTCAAACTGTCAAAAATACCTCTAATTTCCGTACATTTTTGACAACGATTGTCGCTGAGATGAGATTGCGGCTAGATTTTGAACGTTTTTATTTAATAACGGAAATTGGCCCAATTGAAATTTGTTAGTAGTTTAGGTATGTTCTATGTATGGTATTGGTACCCTGTAAACAGGGTCAAATAAAATTAGCTAGCGAAACTTCGCAGGCTTGATGGGAATCGATAACTTAACAGGAAAAATTTTTTTTTTTTTTGTTCAACGAACCTTGGTTGTTTTGTTAGTAGTATGAGTTGAGAAAGTCTGTTATTTTACTACTCAATTTTGTATGTTTTTACCCACCGCGTCTGCGAAGTTTCGCTAGGTAATTCAATTTGACCCGGCATTGTAAATTGTTAGTGTCGATCATCTCTGTTTAGTTTTCTATCTACTCTCAAAAAAGCAGCGCTCACGCATCTTTATGACACCCACAAGCCATTAACCAATCAATCGGAAATCATAAATACGAAATAAACACATTGTCTTGTCTCATAAGAAAGTCATCATGACTCAGTGGTTAAGACCTCGCCTCTCATGCACGAGTTGTTGGGTTCAAATCCGGGCAAGTACCCACGTGATTTGATCAATTCATACAACGTGTAACGTTAAATGCGCAAAACCTGAAAATAGTTTGATCAGAATAACGAGCAGAATTAATTGAACCAATTTTTTAACCATTAAAAACGTTGCCGTGTCTATTTATTAATAGGTCAAGCAAGCCAATGTCAGCGCGGCGCAGCGGCCCGGCGACGACTCCTCCCTCGATAAAGCGTCGTCACAGACGTAAGAAACGATCAGAATTGCCAGTAAAACTAAAACAGCACATAAAACCTTTACAATTTTTTAATGACTTATTTTCAATCTGAAATAGGTCAATTGAATTAAAAATCAGGTGGGGTGTCTGAGGTTTTGCGCATTTAACGTTACACGTTGTATATACAGCGTGTAACGGAAGGGGGTATCAACCCTGAAGGAGGTGAATTTGCTCATGAAACTCAACAACTTTCCCCAAAGAACATAGGTCGAAATATGAAAAAAAAATTTAGCCCTCCCATAGTAAATCAATCAGCTGGTAGTCAGTTTTGTAAGGGAGGGCCAAATTTTTTTTTCATATTTCGACCTATGTTCTTTGGGGAAAGTTGTTGAGTTTCATGAGCACATTCACCTCCTTCAGGGTTGATACCCCCCTTCCGTTACACGCTGTATACTGAGATTATATTGAGAGAGTTTTATCAAGGTCACGGTACTCATTAATATACATATATGTATACATATTTTTACAACGAGATAATAATAATAATATTCCACAACTTTCACACAACGCCATCTAGTATCAAACTAAGCAGAGCTTGTGCTATGAGTACTAGACAACTGATAAACATACATACTGGGTGTCCGAAAAGTCATGGATTACCAGTTTTCATTCGTAGAAATGACATGGAAAAAAGTGATCAAAGGTAGAGATTTTCCAAAATTTCATTAAACATCAAAAAACTCTGAAACCATAAGACTTTTATTATGGTCATTTTTATTGGTAGATCCCAATGTGGCCCACCAGCAGGTAAAAGGTAATCCATGACTTTCCGGACACCCAGTATATATTTCTAAATACATACATATTGTAGATAACATACACCCAGACAAAGAACAAATGATCGTGCTCATCACACAAACATTTGTCCTGGGTAGGAATCGACCCACGACCTGGCGTATAGTAGTCAGGGCCACTGACCACTAGTCCAACAGGCAAAAGCATAACAAAGTAGGATCTGGCAGAAAGGCTGGTCTCCAGCTGAAAGCCTATTACATGGGACTTGAAACAACTGAACTATATGTTCACCTCTTTTTTTTTTTTTTTTTGGTATCGGGTTGGAAAATCCTCATGGAGTCCCTCCGCCCTTGGGGAAGGGCGAAGGGGACTGTCAGACTCTTACTGACTAAAAACCAACCCGTGTTCCTCATGTACCCGTGTGTCAGGGGGCGGGTATCGCCGAAGCATTCGTCGCTACCCCCCGACGGGTATTGGCCCGCCAGATGGTCAGGCGGGCCCCGTCACCCACTGCGGCCGTCACCCCGGCCGCAGGACTCCACTATGAGGCGCGCGCGGAACACGACGCCGCCGCCTCGAGGCCTGATGCTGGTCGGACGACGAGACGCCCCAAGTCTGCCGTCCGCAGGCCGCGCCCTACGGTGGCCGGAAGTCGGCCACCCTACGACGCCCAGTGCGTCTGCTGCATATGTTCACCTCTCCCCCAACCTTCGGCGACACGAGTCGTGATTTTATGTTGGTTTTTCAATAAAAAACCCGCCATATAAATAGGGGTGTTAGGGTCAATTTATACTAGCGCATCGAAGCGTCAAATTCTTTACAACTAAAGCAAAGCCGCACGAGTGCGCGCGTATACGCCGGAATACGCGCGCACTGGTTTACGTGTAGTAATGGGCTGTGGGAATCAACAGCAGTGCTATTGAATCACTTGCCAGTTGACTCTCGTAGCTGAAACGTGTGTAAAATGGTTGACATTGATCTTGCTATGATATTACTTATGCACCAGGAAAATTAATTTTTCGTCCGAGTCCATCGTGATCAACACCGACGCAGGCCAATTTCCGACTGATGACGCGTAGGTTCGCTAGTGGGCGCATGGATACGCGCGAATGCGCGCGCACCAATCAGCGTTGTTCACGCGCAGACGCGCGAATTCCGAAGAACGCGCGCGTTATTTTTTTTAAATCTCAGAAGTAATGTGTGCGTTACGCTATAGAGTTAAGGTTGAATTTGTTATGTTCAGTTTTGGATAGACGCTTCGATGCGCTTCGACTCTGCGCTAGTATAAATCGACCCTTAGTCAATTTGTCGAACAACAGTACCACCTGCACGTCTGTTGAAAGTTCACGCCCTAAATTTAGCACGCGATAAGTTGGCACGCGAGAGATCTTCGATGCAATCACCTCGATCGTTATGCGCTCCTGGTATTTTAATTGCCTTCTCCTGTTTGCGGAAGAAAGTAACCTGGCAACTGATAGTTGCTAATCTACCGGGTCAAATTAAATTAGCTGGTTAAACGACCAAATACAAAAAAAACCGGCCAAGCGCGAGTCGGTTTCGCGCACGAAGGGTTCCGTACGATTATCTATAAAAACGGCAAAAAAAATCATGTCTGTTGTATGGGAGCCCCCTTAAATATTTATTTTATTTTGTATCTGTGAAAATTTCAACTGTCTAACTATCACGGTTCATGAGATACAGCCTGGTGACAGACAGCGAAGTCTTAGTAATAGGGTCCCGTTTTTACCCTTTGGGTACGGAACCCTAAAAGTCACTTATCCCAATTTATTTGCGGTCGGCGCAACATGTCTTTTTCATCCATACTTCTCTATTAGTCGTCATATCGGTAGTCACCTTTGTCGAATAAAAATTGGATTGCACACGACCTTGAAGACCATAATGGCTTCCGTCCCCGCAAGGGCGTCATAGTACCAGGATAGCAGAAACCCAAGGAGCATAGATCGAAAGATAAACGCCAACAAACAAGTAGCGACAGGTTGCTTGTTCATGGAAACCTGTTTCTCTCACAACAGGGAAAGATAAGACCCTCTGCTTTGTATCTTGTACGTAAAACGCTATGTATATCGATTGCTTCGGCTTAATAAATCGTATACGAGACTAGCTTCTGCTTCACAGCGTTGCATCGCATCGCCCGCCCGCGCTCTTAGGGTGCGTTTCCACTGAAGCGGAGTTGGGCGGAGACGTGTAGGAATCGTCCAATCACAGACAAGAAGAGTGACGCGATGAAGATTTCAACCATTGAAAGAAAGAAGAAAGAAAGAAAATGCGGTTATTGGCATTACATCAAAATAAATACACATTAAAACTATAAAAACAGTAAACAAAGACTATAATGCCAAAAGGGCCTCAGCTCAGCATAATGTCAGATGACAACACAGTGTGTATCACCTGACGCTGATTTTCAGCTGCAACCCACGAGTGCCATACGCTGGAATAACAAACACATAGGGAAGTGTGTGTCCGTTATAATCAATTTAGAGAATAAATTAAATATGATAATATAGAAAAGCTCATACAATATCAAATAAGTCGATTAGTCGATTCCTGCACGTCTCTGCTCCGCTTCGCACAGCTCCGCTTCAGTGGAAACGAAGAAAAAAAAAAAACAAACGCACCCATACTTCGCTCAGCGTTCTGTCTGACTTTTTTTAGGGTTCCGTACCTCGAAAGGAAAAAACGGAACCCTCAAGGTTGACTGGTAGAAAATGCCTCAGGCATTAAGTCCGCCTTTGTACAGCACTTTTTTTACTTGTGCATAAAGTTTTAATAAATAAAAAATAAATAAACCCTTATAGGATCACTTTGGTGTCCGACCCTTTTTCTCAGGAACGCGTGGAGGTATCAAGCTGGAATTTATATCAAATGCTCAGGTCTACTATGCGTTGGAGCTGTGAAAAAATCAAACTTCTAAGCCAACGCAATCAAAAGATACAGCCGTTTATGCCGCAAATTTCTGCCAATTTTCGATTCTCGCAGGGGAATCAAAACCTACAGGGTACTTCCCGTGAACTCAGAATCTTGAAATTTGGTACGAAGCAACGTCTTATAGCACAGATAAAGGAAAATTGCGAAAACCGTAGATTTGTAGCTAAGTACCCATAAAATTGTACGGAACCCTCGGTGCGCGAGTTGGACTCGCACTTGACCGGTTTTTTCTTTTTGCTATGGTCGTCGCGTGGTGTTAAATAGCCTTTAACCTTCTCTCATTCTTGAGTTTTTCAAATTCCGACTGGTAGTTGCAGAGATTAGCGCGTTCAAACAAACAAACTCTTCAGCACCCTAATGAGCGTTTTCATAAAAAATTACGCCACCAGTTGGCGCCACTTTGGCAAGAGGTCTTCCATTTCGACAGTGAATTTAAAATATATGATGACGTTCATCATTCGTTTCATTCAGTCAGGACTAAAGAAAATATAGGCTCTTTGAGACCTTGACAGGTGCTCGGACCTGACGTCTCAGTGCTGCCACCTAGTGAACGTCATTTCAGAAAACCCTCATTGCGTAGGTAACACACTATTAAACACAAACTGAATCATTTTGAAGGATATTGCTAATCCATTGCTTGGCATGTTCGAAAAAATTGTCTGTTCAACAACGTAAATAACGCAATGATTATTGTTGAACTGTTAAAATGAAAGCCATTCCTACTGATTGTTTGTTACGCAATTACCCCGCTGATAATTAGTTTTAAAAGTTAATTCTATAGTCTAGTACTTGTGGCACAATTTTACTGTTAAAATATGGGGCATGCGGTGCTAACCTGTAAGAAATTGTTATACTAACCCTAGATTGTAGTACATTGTAGTTTTAAGTTTTATTATCAGTATAAACAATTGTTGGTTGGCCATTAAAGTTAAATAAATAAATAGATATAGTTCGTAAAGGGCGCTTTAGCTTGTAACTAAGTCTAAATGAACGTATCCTTTTAACTACTACGATGCGCAAGAGTCTACGCAAAACAAGATAGAAGCGGTATTAGGATGAAATGTTCATGGTTCTCAGTGGTAATGTCAATTGCTTACCATCACAATCTGAACCGAAATACGGCAAAACGGCGAAGGCATCGTGCGTCGGCATCGTGTGGAAAACTAGAACCAAAATTTCGAAGACATGTGACATGTACCAACGCACTGGATGGATTATGGCCCAGTCCATCTCACCGAGAGGGGGCCTGCGTCCCAGCAGTGGGAGGGAGGGAACAGTATGGACTGATTATGCCTACTCTACTTACTTACCCTGCCTACTCTCTCGGGGTATACAAGCGTAATATTACGCCAAATTCACTGAATTTAGAATGTCAAGTGCGCGCAAACGCAGGAAGTACGTTAGACGTTACCCTTTTCAATTACAGCCGTGTGATTCTGTAACCAAAGAAAGATAATGCGTTTATTGGCATTACATCAAAATAAATACACATTAAAACTATAAAAACAGAAAACAAAGACTATAATGCCAAAAGGGCCTCAGGTCAGCATAATGTCAGATGACAACACAGTGTGTATCACCTGACGCTGATTTTCAGCTGCACCCACGAGTGCCATACTAATGGAATAACAAACACATAGGGAAGTAACCATCTCACCGTGAAAGCCTGGGTGAAGTGAGCGTGGAGTGAGTCGTCAATAGTGTCAATCCCTAGCATCAGCATGACACAGCTCACTCTAAGCTCACTTCACCTTAGTTATCACGGTGAGATTTTTCCAGAATCGACCGACCGGCAGAATACAGTTTTCTTACAAAGTAACAGAATAAAAAATGTTTCGACTTATAACGATATAATTCTGTCTGGAAATTAACCTACTGAGGACAAAGCTTTTCTCTTGCTTCTTCTCTCTTTTCGTGTCGAATTATATGTCCCGATTGCCTTGTTCACAAACTAAACTAAATTTAAGTTCAGTGCATCTTTTTCTTTCTGTTTCATTAAGAAAAGGACAGAAGATAAACATTAGTTGGAGGCGGAACGCGTGAGGGAGAAGCAATCTTTGCGCCCTCACGCCCCTAATCGCCGCAGGAGACGCCCTGGGCGTCGGGAGTCAAGAGCTGACTCCCGGCCACCGTAGGCGCGGGCTTGCAGACGGCGAGCAATGGGCAGTTCGTCGACTGGTAAGGACCAGGCTCGGGTCGACGGCGCGTTGTGTTCCACGCGCGCCTCAAAGAGATGTCAGCAGTGACGGGGCCCACTGGGGCCGATGCTTGCCAGGGTCGCGGGTTGTTCGAAAGAGTTACCGTGGCCCTTGGCACAGGCAACTGAAGGAACACGGGTGGGTTTTAGTCAGTAAAAGTCTGACACACCCTCCCGTTCCGCCCAGAACGGGAGAAGTTATTTGATAATTTCCCACCCAAAAAAAAAAAAAAAAGATAAACATTAGTTTAGTCCCGTCAAATTAAGATACTCCATAGACAAGTTTAGACGTGATTAAAAAATTGGCTACTAAAAATACCTACGTCAATTTATGTCAGGCGCTGACTAATTTGACAGGACTAAACTAATATTTATCTTCTGTCCTTTTCTTAATGAAATAGAATGAAAAAGATGCACTGAACTTAAATTAAGTATAGTTTGTGAACAAGAGGCACCACTGTATAGCATCTTTGTCTGTTACGAATAAAAAAGCTGAAGAGTGTTTTTGTTTGAACGCGCTAATCTCTGGAATTTCTAGTCGGATTTGAAAAACTCTTTTTGCATAAGATAGCCCTGTTCTTGAGGAAGGCGAAAGCACGGGAAGTGGTGAAGAGAGGGCGTTTTGGGGGACTGTCTTATACAACGTGTAACGTTAAATGCGCAAAACCTGAAAATAGTTTGATCAGAATAACGAGCAGAATTAATTGAACCACTTTTTAATATAGGTCACATTTTTCAAAAAAATCTTCATTAAAAACGTTGCCGTGTCTATTTATTAATAGGTCAAGCAAGCCAATGTCAGCGCGGAGCAGCGGCCCGGTGACGACTCCTCCTTTGATAAAGCGTCGTCGCAGACGCAAGAAACGATCAGAATGGCCAGTAATACTAAAACAGCACATAAAACCTTTACAATTTTTTTAATGACTTATTTTCTCTCTGAAACAGGTCAATTGATTTAAAAATCAGTTGGGGTGTCTGAGGTTTTGCGCATTTAACGTTGTATAATTTTGACGTTCAAAAAGTGCTGATTCTCAACCTAATTTGAATAAATGACTTTTGATTTTAAATAATAGTCACGTTAGCCAGTCAGCAAGGTGGCATGGTAACGTGTCGAGGCTCATCTTAAAATAAAACATTAATACTTCTCTGGCCCGTGGCTAAAAAGAACAAGGAGGAAATCGAAGACCGAAATCGTACAAGTTTACCACGAAATCAACGCCAAATTATTTCGCACATAAAAAAAATCAAATAATACAATTTAATAGACCGTACACTTTCTATATTTAGCAATAATATACAATTTACTGAGCGTATGACGTAAGCTGCGCGTACGCCGCTGCACCAAAGTTGTGTAACAACTGTATAGAAATAGTTCAATAAACTCGACACAACACGAGGCGTCGATTGTAGCGCTGATTCGCTGTCAGTGATGTTCGAATTTCGGATTTTCGAACGACGATTACCGATTTCTCAAAAAGCACTTTATGCCGTTTGTCCCGGTTGTCATTCGTGGATCTTTGGCAGTCGTTACGGGTCGACAGAAACCCGAAAGTCTGACAACCAGTCTTACCAAGGGGTATCGGATTACCCAGCAACTGGGTTGTTGAGGTCAGATAGGCAGTCCGCTCCATATGAAATACTGGTATTCAGCTGCATTCAGTTAAACTGGAAGCCGACCCCAACTTCGTTGGGAAAAGGCTCGGCAGATGATGATGATTGCCGATTTAAAAAAAGGTTAAATTAAAGAGTTTTAGTTTTTTTGTTTAACGTTCCTTCGTATTGTCTTCAAAATGCGTTTTGAAAAATCCCGGCCGTGAATGGGGAACTTTCACTATGGGACAAACTCTGAAATCACGAAAAAAAAATCAGCTGTTTAATACAAAAGTTCAATACCTACTTGACCAAAATGTATGAAACAGCTGATTTTTTTTTCGTGATCTTAGAGTTGGGTCCCATAGTGAAACTTGTTCA